>CAUJRU010000013.1:2377500-2977500 GCA_963277665.1 Viscum album | reverse complement strand
ATTTATTCGACAGAACACGCATAAGAACAAAAGGCAATAAACACCTGAATAACAAGTAACAATGAAATATTACTAATAAGAAGCTAATAATATGACCATATATGATATCATAATAATAATTATGATTCTGTAATAAGTAAATAACATTATTTAAATCATTATACAGGAGTTTCGGACACGTACGAAGAAAATCGGACCTAAGGTAAGGGAAAATCTCGCAAATCCCAATTTTTATCTGAGATTGTTTATACTTCGGTAATTAATGGGGCATATTTATCATCCAAATCCATGTTTAGTCAATATATAATATTATTTATATCCTCCTAAAATTTTCTAAATCCAATTTTACCCTTCGGTGAGTTTTTAGTAAAAGATATGAAAGGAATCTTTTGTCGTCTTTCGTACGAGGTACTTTTTGACTTTTCCGGCCAAAGCACGAGAATAATGTTTTCTTTAACTTATATGGCATGAATGGATTGTTAGAAAATTATTTCCATGAAGCTTAATTTACAAGTTTACAAGTTTATTTTTAATCAAATTCTTTTAGTTTAAAATTATATGACATTTTAAACAGGGAAAATGTTTTTGAAGTAGAAAGGATATTTTACTCAAGAATGGAGTTCAAGCGTTTTATCAAAAGTATTTTCCATCTAAGATAATATAGGTTTCTGTTTCTATCCCTATTTTTACATTTATTTGATTATGTTATGATGGAATTATTTTTATGAAGTCGTTTTATCTTATATGGATTATGTTATGTTGGCATGATGTTTAAGAATCCCATTTTTATTACATGGGTTATGTTATGATGTATGATTTATGATCTTGTGGTACACATAAGAATGGTTTCATTATGAGATGGGTGGGACCTATATCTCCCTCCAATTCATTGGGTAAAGATTTATATCTCATGAGATAGACATGGCTAGAACGGCAGGTTAATTTGGTTCAGTGAAACAGGACTGAAATGAGGAGTGAACTCGGTTCAGAAATGGACTTTGTCTGCTAAGATAGTCTTGGAAATGAGTCTTGAATAATAAGAAATGATTCTCTATGATTGTGTGTGTATGCCACAAAGTTTCATGTTTTAAGTTATGATTATTTATTTATCCCATGTTATGAAATTATGATCTCTTTTTCAGGTTAAAATTTCCAAAATGTTATGATATTATGAATATGATTGATATTTCTTTTTTTTACCCTTACTGAGAATTCGAGCTCACCCTTTTGTATGTTTTCTTTCCCCAGGTCAGGAAGAAGGTTATTAAGTAGGATATTCCAAAATGGACTCTATATATGATGAAATAAATGGGAGACAACGTAGATGATTTATGAACCAGTTGTTTATGTTTTCTAGTTTCTAAAGACACTATACCTATACGGTCCTTTCATGGTTTTGTTATATGTTGTAATAAGTATGCTTCAATTATGAAGTAATAATAATGTAGCTAAATTATGGGTCGTTATAGTAGCGTTGTTTGATTTTATGTAGCATTTTTGTGTTTATGTAGCGCTTTTCGGGTTTATTTAGCAGTTTTAGGTTTTATGTAGCATTTTTTAGGGTTTATGTAATGTTTTTAGGGTTTATGTAGCGTTTTTAGGGTTTAGGTTTAATGTAGCATTTTTTAGAGTTTATGTTGCATTTTCTGGGTTTATGTAGTGTTTTTAGGGGTGATGTAGCATTTATGCTGCATTTTTTTGGGTTTATGTAATGTTTTTAGGGTTAATATAGTGTTTTTAGGGTTTATGTTATGTTTTCTAGGTTTTATGTAGTGCGTTTTTGGGTTTATGTAGCGTTTTCTGGGTTTATGTTGCGTTTTTTGGGTTTATCTTGCATTTTTAGGGTTTATGTTTCCTTTTTAGGGTTTATGTAATGTTTTTTGGGATTATGTATATGTTTGTTGCCTTTTAGGGTTTTAATGGTTGTTTATGATTTGTTGTGGTTTTTAGGGGTTTTAAGGGTTGTTAACTGGTGTTTAGGGTTTTTATGGTATTTGATGGGTTTTCAATGGTTTTTGGGGGTTTTTAAGGTTTTTTTTTCGGGATTGATAGGTATTGTTAGGGTTTTTTAGTGTGGTTTAGGGTTTGTTTGGGTATTGTAGCGGTTTTTTGGGTTTTTGTAATGTGTTTTAGTGTTTTTTGGTTTCTTTAGGGTTTTTTGTGATCTTTAGAGTTTATTATGGTTCTTTAGGGTATATTAGGGCTATTTTGGTTTATTAGTGTTCTTTATGATTTATTACGGTTTATTAGAATTTTTTATTGTATATTAGGGTTTTATTGGGGTTTTTTAGGCATTAATTTATTTTTCTAGGGTTAATCAACCTTTTTAGGGTCATTTAGGATTTATTGGGGTTTCTTCGAGTGTATTTTATTTATTAGGGTTTATTAACGTGTATTTGGGTTTATTATGATTTATTATGGTTTATTATGATTTGTTAGGGTTTATTGCGGTTTATTAGGGGATTGTTATGGTTTGTTTCAGTTTGTTATGATTTATTTGGTGTTGTTAGGATTTGTTACGATTTATTTGGGGTTGTTAGGGTTTGTTACGATTTATTATGGGGTTATTAGGGTTTGTTAGGGTTTATTAGTGGGTTTTAGGGTTTGGTAGGCTATTATTAGGCGGATTTTGTAGTGTTTTTTTGGGTTTGTTAGGGTTTTTAGTGATTATTAAGATTTATTATGGTTCAATAGTGTTTTTATTGTATATTAGGGGTTTTAGGGATTTTTTAGCGTTTATTCGAGTCTAATAGGGTTTTTATCATTTGTTACAGGTTATTATGATTTATTAGTGTCTATTAGGGTTTTAGGGTTTAATAGTGGGTTTCAGGTGTTATTTGGGTTTATTAGTGGTTCTTAGGGTTTATTAGTGGTTGTTAGGGTTTGTTAGGTTTTGTTAGGGTTTGTTAGGACATGTGTTACTCTATTATCACCCACATTATTATTGTCATTATTATCATTATCATTATTATCATTATTATAATTATCATTATTGTTTTTACTATTGTTATTATTATTATTATCGTCACATGCAAATGCAGATGCAGATGCATTATTATTTATTATTTTTTATAGATTATTTATTTCCATGCACGTGCATATGTTGTTGCTGTTATTATTATTATTATTATTATTATTATTATTATTATTATTATTATCATCATCACATGCAAATGCACATGGACGTCCGTTATTATTTATTACCATGCACGTGCACATGCAATGCACCTACATTATTCTATTATCACATGCATTTTTATTGTTATTATTATTGTTACTATTATTGTTATTATTGTTATTATCATTAAATGCAAATGCATGTGCGTTATTATTTATTACCATACACGCGCACATTCAATACATGTGTGTAATTCTATTATCACATGCTCTATTATTATTAATATTACTATTATTGTTATTATTATCATAACGTGCACTATGAGTTATTATTTATTATCATGCACTACATATGCAACGCACATGCGTTATTCTATTATCATAAGCGTTGTTATTATTATTATTATTTTTATTATTACTGTTATTATTATTATTATTATTATCATCTCATGCACATTCACATGAACATGCACGTGCATTATTTTTTATTTTTTATTACCATGCACTTACACAATCAATGCAAACACGTTATTTTATTATCACATATGTTTTTATTCTTATTGTTATTATTATTATTTTGGTTGTTGTTGTTGTTGTTTTTGTTATCATCACATGCAAATGAACATGCAAATACATAAACATGCACATTCAATGCACGTGCATTATTCTATTATCACATGAGTTATTATTATTATTATTATTATTATTATTATTATCATTATTATTATCATCGTCATCTTCATCACATGGAAATGAAATGCACACACGTTATTATTTATTACCATGCACATGCACATGTAATGCACATGCAATATTCTATTATCACATGCATTTATACTACTACTATTATCAGTACTACTACTACTGCTGTTATTATTATTATCATCACATGAAAATGCAGATGCACGTGCGTTATTATTTATTATTTATTACCATGCACATGCATATGCAATTCACTTGTATTATTCTTTTACTATTATTATTATTAACACAGTTTTTACTATTATTATCATTATCATTATTATTATCATTATTACATGCAAATCCACATGCATGTGCATTATTATTTAATATTTATTACCAAGCACGTTCAAGAGTTATTATTATTATTATTATTACAATTAGTATTATTAATATTATTATCAATTGTAAATGCACATGCACATGCATGTGCCTTATTATTTACTATTATATATTTATTATTTACTACTATGCACGTGTACATGCAATGCACTTGCGCTATTCTGTTATTATTATTGTTGTTGTTGTTGTTGTTGTTGTTTGTATCATCAAATACAAATGCACATGCATGTGCATTGTTATTTATTATTTATTACCATTCACGTTCGTGCACCATTATCATTATCATTACATATAAATGCACATACACATGAGTTATTGTATATTATTTATTACCATGCACATGAAAATGCAATGCGCTTGCGTTATTCTATTATCACTTGTGTTATTGTTATTTATTCTCATGCACGTGCACATGAAATGCACTTGCGTTATTCTATTATCACATGTGTTATTATTTATTATTTATTATCATTCACATGAAAATTCACATTCATGTGAACTTTGTTATTATTTTTTGTTTATTACCATGAACATGCACATGCACATGCACATGCACATGCACTTGGATGTGCGTTATTATTTATTATTTATTATCATTCACATGCACATGCACCTACACATGAAATTCACATGTGTTATTATTTATAATTTATTATTTATTATCATTCATATGAAAATGTGCATGCATATGCACATGCACATGCATTATGATTTATTATTTAAACCATGAAAATGCATATGCACGTGCACATGCATTATTACTACTATTATTATTTGAGGTATTTTTAGGGTTTACAACCATTTTTTAAGATTTTTAGGTGTTATTAACATTTATTATGGTTTGTTAGGGTTTTAGGGTTTTTTAATGATATATTAGCGTTTTTTAGGGTTTGGTGGGGGTTATTAGGATTTTATTAGGGTCTATTATGGTGTGTCAGGCTTATTAGGGTTTATTAGGTACTTTTAGGGTTTTATTATGATTGAGTTGGGTTTATTTGGGTATATTATGGTTTATTATGGTATATTTGGGTATGTTTAGGATTTATTAGGGTTTATTATGGTTCATTATGGTTTATTAATTTTTAAGAGGGTATATTAGGGTTTTTTAGTGTTTAGTAGTTTTTATTCGGGTTTATTAGCGCTTTTAAGCTTTGTTAGGTTTTATTAGAATTTATTTGAGGTTTTAGGGCATTTTAATGGCATATTTGCATTTTTTAGGGTATAGTGGGGTTTATTATGGTTTATTATGGTGTGTTAAGGTTTATTAGGGCTGGGTAGGTATTTTTAGGGTTTTATTAGGGTTGAGTCGCTATCTTTAAGGTTTTATTAGGATTTATTAGGGTTTGTTAGGGATTTTTAGGGTTCACTAGGGTTTGTTAGTGTTTTTATTAGGGTATATGAGTGTTTTTTAGTTTTTGTTAAAATATATAAGGGTTGTTATGACTTTTTAGGTTTTATTAGCGTGTTATTAGTGTTTGTGAGCATTTTTAATGGTTTATTAGCTTTTATTTGAATTTATTATGGTTTATTAGGGTTTTTAGGGCTTTTTAATGGTTTGTTTGTGTTTTTTTGTTTATTGGTGTTTAGTTAGGTTTTATTAGGTTTTGATATGGTGTGTCAAGGTTTATTAGGGTTGAGAAGGTATTTTTAGGGTTTATTCATTTTTATTAGGGTTTATTTTGTATATTTAGGGTTTATTAGGGTTTGTTAGGGGTTTATTAGTTTTTGTTTTGTTTTATTAGGTTATATTAGTGTTTGTTAGGTCTTTTTAGATAATATAACGTGTTTTTATGGTTTGTGAGCATTTAGTTTTTGTTTGTGAGCGTTTCAGGGTTTCTTTGGTTATATTAGAGTTTATTATGGTTCATTATGGTTTCTAAGGATTTTTAAGGTATATTAGTGTTTTTTGTCTTTGTTAGGTTATATTAGTGTTTTAGGTCTTTTTAGGTAATATAGCGCCTTTTTATTGTTTGTGATCGTTTTTTATTATTTGTGAGCATTTTTAGGGTTTATTAGGTTATATTAGAGTTTATTAGGGTTTGTAGGGATTTTTTAAGGTATACTATCATTTTTTTTCTTTATTAGGGGTTTGTAGGGTTTTATTAGGGGTTATTATGGTGTGTAAAGGTTTGTTAGGGTTGAGTAGGGTTTATTTGGATTTATTTATGGTTTATTAGGGTTTTTAGGGTTTGTTTGGGGTTTATTAGGGTTTATTAGTGTTTATTAGTGTCTATTAGGGTTGGTTAGAGTTGTTTAGGTTTTCTTAACGTGTTTTTAGGGTTTATTTTGTTTTCTTATCATTTATTTGGGTTTATTAGGTATTTTTGGGGATTTATTAGGGTTGAGTAGAGTTTCTTAGGATTTTAGGGATTATAAGGTGTTTTTAGGGATTATTATGGTTTATTAGGGGTTTATTAAGGTTTAAATTTTTATATTATAGTATATTAGGGTTTAATATTTTTGAGGGGTTTAAAGAATCTTTTGGGTTTTTGTAGAATTTTTAAGGGTTTTTGTAGTGTTGTTAGAATTTATCTAGCATTATTAGTGTTTATGTAGCGTTTTTAGGGTTTAGGTAGTGTTTTTAGATTTTATGTATCATTTTTATGGTTTATGTAATGTTTTTAGGGTTTATGTAGCATGTTTAGGGTTTAGGTTTTATGTAGCATTTCTTAGGGTTTATGTTGCATTTTTTTGGGTTTATGTAGCATTTTTAGGGGTGATATAGCATTTATGATGCATTTTTTAGGGTTTATGTAATGTTTTTAGTGTTCATGGAGTTTTTTTAGGGTTTATATTGTGTTTTTAGGTTTTATGTATCATTTTTTAATGTTTATGTGGCGTTTTTTAGGGTTTATGTTGTGTTTTTTAGGGTTTATGTTACAGTTCTAGGGTTTATGTAGTGCTTTTATGGTTTATGTAGCGTTTTTTGGGTTTATGTTGCGTTTTCTGTTTTATGTTGCATTTTTAGGGTTTTTGTTGTATTTTTAGGGTTTATGTATCTATTTGAACCATTTTTTAGGGTTTTAATGCTTGTTTATGGTGTGTAGTGTTTTTAGAGTTTTTAAGGGTTGTTAACATGTGTTTGTGGTTTTTTACAGTATCTAATGGATTTTTAATGGTTTTTAGGGGTTTATTTGTTTTTTTGGGATTGTTAGGGGTTGTTAGGTTTTTTAGTGTGTTTTAGGGTTGGTTTGTGTATTATAGGGGTTTTTAGGGTTTATATAATGTGTTTTAGCATTTTTTGGGTTCTATAGGGTTTTTCAGTGTTCTTTAGAGTTTAATATGGTTCTTTTGGGTTTATTAGGGTTCTTTAGGGTTTATTAGTGTTCTTTTGGATTTGTTACAATTTATTACCATTTTTTATAGTATATTAGGGTTTTATTGGGCTTTTGTAGGCATAAATAGATTTTTCTAGGGGTTATCAACCTTTTTTAGGGTTATTTAGGATTTTTTTGGGTTTATTAGGGTTTATTTTATTTATTAGGGTTTGGTAACATGTATTTGGGTTTATTATGATTTATTAGGGTTATTTATGCTTTTTTAGGTTTTATTGTAGTTTATCAGGGGTTTGTTACGGTTTGTTTGAGTTTGTTACGATTTATTTGGCATTTTATGGATTTTTTATGATTTTTTGGGGTTGTTAGGGTTTGTTACATTTTATTTTGGGGTTATTAGGGTTTGTTAGTGTTTATTAGTGGGTTGTAGGGTTTTGTAGGCTATTATTTGGTGGCTTTTGTAGCATTTTTTCAGTTTTGTTAGGGTTTTTAGTGATTATTAGGGTTTGTTATGGTTTAATAGTGTTTTCATTGTATATTAGGGGTTTTTGGTCTTTTTAGCATTTATTAGGGTCTAATAGTGTTTGTTTGGGTTTATTCCAGGTTATTAAGATTTATTAGTGTTTATTAGGGGTTTTAGGGTTTAATAGTGGGTTTTAGTGGTTATTAGGGTTTCTTAGTGGTTCTTAGGGGTTATTACTAGTTGTTAGGGTTTTTTAGGTTTTGTTAGGGTTTTTAGGGTTTATTACGGTTTGTTTGAGTTGTTTGGAATTTTGTGTGTTTTTTGGATTTTATGGGTGTGTTTGGATTTTTATGCTTTGTTATGGTTATTTTAGCGTTTTTTGGGGTTTTGTTGCATTTTGTGGGTTTTGAAGAATTTTCAGGTTTCTGTAGCAATTGACAGGGTCTTTGTAGCATTGTTAGTGGCTTTAGTCAGGATACCCCGATTTGTTAACATTAAAATAAGTATAACTTCTGATCCGGATGTCCGTTAGGCCAGTATCACATATCATATCGAAGATTGTTTCATTTTCTTCGATTGGACTGGTTTTGGAGTTGAAACAGGCATCTAGATTAGAAGTTCTAGTCATTTTAACATTATATGACTTTTCAAATAGACATATATAAGTATTTATTTGTAAATATGTGTGTGTCTGTGTGTGTGTGTGTGTGTTTGTGTGTGTGTGTGTGTTGTATACATGCATATATTTATTTATTTATAAACACACATAAAAAACATATTTTATAAATGTATTTAAAACTAATATTATAAATGTATATTAATATAAAAATAAATATACGGATAAAAAACATATTAATGTAAATATATATTAATAAAAGAATGAATAAATATATATGAATTTATACAACTAAATATATTTATATTAATATGAATCTATAGTAATATATGAATAAATATAACTATATATATAAATAAATAGATATATCATTAAATAGGGAACAAACGAAATGGCTTAGTGGTAAATGTGCAGGCACGCAAGGGGGGAGGTAACGGGTTCGAGTTCGGGTTGAAGCAAAGAGGTGCGTGCGTGTGGGGGATACACAGGAAGGGCAGCGCGTGGGAGAGATTGAGGGGTGGTCCACCTAGTGCTGATAGTGGGGTTAACCGCTATTAAAGGATCCCCCCCCCCCACATTATATATATATATTTACTTTTATCAGCGTTTTTTAGAAGCACTGATAAAAGTCCCCGTTTATCAGCGCTAAAAAAAGCGCTGATAAAGGGGTCTTTTATCAGTGCCTTATTAGCACAGATAAAAGGTTCCTTTATCAGTGATTTTCTAAGTGCTGATAAAAAGGACCCCCATATATCCATTCCTCGATTAACAGCACATTTTTTAGCACTGTTAATGCACTTTTCTAGCACGGATAACGTCTGATTTTTTAGTAGTGGTCACACGCAAAGCACGTGTGTTATTCTATTATAACATGTGTTATTATTTATTATTTATTATCATTCACATCCAAATGTACATTCATGTGGACTTGGTTATTATTTATTGTTTATTACCATGCACATGAACATGCACTTGTATGTGCATTATTATTTATTATTTATTATCATTCAAATGCACATGCACATACACATGGAATTCACATGCATTATTATTTATTATTTATTATTTATTATCATTCACATGCATATGTGCAGGCATATGCACATGCACGTGCGTTATTATTTTTTATTTAAACCATGCAAATGCATATGCACATGCACATGCGTTATTACTATTATTATTCGAGGTGTTTTTAGGGTTTACTAGCATTTTTTTAGGATTTTTAGGTGATATTAACATTTATTATGGTTTGTTAGGGTTTTAGGGTTTTTAATGGTATATTAACTTTTTTAGGGTTTGGTGGGGGTTATTAGGATTTTATTAGGGTTTATTATGGTGTGTCATGGTTTATTAGGGTTTATTAGGTATTTTTAGGGTTTTATTTGGATTGAGTTGGGTTTATTAGGGTATATTATGGTATATTATGGTATATTTGGGTATGTTTAGGATTTATTAGCGTTTATTATGGTTCATTATGGTTTATTAATTTTTAAGAGGGTGTATTACGGGTTTTTAGGGTTTAGTAGTGTTTATTAGGGTTTACTAGTGCTTTTAAGTTTTGTTCGGTTTTATTAGAATTTATTATGATTTTTTGTGCTTTTTAATGGTATATTTGTGTTTTTAGGGTTTAGTGGGGTTTATTATGGTTTATTATGTTGTGTTAATCTTTATTGGGGTTTAGAATTTATGTTGCATTTTTTAGGGTTCATGTAACATTTTTAGGGATCATGTTATGTTTTTAGGGTTTATATTGTGTTTTTATGTTTTTTTGTAGCATTTTTTAATGTTTATGTTGCGTTTTTAGGGTTTATGTTGTTGTTTTTAGGGCTTATGTTATAGTTATAGAATTTATTCAGTACTTTTATGGTTTATGTAGCATTTTTTAGTATTATGTTGCGTTTTTTTTGTTTATGTTGAGTTTTTAGGGTTTCTGTTGCATTTTTTAGGGTTTATGTAATGTTTTTAGGGTTTATTTATCTATTTGAATCCTTTTTAGGGTTTTTGGTTGTTTATGGTTTGTAGTGTTTTAGGCTTTTTAAGGATTGTTAATGGGTGTTTATGGTTTTTTATGGTATCTGAGGGATTTTTAATGGTTTTTGGGGGTTTTTTGAGTTTGTATATTTTTTGGGATTGATAGGGGTTGTTAGGGTTTTTAGTTTGTTTTAGGGTTTGTTTGGGTATTGTAGCAGTTTTTAGGGTTTATATAATGTATTTCAGCATTTGTTTGGTTTCTTTAGGGTTCTGTAGTGTTCTTTAGAGTTTAATATGGTTCTTTAGGGTTTATTAGGGTTATTTAAGTTTTATTAGTGTTCTTTAGGATTTGTTACAGTTTATTAACGTTTTTATTGTATATTAGGGTTTTATTGGGCTTTGGTAGGAATTAATAGATTTTTCTTTGGTTTATCAACCTTTTTAGGGTTATTTAGGATTTATTAGGGTTTATTAGGATTTATTTTAGTTATTAGGGTTGAGTAACATGTATTTGGGTTTATTATGATTTATTGGGGTTTATTATGATTTGTAAGGTTTTATTGGGGTTTTTAGGGGTTTGTTATGGTTTGTTTCAGTTTGTTACGATTTATTTGGTGTTGTTAGGATTTGTTACGATTTATTTGGGGTTGTTAGGGTTTGTTACGATTTATTTTGGGGTTATTAGGGTTTTTTAGGTTTTATTAGTTGGTTGTAGGGTTTTGGAGGCTATTATTTGGGCGTTTTTGTAGCGTTTTGTCGGGTTTGTTAGGGTTTTTAGTGATTATTAGGGTTTATTATGGTTTAATAGTGTTTTTTATTTTATATTAGGGGTTTTAGGGATTTTGTAGCATTTATTAGGGTCTAATTGAGTTTTTTAGGGTTTATTATAGGTTATTGTGATTTATTAGTGTTTATTAGGGTTTTTAGGGTTTAATTGTGGATTTTAGGGGTTATTAGGGTTTATTAGTGGTTCTTAGGGGTTATTAGTGGTTGTTAGAGTTTGTTAGGTTTTGTTAGGGTTTTTAGGGTTTGTTACGGTTTTTTTGAGTTGTTTGGGGGTTTATGCGTTTTTTAGGGTTTTGTGCGTGTGTTTGTATTTTTTATGCTTTGTTAGGGTTATTTTATCATTTTTTGGGGTTTTGTTCTGTTTTGTGGGTTTTGAAGCATTTTTCAAGTTTTTGTAGCAATTGATAGGGTTTATGTAGCATTGTTAGTGGCTTTAGTGGTTCTTTGGGGTTCCTTAGGGTTTTTAGAGTTTTTTAGGGTTCTTTAGTGTTTATTAGGGTTTCTTTTGAGGTTTTTTGGGTTTTCTAGGGGGTTTTTTAGCATTTTTAAGGGTTTCATAGGGTTGGTTAGGGTTTTTTTAGGTATTTTTAGGCTTTTTGGAGTATTTATCTTTTTTAGTGGTTTTTAGGATTTTTAGGGCAAGGAAGATGCGAGGGTTAGGCTATTCCCAACCCCCCCCCCCCAATTTATTAGATGGAAAGATACAACAGATAAGGGAGGGGAGGGGTCAAACGACCGACACCCAAAAAACCATTTACAACCCCAACCCCAAAAAGACCCCCAAAACCCAAAGAAGAAAAAACACGCAAAGAAAAAAAACATACAAGTCCCCAACATCACCTCCCAGAACATCAATAACCAGCAGCCTACAAAACCAAACCATATGCAGTAAATTCATCAACCCAGCTTCTGAACCACAAAGATACAAACATCAAACTCCAATAACCTCAAGAAAACCTTAGGTTTTTAGGGTTTTTTGAGGTTTTTTAGGGTTTTTCAAGTTTTTTTGGGTTTTTTTTAGTTTTTTTGGTTTTTAGGGGTTTAAGTCTTTTTTAGGGTTTTTAGGCTTTTTTTAGGGTTTTTAGGGTTTTTTTAGGTTTTTATGGTATTTTTAGGGTTTTATCAGGTTTTTCCGGGTTTTTTGGGGTTTTTTAATATTAGCATTTTGAATTGATTAATAGCATTTTTATTTTATATTTGTGTTTTTAGTTATTTTTGTAGCTATTATTGGGGTCTAATAGGGTTTTTTGGGTTTATTACAATTTATTAGTGTTTACTAGGGTTTTGTAGTGGGATTTAGGGTTTATTAGCGTTTATTATGGTTTATTATTGGTTGGTAGGGTTTGTTAGGATTTATTAGTTCTTATTAAAGCGATTTAGGGTGTCTAAGGTTTTGTTAGGATTTATAAGGGTGTGTTAGGGTTTCTAAGGGTGGGTTAGGGTTTTTATGGGAGGGTTAGGGTTTCTAAGGGTGTGTTATGGTTTTTAAGGGTTTCTAAGGTTGTGTTTGTGTTTCTATGGGTGCGTTGGGTTTTCTAAGGGTGTTCTTGGGTTTCTAAGGGTGTGCTAGGGTTTCTAAGGGTGTGTTAGGCTTTCTAAGGGTGTGTTAGCGTTTTTAAGGGTGTGTTAGTGTTTCTTAGGTTTGCTTAGGGTTTTGTTAGGGTTTTTATAGTTTTTAGGGTTATGTTAGGGTTTTTTTTTTGTTTTCTTAGGGGTTTTTTTGCGGTTTCTTCGGGTTTTCTTGTGTTTATTGGGGTTTCATTGTGCTTCTTGGGGTTTGTTAGTGCTTGTAAGTGTTTGTTAGGGTTTGTTATGTTTTTTAAGTTTTTTTGGGGGTTGTTAGGGTTTGTTAGGGTTTGTTAGTGTTTGTTAGGGTTTGTTAGTGTTTTTTTTGGGTTTTCCTTTGTTTTTAATGGTTTTTAGTGTTTATGGGGTTATTCGTTGTTTCTTAGGGTTATTTAGTTGTTCATGGTTGTCACATATGTGTAGAGATAATCACAAGATTCAATTTGATATGTGGTAGAGGGGAAACGGACACCCAGAGCATAAGTAATGGTGATTTGGAGGAATTAAGGACCTTTTGGGCCTTTAAGAACGTGATAAGGTGTTCCTATTGGTCACATAAGTGTAGATCTAGTCGAAAGCTTTGATTTGATATATGGTAGTGGAAAAACGGACTCTCGGGGTAGAAGTTATCATCTTTTGGAGAGTTTAATTACCTTTTTGGGCCTTCAAGGATATGATAAGGTGCTTCAGTGGTTATAGGAGTGTAGGTATAGTATCAAGCTTCAATTTGATATGTGGTAGAGGAAAAACGGACACCCATAGAAGAAGTTATTGCAAAACGGACACCAGAAGCCAATCTTTTGACCATCCAATGAGATTTTGTGTCTTTTAGGGGGCTGAAGAATGTCAAAAAGGGTTCCAGTGGTTACCAGAGTGTGTATCATTTGACAATATTAGATTTGATATGTGGTAGAGACAAAATGAAAACACGTAGCAGAAGTTATTGTCGTTTTAAATTGAGCAACCCTCCTAGCACCTAAAAACGTAAGAAACCCGCAACACACTAAAATAGAAATAACTTCTCCTTCGAGTGTCCGTCTGAGCACTGTGACTAGTAAAATTGAATCTCGTGAGATGAGTGAGGACCAAGTCTAATCAAAACTATGAGAAGATCAAAGAAACAAAGGATATATTAGTTATACCACTCTAAAAAATTTCAATTCAAACGGCCATAACTTTCACTCCGGTTGTCCGTTTGAGCTCTACCACAAATCAAATCAATGGAAACGAAGAGATCTACACATAATTATAACTTAAAAAATGTTCAAGTCATGTTTGGGACCCTAAAATCTCAAAAATCTATAAGAAGGCATCCAAAACTCCATTTATGTGTCTATATCCCTCTCAATTTTTTTAAACAGTCATAACTTCTGATCTGTGTGTTTGTTTGGCCTCTGGCACCTGTTTTTATCATAGTTCATTCCATGAGATTTAGTTTGACTATTCACGGAGTGGAAATAGACACCTGAAGAAGAAGTTATGCCTTTTTTAATGAATATGTGATTTGTTAGGTTTTTCGAGACACCATTTCTAGCACTTTTGTCCCGTCTGCTGTTTTTTCAAACAACTATAACTTAGTATTTCTGTTATTATTATTATTATTATCATCATCATCTCATGAAAATGCACATGCACATGCATGTGCAATATTATTTCATTTTTATTACAATGCATGTGCACATGCAATACACAAATGTTATTTTATTATCACATGCGTTGTTATTATTAGTATGGTTGTTGTTGTTGTTGTTGTTGTTGTTATTATCATTACATGAAAATTCACATCCAAATGCACATACATGCACATTCAATGAACGTGCATTATTTTATTATCACATGCATTGTTATTAACAATAATAATATTATTATCATCATAATCATCATCATCATCACATACAAATGCAATGCACGAGAGTTATTATTTATTACCATACACATGCACATGTAATGCACATGCAATATTCTATTATCATTTGTATTAGTACTAATATTATTATCACCCCTACTACTACTATTACTACTGCTGCTGTTATTATTACTATCATCACATGCAAATGTAGATGCATGTGCGTTATTATTTATTATTTATTACCATGTACGTGCATATGCAATGCACTTGTATAAATTTTTTTTCTGTTATTATTATTATTATCACAATTTTATTATTATTATTATTATTATTATTATTATTATTATTATTATTATCATTATCATTATTAATATCACTATCACATGCAAATTCACATCCATGTGCCTTGTTATTTATTATTTATTACCATGCATGTGCATGCGTTATTATTATTATTATTATTATTACAATTAGTATTATTAATGTTATCATCAAATATAAAGGCACATGCACATGCATGTGCGTTCTTATTTATTATTATTTATTTATTATTTAATACTATGCACGTGCACAAGAAATGCACTTGCTTTATTCTATTATTATTATTAATATTATTATTCTTGTTGTTGTTGTTGTTTGTTTCATCAAATACAAATGTACATGCACGTGCGTTGTTATTTATTATTTATTACCATGCACGTGCATGCGTCATTATCATTATCATTAAATGTAAATGAACATGCACGTGTGTTATTATATATTATTTATTACCAAGCACATGAAAATGTAATGCACTTGAATTATTCTATTATCACATGTGTTATTATTATTTATTCTAATGCACATGAACACGCAATGCACGTGCGTTATTCTATTATCAGATGTGTTATTATTTATTATTTATTATCATTCACATCCAAATGCACATTCTTGTGGACTTGGTTATTATTTATTTTTTGTTACCATTCACATGCACATGCAGATGCACATGCACATGCACTTGGATGTGCGTAATTATTTATTATTTATTACAATTCACATTCACATGCACATACACATGCAATTCACATGCATTATTATTTATAATTTATTATTTATTATCATTCACATGCAAATGCGCAGACATATGCACATCCACGTGGGTTATGATTTATTATTTAAACCATGCACATGAATTTGCACATGCACATGTGTTATTACTACTATTATTATTAGAGGTATTTTTAGGGGTTACTATCATTTTTTAGGATTTTTAGGTGTTATTAACATTTATTATGGTTTGTTAGGGTTTTAGGGTTTTTTAATGGTATATTAGAATTTTTTAGGGTTTGGTGGGGTTTATTAGGATTTTATTAGGGTGTATTATGGTGTGTCAAGGTTTATTAGGTATTTTTAGGGTTTCATTAGGATTGATTTGGTTATATTAGGGTATATTATGGTATATTATGGTATATTTGGGTATGTTTAAGATTTATTAGGGTTTATTATGGTTTATTATGGTTTATTAATTTTTAAGAGGGTATATTAGGGTTTTTTAGAATTTTGTAGTGTTTATTTGGGTTTATTAGCATTTTTAAGCTTTTTAGGTTTTATTAGCATTTATTATGGGTTTTACGGATTTTTAATGGTATATTTACATTTTTAGGGTTTGGTGGGGTTTATTATGGTTTATTATGGTGTGTCAAGGTTTATTAGGGTTGAGTAGGTATCTTTATGGATTTATTAGGGTTGAGTCGGTATCTTTAGGGTTTTATTTGGGTTTATTAGTGTCGAGTAGTGTTTATTAGGGTTGGTTAGGGATTTTTAGGGTTTACTTGGGTATGTTAGTGTTTTTTGTTAGGGTATATGAGTGTTTTTTAGTTTTTGTTAATATATATGAGAGTTTTTTAGGAATTTTTAGGTTTTATTAGCGTGTTTTTAGTGTTTGTGAGCATTTTTTATGGTTTATTAGGTTTTATTAGAATTTATTATGGTTTATTAGGGTTTCTAGGGATTTTTAATGGTTTGTTTGCGTTTTTTGTTTATCAGGGTTTAGTTGGGTTTTATTAGGTTTTATTATGGCGTGTTAAGGTTTATTAGGGTTGAGAAAGTATTTTTAGGGTTTTATTATGGTTTTATTAGGGTTTATTAGTTTTTATTAGGGTTTATTATGGATTTTTAGGGTTTTTTAGGGTTTGTTATATGTTTATTATTTTTTATGTTTTATTAGGTTATATTAGTGTTTGTTAAGTCTTTTTAGATAATATAGCATTTTTATTGTTACTGAGAATTTTGTTTTTGTTTTTGAGTGTTTTTAGTGTTTCTTAGGTTATATTAGAGTTTATTATGGTTTATTAGGGTCTCCAGGGATTTTTATGGTATATTAGAATTTTTTTGTATTTATTAGGTTATATTAGTGTTTTTAGGTCTTTTTAAGTAACATAGCGCATTTTTATTGTTTGGGGTCCTTTTTTTATTCTTTGTGAGCATTTTTAGGGTTTATTAGGTTATATTAGAGTTTATCAGGGTTTCTAGGGATTTTTTAAGGTATACTAGCATTTTTTTCTATATTAGGGTTTTGTAGGGTTTTATTAGGGGTTATTATGGTATGTTAAGGTTTGTTAGGGTTGAGTAGGGTTTATTTGGTTTTATTTATGGTTTATTAGGGCTTTTATGGTTTTTTTGGGGTTTATTAGGGTTTATTAGTGTTTGTTATTGTCTATTAGGGTTGGTTAGGGTTTTTTAGGATTTCTTAACGTGTTTTTAGGGTTTATTAGGTTTTATTATCATTTATTAGTGTTTATTAGTCATTTTTGGGGTTTTTTAGGGTTGAGTTGAGTTTCTTAGGGTTTTTAGGGATTTTAAGGTGTTTTTAGGAATTATTAGAGTTTATTAGGGGTTTATTAGGGTTTAATTTTTTATATTATGGTATATTATGGTTTAATATTTTTGAGGGCTTTAAATCGTCTTTATGGTTTTTGTAGCATTTTTTAGGGTTTGTGTAGTGTTCTTAGAGTTTATGTAGCATTTTTAGTGTTTGTATTGCATTTTTAGGGTTTATTTAGCAGTTTTGGATTTTATGTATCATTTTTTGGGTTTATGTAACATTTTTAGGGTTTATGTAGCATGTTTAGGGTTTAGGTATTATGTAGCATTTTTTTGGGTTTGTGTTGCTTTTTCTAGGTTTATGTAACGTTTTTAGGGTTAATGTAGTGTTTTTGGGTTTATATTGTGTTTTTAGGTTTTATGTAGCATTTTTTTAATGTTTATGTTGCGTTTTTAGGGTTTATGTTGTGTTTTATTGGGTTTATGTTACATTTTTAGGGTTTCTGTAGTGCTTTTAGGGTTTATGTAGTGTTTTTTGGGTTTATGTTGCATTTTTTGGTTTATGTTATGTTTTTTAGGGTTTTTGTTGCATTTTTAAGGGTTTATGTAATGTTTTTAGGGTTTATGTATCTATTTGAAGCCTTTTTAGGGTCTTAATAGTTGTTTATGGTTTGTAGTTTTTTACGGTTTTTAAGGGTTGTTAACAGGTGTTTATAGTTTTTTATGGCATCTTATGGATTTTTAATGGTTCTTTTGGGGGGGATTATGGGTTTTTTTTTGCGATTGATAGGGGTTGTTAGGGTTTTTAGTGTGTTTTTGGGTTTTTTCAGGTATTTTAGTAGTTTTTAGGGTTTATATAATGTGTTTTAGTGTTTTTTGGGTTCTTTAGGGTTTTTAGTGTTCTTTAGAGTTTAATATGGTTCTTTAGGGTTTATTAGGTTTCCTTAGGGTTTATTAGTGTTATTTAGGATTTGTTACAGTTTATTAGAATTTTTTATTGTATATTAGGGTTTTATTGGGCTTTTGTAGGCATTAATAGCTTTTTCTAGGGTTTATCAACCTTTTTTAGGGTTATTTAGGATTTATTATGGTTTAGTAGGGTTTATTTTATTTATTCGGGTTTAGTAATGTGTATTTGGGTTTATTACAATTTATTAGGGTTTATTATGATTTGTTAGGGTTTATTGTAGTTTATTAGGGGTTTGTTATGGTTTGTTTCAGTTTGTTATGATTTATTTGGCGCTGTTAGAATTTGTTATGATTTATTTGGGGTTGTTAGGGTTTGTTATGATTTATTTTGGGGTTATTTGGGTTTTTAGGCTTTATTAGTGGGTTGTAGGGTTTTTTAGGCTATTATTTGGAGGTTTTTGTAGCGTTTTGTCGGGTTTGTTAGGGTTTTTAGTGATTATTAGGGTTCATTATGGTTTAATAGTGTTTTTTATTGTATATTAGGGGATTTGGGGCTTTTGTAGTGTTTATTAGGGTCTAATAGAGTTTCTTTGGGTTTATAACAGGTTATTACGATTTATTAGTGTTTATTAGGGGTTTTAAGGTTTAATAGTGGGTTTTACGGGTTATTAGGGTTTATTAGTGGTTCTTAGGGGTTATTAGTGGTTGTAAGGGTTTTTTAGGTTTTGTTAGGGGTTTTTGGGTTTGTTATGGTTTGTTTGAGTTGTTTGGGATTTTACGAGTATTTTTGGGTTTTATGGGTGTGTGTTGATTTTTTATGATTTTTTTGTGTTATTTTAGCGTTTTTGGGGTTTTGTTGCATTTTGTGGGTTTTGAAGCATTTTTCTGTTTTTTGTGGCAATTGTTAGGGTTTATGTAGCGTTGTTAGTGGCTTTAGTGGTTCTTTAGGGTTTTTAGGGTTCTTGAGGGTTCTTTATGTTGTATCAGGGTTTCATTTGAGGTTTTTATTGTTTTTAGGGGTTTTTAGGGGTTTTAAGGGTTTCATAAGGTTGGTTAGGGTTTTTTTTAAGAATTTTAAGGTTTTTAGGGTTTTTTATCATTTTTAGGGGTTTTTAGCATTTTTTGAGGTTTTTGAGGTTTTTTGAAGTTTTTTTAGGGTTTTTTAGGTTGGTTTTCTTGTTTTTTCAAGTTTTTAGGGGTTTTAGAATTTTTTAGGGATTTTTAGGGTTTTTTAGATTTTTTTGTGTTTTTAGGTTTTTTAGGGTTTTTTGGGTTTTTTTGGGTTTTTAGGGTTTTTTAGGGTTTTGCCAAGTTTATCTAGTTTTTTAGGGTTTTGTTTGTGAATATTAGCATTTTGAATGGTTTAATAGCATTTTTTGTATATTTTGTTTTTTAGGTATTTTGTAGCTTTTATAGGGGTCTAATAGGGATTTTAGGGTTTATTACGATTAATTAGTGTTTATTAGGGTTTAGTAGTGGGGTTTAGGGTTTATTAGGGTTTATTATGGTTTATTATTGGTTGGTAGGGTTTGTTAGGATTTATTAGTGCTTATTAGAGTGATTTATGGTGTCTAAGGGTTTATTAGGGTTTCTAATGGTGTGTTAGGGTTTCTAAGGGTGGGTTAGGGTTTTTATGGGCGGGTTAGGGTTTCTAAGGGTGTGTTATGGTTTATAAGGGTTTATAAGGTTGTGTTAGGGTTTCTATGGGTGCGTTGGGGTTTCTAAGGGTGTGCTAGGTTTCTAACGGTGTTTTAGGATTTCTAAGGGTGTGTTAGGGTTTCTAAGGGTGTGTTAGTGTTTCTTAGGTTTGCTTAGGTTTTTGTTAGGGTTTATAGGGTTTTGTTAGGGTTTCTTATGGTTTATTAGGGTTTCTTTGGGTTTCTTTGGGTTTTTTTGGGTTTATTGGGGTTTCTTAGTGCTTCTTGGGGTTTGTTAGGGCTTGTTAGGGTTTTTTAGGGTTTTTTAGGTTTTGTTAAGGTTTGTTTTGTTTTTAGTGTTTTTTGGGGTTTGTTTGGATTTGTTAGTGTTTGTTTGGGTTTTGCATGGTTTTTAATGGGTTTTAGTGTTTATGGGGTTATTCATGGGTTTTTAGGGTTATTTAGTTGTTCATGGTTGTCACAGATGTGTAGAGCTAGTTGCAAGCTTCAATTTGATATGTGATAGAGGTGAAACAGACACCCAGAGAAGAATTTATGGTAATATGGTGGACTTAAGGACCCTTTGGGAATTTAAAAACGTTATAATGTGTTACTATTGGTCACAGATGTGTAGATCTAGTTTAGAGCTTCGATTTGATATATGGTAGAGGCAAAACGGACTCCCATAGTAGAAGTTATGGTCTTTTAGTGGGTTTAAGTACCTTTTTGGGCCTTCAAGGATGTGAGAAGGTGGTTCAGTGGTTATAGGAGTGTAGTTCTAGTCACAATCTTCGATTTTATATGTGGTAGAGGGAAAACGGACACCCATAGAAGAATGTATTGCAAAACGGACACCAAAAGCCAATCTTTTGACCATCCAAAGGGATTTTGGGTCTTTTGGGGGGTTGAAGAATGTCAGAAAGGGTTCTAGTGGTTACCAATGTGTGTAACTTTTGACAATATTTAATTTGATATGTGGTAGATCCAAAATGAACACACATAGAAGAATTTATTGTCGTTTTAAATTGAGAAACTCTCATAGTGCCTAAAAACCTATGAAAACCGCAACTCACTAAAATAGGCATAACTTCTCCTTCATGTGTCCGTTTTAGCACTGTGACCAGTCAAATCGAAGCTTGTGAGATGATTGAGGACCAATTTTAGTAGAAAATATTAAAATATCAAATAAATATAAGATATATTAGTTATACCACTCCAAAAAAAGTCCAATTTCAAACAACCATGACTTTTGCTCCAGTTATCTGTTTGAGCTCTACCAAATATCAAATCAAAAGTAGCGAAGATATCTACACAAAAGGATGGCTTGAACATAGTTAAATTCATGTTTGAGACCCTAAAATCCCAGAAACACATCAGAAGGCCTCCAAAAATCCATTTCCGTGTATTGATCCCTGTCAAATTTTTATTAAAATGGTCATAAATTCTGATGTATGTGTCTGTTTGGCCTCTGACACCTATTTTTATCATAGTTAATTCAATGAGATTCAGTTTGACTATTCATAGAGCAGAAATGGACTCCCGAAGAAGAAGTTATGCCTTTTTCAATGACTCTGTGATTTGTTAGGTTTTTCGAGACCCCATTTCTAGCGTTTTTGTCCTGCCTGATGTTTTTTCAAACAACTAAAACTTATTATTACTGTTATTATTATTATTAATTTTATTATTATCATCATCTCATCCACATGCACATTCACATGCACATGCATTATTATTATATTTTTATTACCATGCACGTGCACATGCAATGCACAAACATTATTTTATTATCACATGCATTGTTATTATTATTGTTATTATTATTATTATTGTGGTTGTTGTTATTGTAATTATCATCACATGAAAATGCACATGTGAATGCACATACACGCACATTCAATGAATGTGCCTTATTCTATTATCACATTCGTTGTTGTTATTATTATTATTATTATCATCATCATCATCATCATCATCATCACATGAAAATGCAATGCACAAGCGTTATTATTTATTACTATGAACGTGCACATGTAATGCACATGAAATATTCTATTATCACATGCATTGGTACTACTACTATTATCACCACTACTACTACTATAATTACTACTGCTGTTTTTATTACTATCATCACATGAAAATGTAGATGCACGTGCGTTATTATTTATTATTTATTACCATGCACGTGCATATAAAATGCACTTGTATTATTCATTTTTATTATTATTATCACAATTATTATTATTATTATTATTATTATTATTATTATCATTATCATTATTATTATCATTACCCCATGCAAATACACATTCATGTGCGTTGTTATTTATTATTTATTACCATGCACGTTCATGCATTATTATTATTATTACAATTAGTATTATTAATATTATTATCAATTGTAAATGCACATGCACATGCATGTGCATTCTTATTTTTATTATTTATTTATTATTTACTACTATGCACGTGCACATGAAGTGCATTTGCGTTATTCTATTATTATTATTATTATTATTATTATTATTATTGTTTGTATCATCAAATACAAATGCACATGCACGTGCGTTGTTATTTATTATTTATTACCATTCACGTGCATGCGTCATTATCATTATCATTACATGTAAATGCACATGCATGTGTGTTATTATATATTATTTATTATCATGCACATGTAAATGCAATGCACTTGCGTTATTCTATTATCACATGTGTTATTATTATTTATTCGCATGCATGTGCACACGCAATGCAAGAGCATTATTCTATTATCACATGTGTTATTATTTATTATTTATTATCATTCACATGGAAATGCACATTCATGTGGACTTGGTTATTATTTATTGTTTATTACCATGCACATGACCATGCCCTTGGATGTGCGTTTTTATTTATTATTTATTATCATTCACATGCACATACACATACACATGTAATTCACATGTGTTATTATTTATAATTTATTATTTATTATCATTCACATGAAATTGCACAGGCATATGCACTAGCACATGCGTTATAATTTATTATTTAAACCAGGCACATGCATATGCACATTCATGTGCGTTATTACTATTATTATTATTAGAGGTATTTTTAGGGTTTACTAGCATTTTTTAGAATTTTTAGGTGTTATTAAAATTTATTATGGTTTGTTAGGGTTTTAGGGTTTTTTAGTGGTTTATTAGCATTTTTAGGGTTTGGTGGGGGTTATTAGGATTTTATTAGGGTTTATTATGGTGTGTTAGGGTTTATTATGATTTATTAGGTATTTTTAGTGTTTTATTAGTGTTGAGTTGGGTTTATTAGGGTGTAATATTGTATATTATGGTATATTTGTGTATGTTTAGTATTTATTAGGGTTTATTATCATTCATTATGGTTTATTAATTTTTAAGAGCGTATATTTGGTTTTTTAGGGTTTAGTTGTGTTTATTAGGGTTTATTTGTGCTTTTAAGCTTTTTTTGGTTTTATTAGAATTTATTAGGGGTTTTAGGGCTTTTTAATGGTATATTTTCATTTGTTAGGGTTTAGTGGGGTTTATTATGGTTTATCATAGTGTGTTAAGGTTTATTAGGATTGAGTAGGTATTTTTAGGGTTTTATTAGGGCTGTGTAGGTATCTTTAAGGTTTTATTAGGGTTGATTAGGGTGGAGTAGTGTTTATTTGAGTTTGTTAGGTATTTTTAGGGTTTACTAGGGTTTGTTAGTGTTTTTATTAGGGTATATGAGTTTTTTTTATTTTTTGATAATATATATGAGGGGTTGTTAGAACTTTTTAGGTTTTATTAGTGTGTTTTTAGTGTTTGTGAGCATTTTTTATGGTTTATTAGGTTTTATTAGAATTTATTATGGTTTTTTAGGGTTTCTAGGGCTTTTAATGGTTTTTTTTCATTTTTTTGTTTATTGGGGTTTAGTTGGGTTTTATTAGGTTTTATGATGGTTTATCAAGGTTTATTAGGGTTGAGAAGGTATTTTTAGGGTTTTATTATGGTTTTAATAGGGTTTATTAGTTTTTATTAGGGTTTATTAGGGATTTTTAGGGTTTATTAGGGTTTGTTAGGGGTTTATTAGTTTATTAGTTTTATTAGGTTATATTAGTGTTTGTTAAGTCTTTTAGATAATATAGCATTTATTATTGTTTGTGAGCATTTTGTTTTGTTTTTGTGATCATTTTTAGGGTTTATTAGGTTATTTTAGAGTTTATTATGGTTTATTATGATTTCTAGGGATTTTTATGGTATATTAGCATTTTTTTTGTCTTTATTAGGTTATATTTGTGTTTTTAGGTCTTTTTAGGTAATATAGCGTTTTTTATTGTTTGAGATCTTTTTTTATTGTTTGTGGGCGTTTTTATTGTTTATTAGGTTATATTAGAGTTTATCAGGGTTTCTAGAGATTTTTTAAGGTATACTAGAATTTGTTTTCGTTATTAGGGTTTTGTAGGGCTTTATTAGGAGTCATTATGGTGTGTTAAGGTTTGTTAGGGTTGAGTAGGGTTTATTTGGATTTATTTATGGTTTATTAGGGATTTTTAGTGTTTTTTTGGGGTCTATTACGGTTTATTAGTGTTTATTAGTGTCTATTAGGGTTAGTTAGGTTTGTTTGGGTTTTCTTAACGCGTTTTTAGGGTTTATTAGGTTTTATTATCATTTATTAGGGTTTATTAGGTATTTTTGGTGTTTTATTAGGGTTGAGTTGAGTCTCTTAGGGGTTTTAGTTATTATAAGGTGTTTTTAGGGATTATTAGAGTTTATTAGGGGTTTATTAGGGTTTAATTTTTTATGTTATGGTATATTAGGGTTTAATATTTTTGAGGGTTTTGAAGCGTCTTTAGAGTTTCTGTGGCATTGTTTAGTGTTTTTGTAGCGTTTTTGAGTTTATGTAGCATTTTTAGTGTTTATATAGCACTTTTATGGTTTAGTTAGTGGTTTTAGGTTTCATGTAGCATTTTTTAGGGTTTATGTAATGATTTTAGGGTTTATGTAGCGTGTTTATGGTTTATGTTTTATGTTGCATTTTTTAGGGTTTATGTTGTGTTTTCTGGGTTTATGTAGCATTTTTAGGGGTGATGTAGCGTTTATATTGCATTTTTTAGGGTTTATGTAACATTTTTAAGGTTCATGTAGTCTTTTTAGGGTTTATGTTTTGTTTTTAGGTTTTATATAGTGTTTTTTAATGTTTATGTTGCATTGTTTAGGGTTTATGTTACAGTTCTAAAGTTTATGTACAAATTTTTCGGTTTGTGAAGCCTTTTTTGGGTTTATGTTGTGTTTTTTGGGTTTATGTTGCATTTTTATGGTTTATGTTGCATTTTTAGGATTTATGTAATGTTTTTTGGGTTTATGTATATATTTGTTTCCTTTTTTATGGTTTTAAGGGTTGTTAACGGGTGTTTATTGTTTTTATGGTATTTGATGGGTTTTCAATGGTTTTTTTTTGGGGGGGGGGGTTTAAGGATTTATTTGTTTTTTCGTGATTGATAGGAGTTGTTAGGGTTTTTTAGTGTGTTTTAGGGTTTTTTGGGTATTATAGCGGGTTTTAGCATTTTTTGGGTTCCTTAGGGTTTTTAGTGTTCTTTAGAGTTTATTATGGATCTTTAGGGTTTATTAGGGTTATTTAGGGTTTATTAGTGTTCTTTAGGAATTGTTACAGTTTATTAGCATTTTTTATTTTATATTAGGGTTTTATTGGGCTTTTGTAGGCATTAATAGAATTTTTTAGGGTTTATCAACCTTTTTTAGGGTTATTTAGGATTTATTTGGGTTTCTAGGGTTTATTTTATTTATTAGGGTTTATTAACATGTATTTGAGTTTATTACAATTTATTAGGGTTTATTATGATTTGTTAGGGTTTATTGATGTTTATTAGGGGTTTGTTATGGTTTGTTTCAGTTTGTTACGATTTGTTTGGTGTTGTTAGGATTTGTTATGATTTATTTGGGGTGTTAGGGTTTGTTACGATTTATTATGGGGTTATTAGGGTTTGTTAGGGTTTATTAGTGGATTATAGGGTTTTGTATGCTATTATTTGCCAGATTTTGTAGTGTTTTGTCAGGTTTGTTATGGTTTTTAATGATCATTAGGATGTATAATGGTTAAATAGTGTTTTTTATTGTATATTAGGGGTTTTAGGGATTTTGTAGCGTTTAATAGAGTCGGATAGGGTTTTTAGGGTTTATTACAGATTATTATGATTTATTAGTGTCTATTAGGGTTTTAGGGTTTAATAGTGGGTTTCAGGTGTTATTTGGGTTTATTAGTGTTTCTTAGGGATTATTAGTGGTTGTTAGGGTTTGTTAGGTTTTGTTAGGGTTTTTAGGACATGTGTTATTCTATTATCACACACGTTATTATTATCATTATTATCATTATCATTATTATCATTATAATTATTATAATTTTCATTATTGTTGTTACTATTATTAATATTATTATTATCGTCACATGAAAATGCAGATTCTAATGTGTTATTATTTATTATTTATTATTTATTATTTATTTCCATGCACGTGCATATGTTGTTGTTGTTATTATTATTATTATTATCATCACATGCAAATGCACACGCACGTCTGTTATTAATTATTACCATGCACGTGCACACACAATGCACCTACATTATTCTATTATCATATGCATTTTTATTCTTATTGTTATTATTACTATTATTGTTATTATTTCTATTATCATCAAATGCAAATGCAAATGCACATGCGTTATTATTTATTACCACACACACACACATTCAATACATGTGCATTATTCTATGATCACATGCGCTATTATTATTAATATTACTATTATTATTATTATTATCATCATCACGTGCGCTATGAGTTATTATTTATTATCATGCACTGCACATGCAATGCACGTGCGTTGTTCTATTATCACACGTGTTGTTGTTATTATTATTATTATTACTGTTGTTATTATTATTATTATTATTATTATTATCATCTCATGCACATGCACATGCACATGCACATGCACATGCATTATTATTTAGTTTTCCTTACCATTCATGCACACATGTAATGCACACACATTATTTTATTATCACATACATTGTTATTCTTATTGTTATTATTATTATTGTGGTTGTTGTTGTTGTTGTTTTCGTTATTGTTGTTATTTTTATTATCATCACATGAAAATGCACATACAAATAAGGCCACCCCAAGGCCTTCGGGCCACCTTAAGATCATAAGGCCATCCCAAGGCCTTCGGGCCACAAGAATGCAAGCCCCAGACACACTACAAAAAAGGAGCAGCCCTAGAAGAGGATTCAGAGCAGGTGAACTTACCAGAGCAGAGCCAAATGGATTGTCAGAATGAGAGGGTATGACTATGCCATCAGTACCAGTCTGTGCTTTCACGGGAATCCTAGCCAAACGGTCATGCAAAGGTGGAGATCTACTATCAGGATGTAGATGCTGGGGAGTGACAATTCTTTGTAGATAGTCTGGTTGAATTCCCTAAGACCTTCGGGTAATGTAATCTCCTAAGCCTACGGGCCATGTAATCTCTAATCCTACGGGCCTTGTAAGGGTTCCCCCTCATCCCTTGAAAGGGGGGTTATCAAAAAATCAATAAAAATGAAGGCCTTTAGGCCATTCAGGCAGAGGGGGGGGGGGAATGCAGATGCACGTGCATTATTATTTATTATTTATTACCATGCATGTGCATATGCAATGCACTGGTATTATTATTTTATTATTATTATTGTTATCACAATTATTATTATTATTATTATTATTATTATTATTATCATTATCATTATTATTATCATTATCACATGCAAACCCACATTCATGTGTGTTGTTATTCATTATTTATTACCATGCACGTCCATTATTTATTATTATTATTATTACAATTAGTATTATTAATATTATTATCAAATGTAAATGCACAAGCACAACTGGTATTATTCTTTTATTATTATTATTATTATCACAATTTTTTTTTTATTATTATTATCATTATCATTATTATTATCATTATCACATGCAAACCCACATTCATGTGTGTTTTTATTTATTATTTATTACCATGCACGTCCATTCTTTATTATTATTATTATTATTACAATTAGTATTATTAATATTATTACCAAATGTAAATGCACAAGCACATGAATGTGCGTTCTTATTTACTATTATTTATTTATTATTTAATACTATGCATGTGCACATGAAATGCACTTGCGTTATTATTATTATATTATTATTATTATTATTATTATTATTATTATTGTTATTGTTTGTATCATCAAATACAAATTCACATGCACATGCGTTGTTATTTATTATTTATTACCATGCGCATGCATGAATCATTATCATTATCAATACATTTAAATGCACATACACATGCGTTATTATATATTATTTATTACCATGCACATTCACATGAACATTCACATGCACTTGCGCATACACATGCACTTGGATGTGCATTATTATTTATTATTTATTATCATTCACATGCACATGCACATACACATGCAATTAACATGCATTATTATTTATTATTTATTATTTATTATCATTCACATGCAAATGCGCATGCCTATGCACATTCACGTGCTTTATGATTTATTATTTAGACCATGCACATGCATATGCACATGCACACGCGTTATTACTACTATTATTATTAGAGGTATTTTTAGGGTTTACTATCATTTTTTTCGATTTTTAGGTGTTATTAACATTTATTATGGTTTGTTAGGGTTTTAGGGTTTTTTAATGGTATATTGGAATTTTTAGGGTTTGGTGGGGGTTATTAGGATTTTATTAGGGTTTATTATGGTGTGTCAGGGTTTATTAGGTTTTATTAGGTATTTTATGGTTTTATTAGGATTGAGTTGGGTTTATTGGTGTATATTATGGTATATTATGGTATATCTAGGTATGTTTAGGATTTATTAGGGTTTATTATGGTTCATTATGGTTTATTAATTTTTAAGAGGGCATATTAGGGTTTTTTAGTGTTTAGTAGTGTTTATTCGGGTTTATTAGCGCTTTTAATCTTTTTTAGGTTTTATTGTCATTTATTAGGGGTTTTAGGGCTTTTTAATGGTATATTTGTGTTTTTAGGTTTTGTGGGGTTTATTATGGTTTATTATGGTCTGTTAATGTTTATTAGGGTTGAGTATGTATTTTTAGGGTTTTATTAGGGTTGAGTCGGTATCTTTAGGGTTTTCTAGGGTTTTCTAGGGTTTATTAGGGTTGAGTACAGTTTATTAGGGTTTATTAGGGATTTTTAGGGTTTACTAGGGTTTGTTAGTGTTTTTATTAGGGTGTATGAGTGTTTTTTAGTTTTTATTAATATATATGTGGGGTTGTTATGACTTTTTATGTTTTGTTAGTGCGTTTTTAGTGTTTGTGAGCATTTTTAGTGTTTTTTTAGCTTTTATTTGAATTTATTATGGTTTATTTGGGTTTCTAGGGCTTTGTAATGGTTTGTTTGTGTTTTTTTGTTTTTCGGGGTTTAGTTGGGTTTTATTAGGTTTTGTTATGGTGTTTCAAGGTTTATTAGGGTTGAGAAGGTATTTTTAGGGTTTTATTAGGGTTTTATTAGGGTTTATTCGTTTTTATTTGGGTTTATTAGGAATTTTTAGGGATTATTAGGATTTGTAAGGGGTTTATTGGATTTTTTTGTTTTATTAGGTTATATTAGTGGTTGTTAGGTCTTTTTAGATAATTTAGCGTGTTTTTATTTTTTGTGAGTATTTTTTTTAGTTTGTGAGTGTTTTAGGGTTTCTTTGGTTATATTAGATTTTATTATGGTTTATTAGGGTTTCTAGGGATTTTTAAGGTATATTAGCGTTTTTTGTCTTTATTAGGTCATATTAGTTTTTTAAGGTCTTTTTTGGTAATATAGCGCATTTTTATTATTTCGGATTGTTTTTTCATGTTTGTGAGCATTTTTAGTGTTTATTAGGTTACATTAGAGTTTATCAGGGTTTCTAGGGATTTTTTAAGATATACTAGCATTTTTTTCATTATTAGGGTTTTATAGGGTTTTATTAGGGATTATTATGGTGTGTTAAGGTTTGTTAGGGTTGAGTATGGTTTATTTGGCTTTATTTATGGTTTATTAGGTCATTTTAGGGTTTGTTTGGGGTTTATTAGCGTTTATTAGTGTTTATTAGTGTCTATTAGGGTTGGTTTGGGTTGTTTAGGATTTCTTAACGTGTTTTTAGGGTTTATTAGGTTTTATTATCATTTATTATGATTTATTAGGTATTTTTGGGGTTTTATTTTGGTTTAGTAGAGTTTCTTAGGATTTCAGGGATTATAAGGTGTTTTTCAGGATTATTAGAGTTTATTAGGGGTTTATTAGGGTTTAATTTTTTATATTATAGTATTTTAGGGTTTAATATTTTTGAGGGTTTTAAAGCGTCTTTAGGGTTTTGTAGAATTATTTAGGGTTTGTGTAGCGTTGTTAGAGTTTATGTAGCATTTTTAGTGTTTATGTAGTTTTTTTAGGGTTTAGTTAGTGGTTTTAGATTTTAGGTGTCATTTTTAAGGTTTATGTAACGTTTTAAGGATTTATGTAGCGTGTTTATGTTTTAGGTTTTATGTAGCATTTTTTAGGGTTAATATTGCATTTTATAGGTTTATGTAGCGTTTTTAGGGGTGATGTAGCATTTATGTTTCATTTGTTAGGGTTTATGTAACGTTTTTAGGGTTCATGGAGTGTTTTTAGGGTTTATATTGTGTTTTTAGGTTTTATGTAGCGTTTTTTAATGTTTATATTGCATGTTTTAGGGTTCATGTTGTGTTTTCTAGGGTTTATGTTACAGATATAGGGTTTATGTAGTGATTTTAGGGTTTATGTAGCGTTTTTTGGGTTTATGTTGCGTTTTTTGGTTTATGTTGCATTTTTAGGGTTTTTGTTGCATTTTTTAGGGTTTATGTAATGTTTTTTTACATTTATGTATCTATTTGAAGCCTTTTTAAGGTTTAAGTGGTTGTTTATGGTTTGTAGTGTTTTTAGGGTTTTTAAGGGTTTATAAAGGGTGTTTATGGTATTTTATGGTATCTGATGGCTTTTTAATGGATTTTTGGGGGTTTTATGGGTTTATTTGTTTTTTTGGGATTGATAGGGGTTGTTAGAGTTTTTTAGTGTGTTTTAGGGTTTGTTTGGGTATTGTACCTATTTTTAGGGTTTATATAATGTGTTTTAACATTTTTTTGGGTTCTTTAGGGTTTTTAGTGTTGTTTAGAGTTTAATATGGTTCTTTTGGGTTTATTAGGGTTCTTTAGGGTTTATTAGTGTTCTTTAGGTTTTTTACCATTTATTAGCATTTGTATTGTATATTAGGGTTTTATTGGGCTTTTATAGGCATTAATTGATTTTATGTGGGTTTATCAACCTTTTTAGGGTTATTTAGTATTTATTTGGGTTTATTAGGGTTTCTTTTATTTATTAGGGTTTAGTAACGTGTATTTGGGTTTATTACAATTTATTAGGGTTTATTATGATTTGTTAGGGTTTATTGGGGTTTATTAGGGGGTTTTTATGGTTTTTTTCAGTTTGTTATGATTTATTTGCATTATTAAGATTTGTTACAATTTATTTGGGGTTTTTAGGGTTTGTTGAGATTTATTTTGTGGTTATTAGGGTTTTTTAGGGTTTATTAGTGGGTAGTTGGGTTTTGTAGGCTATTATTTAGAGATTTTTGTAGCGTTTTGTCAGGTTTGTTAGGGTTTTTAATGATTATTAGGGTTTATTGTGGTTGAATAGTATTTTTTATTTTATATTAGGGGATTTAGGGTTTTTTTTAGCATTTATTAGGGTCTAGTAGATTATGTTAGGGTTTATTATAGGTTATTACGATTTAATAGTGTTTATTAGGGTTTTTAGGGTTTAATAGTTGGTTTTATGGGTTATTAGGGTTTATTAGTAGTTATTAGGGGTTATTAGTGGTTGTTAGGGTTTGTTAGGTTTTGTTAGGGTTTTTAGGGTTTGTTACGGTTTGATTGAGTTGTTTGGGGTTTTATGCGTTTTTTTGGCTTTTATAGGTGTGTTTGGATTTTTATGCTTTGTTAGGGTTATTTTAGCATTTTTGGGAGTTTTGTTGCATTTTTTCGGTTTTGAAGCATTTTTCAGGTTTTTGTAGCAATTGATAGGGTTTATGTAGCGTTGCTAGTGGCTTTAGTGGTTCTTTAGCATTCTTTAGGGATTTTAGGGTTTTTTAGGTTTCCTTAGTGTGTATTAAGGTTTTGTTTGAGGTTTTTAGGGGTTTCTAGGGGTTTTTAGGGTTTTTAAGGATTTCATAGGGTGGTTTAGGGTTTTTTCGGCATTTTTGGGATTTTTAGGGGTTTTTAGCATTTTTAGTGGGTTTTAGGGTTTTTAGGGTTTTTGAGGTTTTTTTGAGGTTTTTAGGGGTTTTAGGTTTTTTTTCGGGTTTTTTAGGATTTTATAGGGTTTTTAGGGTTTTTAGGGTTTTTTAGAGTTTTTTAGGATTTTTTAGGGTTTTATTTTTTTTTAGGGTTTTGTCAGGTGTTGCCGGGTTTGTAAGGGTTTTTTTGTGAATATTATCATTTTGAATGGTTTAATAGTGTTTTTGTTGTACATTTGGGTTTTTAAGTAATTTGTAGCTTTTTTTGGGTCTAATAGGGTTTTTAGGGTTTATTGCGATTTATTAGTGTTTATTAGGGTTTAATAGTGGGGTTTTGGGTTTATTAGGATCTATTATGGTTTATTATTGGTTGTCAGGGTTTGTAAGGATTTATTAGTTCTTATTAGAGTGATTTAGGGTGTCTAAGGGTTTGTTAGGGTTTTTAAGGGTGTGTTAGGGTTTCTATGGGTGGGTTAGGGGTTTTTATGGGCGGGTTAGGGTTTCTAAGGGTGTGTTATGGTTTCCAAGGGTTTCTAAGGTTGTGTTAGGGTTTATATGGGTGCTTTGGGGTTTCTAAGGGTGTGCTAGGGTTTTAATGGGTGTGTTAGGGTTTCTAAGGGTGTGTTATGGTTTCTAAGGGTGTGTTAATGTTTCTTAGGTTTGCATAGGGTTTTGTTAGGGGTTTTTGGTATTTAGGGTTATGTTAGGGTTTCTTATGGTTTCTTAGTGGGGTTTTAGGGTTTCTTAGGGTTTTTTGTGTTTATTGGGGTTTCTTGGGGTTCTTGAGGTTTGTTAGGGTTTGTTAGGGTTTGTTAGGGTTTTTTAGGGTTTTTTACGTTTTTTAGGGTTTTTTGGGGTTTGTTAGGTTTTTTTAGGGTTTGTTTGGGTATATTAGTGTTTGCTAGGGTTTGTTACGGGTTTTCCTAGTTTTCATGGTTTTTTTAGTGTTTATGGGGTCATTCATGGTTTGTTAGGGTTGTTTAGTTGTTCATGGTTGTCACAGATGTGTAGAGCTAGTCGCAAGATTCAATTTGATATGTGGTAAAGGTGAAACAGACACCCAGAGCTGAAGTTATGGTCATTTGGAGTACTTATGGACCTTCTGGGTCTTTAAGAACATGATAAGGTGTTACTATTGGTCACAGATATACAGATCTAGTCGAAATATTCGATTTGATATATGGTAGTGGCAAAACGGACTCTCGAAGTAGATGTTATGGTCATTTGGAGGGTTTGAGTTCCTTTTTGGGTCTTCAAGGATGTGAGAACTTGCTTCAGTGGTTATAGGAGTGTAGTTATAGTTTCAAGCATAAATTTGATATGTGGTTGAGGAAAAACGGACACCCATAGAAGAAGTTATTACAAAACGAACACCAGAAGCCAATCTTTTGACCATCCAAAGGGATTTTGGGTCTTTTTGGTGGTTAAAAAATGTCAGAAAGTGTTTCAGTGGTTAAGAGAGTGGGTATATTTTTACAATCACCGATTTGATATGTGGTAGAGCCAAAATGAACACACATAGCATAAGTTATTTTCATTTTTAATTGTGCAAGCCAATGAGCGCCTAAAAACATATGAAACCCGCAACTCACTAAAATAGGCAGAACTTCTCCTTTGGGTGTCTGTTTGAGCGCTGTGACTAGTAAAATTGAAGGTCGTGAGATAAGTGAGGACCAAGTCTAATCGAAACTGTGATAAGATCAAAGAAACAGAAGATATATTAGTTATACCACTCCAAAAAAAGTCCAACTTCAAACGGCCATAACTTTCTCTCCGGTTGTTTGTTTGAGCTCTACCACATATCAAATCAAAGGCAAAGAAGAGATCTACATAGAAGGCTAACTTGAAAAAATCTCAAGTCATGTTTGGGATCCTAAAATCCCAAAAATACATCAGAAGTCCTCCAAAACTCCATTTCTGTGTTCGGATCCCTGTCAAATATTTCTTAAAACGGTCATTACTTCTGATATGTGTGTCGGTCCGGCCTCCGACACCTGTTTTTATTGTAGTTCGTTCTATGAGATTTAGTTTGACTATTCAAAAAGTGGAAATTGACACCTGAAGAAGAAGTTAGGGATTCTCTAATGACTCTATGATTTGTTAGGTTTTTCGAGACACAATTTCTAGCACTTTTGTCCTGTCTGATATTTTTTCAAACAACTATAACTTATTATTACTGCTATTATTATTATTATGATCATCATGTCATGAAAATGAACATGAACAAGCACGTGTGTTATTATTATAATTTTATTACCATGGAAATTCACATGCAATGCACACACGTTATTTTATTATCACATGCATTGTTATTATTACTGTTATTATTATTATTGTGGTTGTCGTTGCTGCTGCTGATGTTGTTGTTGTTGTCATTATTGTTATTATCATCACATGAAAATGCACACCAAAATGAAAATACACACACATTAAATGAACATGCGATATTCTATTATCACATGAATTGTTATTGTTAATATTATTATTATCATCATCATTATCACATGAAAATGCAATGCACGGGAGTTACTATTTATTACCATACACCTGCACACGTAATGCACATGCAATATTCTATTATAATATCCATTAGTACTACTACTATTATCACCACCACCACTACTATTATTACAACTACTGTTATTATTACTATCATCACATGAAAATGTAGATGCACATGTGTTATTATTTATTATTTATTTCCATGTACGTGAATATGCAATGCACTTGTATTATTCTTTTATTATTATTATTTTTATTATCATCACAATTATTATTATTATTATTATTATTATTATCATTATCATTATTATCATCATTATAACATGCAAATGCACATGCATGTGCGTTTTTATTTATTATTTATTACCATGCACCTGCATGCGTTATTATTATTATTATTATTATTATTATTATTATTATTACTACAATTAGTATTATTAATATTATCGTCAAATGTAAATGCACAAGCACATGCATGTGCGTTCTTATTTATTATTTACAACTATGCACGTGCACATGAAATGCACTTGCTTTATTCTATTATTATTAATATTAATATTATTATTATTATTATTATTATTATTATTCTTGTTGTTGTTGTTTGTATCATCAAATACAAATGGACATGCATGTGCGTTGTTATTAATTATTTATTACCATGCACGTGCAAGCATCATTATCATTATCATTACATGTAAATGCACATGAATGTGTATTATTATAAATTATTTATTACCATTCACATGAAAATGCAATGCACTTGCGTTATTCAATTATCTCATGTGTTGTTATTATTTATTCTAATACACGTGCACAAGCAATGCACGTGCGTTATTCAATTATCACATGTGTTATTATTTATATTTTATTATCATTCACATGAAAATGCACATTCATATGGACTTGGTTATTATTTATTGTTTATTACCATGCACATGAACATGCACATGCACATGCACTTGTATGTGCGTAATTATTTATTATTTATTATCATTCACATGCACATGCACATACACATGCAATTCACATGCGTTATTATTTATAATTTATTATTTACCATCATTCACACACAAATGCACAAGCATATTCATATGAACGTGTGTTATTATTTATTATTTAAACCATGTACACGCATGTGCATTATTACTACTTTTATTATTAGAGGTATTTTTAGGGTTTACTATCATTTCTTACGTTTTTTAGGTGTTATTAACATTTATTATGGTTTGTTAGGGGTTTTGGGTTTTTTAATGGTATATTTGAATTTTTTAGGGTTTGGTGGGGGTGCACATGAGCCTCAGCCCAATTGGTGAGGTATCCTTAAGTGCATCCACATGACCCAGGTTTAAAACCAGGTAGAGGCATATTTCCGGGTTTCTTTAGAAGGCACTGTAGTAGTTCTGTAGCATTACTGTACAGGTACTGTAGCAGAACAGTACACTATGCGGGTACTATATCAGGCACTGTAGCAGTTACTGTAGAAGGTATTGCTCGTTACTATAGTAGCTGGAACTATTCACCTTGGGCCACCAGTTTGGGCTCGGAGTCCTTAAGGCTTTCAGGAAACCCAGGCCTTCGGGTCAGTAGGGATTTTAGGCCACCTTTAAGGCCTTAGGGCCACCTCAAGTCCTTCAGGCCACATGCAGTTGCCCCAAACACACCACAAAAAAGGAGCAGCCCCATAAGAGGATTCAGAGCAGGTGCACTCACTAGAGCAGAGCCAAATGAATTTTTCAGAATGAGAGGGTATGGTTATGCCATCGGGACCATCCTGTTCTTGCATAGGAAGCCTAGCCAGATGGTCATACGAAGGTGGAGAGCTACTATCATGATGCAGATACTGGGGAGGGGTAGTTCCTTGTAGATAGTCTGGTTGAATTCCCTAAGACCTTCGAGTCATGTAATCTCCTAAGCCTACGAGCCATGTAATCTCTAATCCTATGGGCCTTTTAAGGGTTCCCCCTCATCCCTTGAAAGGGGGGGTTATCAAAAATCAATAAAAATGAAGGCCTTCGGGCCCTTTGGGTAGGGTTTGGTGGGGTTATTAGGATTTTATTAGGGTGTATTATGGTGTGTCAAGGTTTATTAGGTATTTTTAGGGCTTTATTAGGATTGAGTTGGGTTTATTAGGGTATATAATGGTATATTATGGTATATTTGGGTATGTTTAGGATTTATTGGGGTTTATTATGGTTCATTATGGTTTATTAATTTTTAAGAGGGTATATTAGGTTTTTTTAGTGTTTAGTAGTGTTTATTCAGGTTTATTAGTGCTTTTAAGCTTTTTTAGGTTTTATTAGCATTTATTAGGGGTTTTAGGGATTTTTGATGGTATATTTGTGTTTTTAGGGTTTAGTGGGGTTTATTATGCTTTATTATGGTGCGTTAAGGTTTATTAGGGTTGAGTAGGTATTTTTAGGGTTTTATTAGGGTTGAGTCGGTATATTTAAGGTTTTATTAGGGTTTATTAGGGTTGAGTACAATTTATTAGGGTTTGTTAGGGATTTTTAGGATTTACTAGGGTTTGTTAGTGTTTTTATTAGGGTATATGAGTGTTTTTTAGTTTTTATTAATATATATAAGGGGTTGTTATGAAATTTTAGGTTTTATTAGTGTGTTTTTAGTGTTTGTGAGCATTTTTAATTGGTTTTTTGCTTTTATTTGAATTTATTATGGTTTATTAGGGTTTTTAGGGCTTTTCAATGGTTTGTTTGTGTTTTTTTTTGTTTATTGGGGTTTAGTTGGGTTTTATTAGGTTTTGTTATGGTGTGTCAAGATTTATTAGGGTAGAGAATGTATTTTTAGGGTTTTATTATGGTTTTATTAGGGTTTATTAGTTTTTTAGGGTTTATTAGGGATTTTTACGGTTTATTAGGGCTTGTTAGGGGGTTATTAGTTTTTTTGTTTTATGAGGTTATATTAGTGTTTTTTAGGTCTTTTTAGATAATATATTGTGTTTTTATTGTTTATGAGTGTTTTGTTTTTATTTGTGAGCATTTTTTGGGTTTATTAGGTTATATTAGAGTTTATTATTTTTTATTAGGGTTTCTAGGGATTTTTAAGGTATATTAGCATTTTTTGTCTTTTTTAGGTTATATTAGTGTTTTTAGGTCTTTTTAGGTAATATAGCACATTTTTATTGTTTGTGATCATTTTTTTATTGTTTGTGAGCGTTTCAGGGTTTATTAGGTTATATTAGATTTTATCAGGGTTTCTAGGGGTATTTTAAGGTATACTAGCATTTTTTATTTATTAAGGTTTTGTAGGGTTTTGTTAGGGGTTATTATGGTATGTTAAGGTTTTTTAGGGTTGAGTAGGGTTTATTTGGATTTATTTATGGTTTATTAGGGCTTTTTAGGGGGTTTTGGGGGTTTATTAGGGTTTATTAGTGTTTATTAGTGTCTATCAGGGTTGGTTAGGGTTGTTTAGGTTTTCTTAACGTGTTTTTAGGGTTTATTAGGTTTTATTATAATTTATTAGGGTTTATTAGGTATTTTTGGGGTTTTATTTGGGTTTAGTAGAGTTTCTTAGGGGTTTTAGGGATTATAAGGTGTTTTTAGGGATTATTAGATTTTATTGGTGGTTTATTAGTGTTTAATTTTATATATTATGGTATATTAGGGTTTAATATTTTTGAGGGTTTTAAAGCATCATTAGGGTTTTTGTAGCATTTTTTAGGGTTTGTGTAGCGTTGTTAGAGTTTATGTTGAATTTTTAGTGTTTGTGTTGCGTTTTTAGGGTTTAGTTAGCAGTTTTAGATTTTATGTATCATTTTTAGGGTTTATGTAACATTTTTATGGTTTATGCAGCATGTTTAGGGTTTAGGTTTTATATAGCATTTTTTAGGGTTTATTTTCCATTTTCTGGGTTTATGTATCATTCTTAAGGGTGATGTAGCGTTTATGTTGCATTGTTTAGGGTTTATGTAATTTTTTTATGGTTCATGTAGTGTTTTTAGGGTTTATATTGTGTTTTTAGGTTTTATGTAGTATTTTTTAATGTTTATGTTGCGTTTTTTAGGGTTTATTTTGTGTTTTTTAGGCTTTATGTTACAGTTCTAGGGTTTCTGTAGTGCTTTTAGGGTTTATGTAGCGTTTTTTGGGTTTATGTTGTGTTTTTGGGTTTTTGTTACATTTTAGGGTTTTTGTTTCATTTTTAAGGGTTTATGTAATGTTTTTAGTGTTTATGTATCTATTTGAATCCTTTTTAGGGTTTTAATTGTTTTTTATGGTTTGTAGTTTTTTAGGGTTTTAAGGGTTGTTAACGGGAGTTTATGGGTTTTTATGGTATCTGATGGTTTTTAATGGTTTTTTGGGCGGGGGGGGGGGGGGTTATGGGTTTTTTGGGATTAATAGGGGTTTTTATGTTATTTTAGTGTGTTTTAGAGTTTGTTTGGGTATTGTAGCGGTTTTTAGTGTCTATATAATGTGTTTTAGTGTTTTTTGGGTTCTTTAGGGTTTTTAGTGTTCCTTAGAGTTTAATATGGTTCTTTAGGGTTTATTCATGTTCTTTAGGGTTTATAAGTGTTCTGTAGGATTTTTTACGGTTAATTAGCGTTTTTATTGTATATTAGGGTTTTATTGGGCTTTTATAGGCATTAATAGCTTTTTATAGGGTTTATCAACCTTTTTAGGGTTATTTAGGATTTATTAGGTTTTATTTTATTTATTAGGGTTTAGTAACATGTATTTGGGTTTATTACTATTTATTAGGGTTTATTATGATTTGATAGGGTTTATTGCGGCTTATTAGGGGTTTGTTATGGTTTGTTTCAGTTTGTTACAATTTATTTGGCGATGTTAGGATTTGTTACGAATTATTTGGGGTTGTTAGGGTTTGTTACAATTTATTTTGCGGTCATTAGGGTTTGTTAGGGTTTCTTAGTGGGTTTTAGGGTTTTGTTGGCTATTATTTGGCGGGTTTTGTAGCATTTTGGGGGGGTTTGGGGTGTCTTCGGACTTTTTTAAACTTTGTTAGGGTTATTTTAGCATTTTTTGGGTTTTTGTTGCATTTTGTAGGTTTTGAAGCATTTTTCAGTTTTTTTTAGCAATTTCTAGGGTTTGTATAGTGTTGTTAGTGGCTTTAATGGTTCTTTAGGGTTTGTGTATCGTTGTTAGTGGCTTTAGTGTCTCTTTAGGGGTTTTAGCATTTTTTAGGGTTATTTATGGTGTATTAGGGTTTCTTTTGAGGTTTTTAGGGTTTTTAGGGTTTTTAAGAGTTTCATAGGACTAGTTAGGGTTTTGTTAGGCATTTTTAGGCATTTTAGGGGGTTTTTTAGTGTTTTTAGGGGGTTTTAGGGTTTTTACTGTTTTTTGAGGTTTTTTTGAGGTTTTTAGGGGTTTTAAGGTTTTATTTTAGGTTTATTCATTTTTTTCGTGTTTTTAGGGGTTTTAGTGTTTTTAGGGTTTTTAGGATTTTTTAGGGTTTTAGGGTTTTTTAGGGTTTTTCAGGGTTTTTTGTTTTTTTTGGGTTTTTTAGGTTTTTTGTCAGGTTTTGCCAGGTTTGTTAGGGGTTTTTGTGACTATTATCATTTTGAATGGTTTAATAGCATTTTTGTTGTATATTTGGGTTTTTAGGTATTTTGTAGCTTTTATTGGGGTCTAATAGGGTTTTTAGGTTTTATTAAGATTTATTAGTGTTTATTAGGGTTTAGTAGTGTGCTTTAGGGTTTATTAGGGTTTATTATTGGTTGGTAGGGTTTGTTATGATTTATTAGTGCTTATTAGAGTGATTTAGGGTGTCTAAGGGTTTGTTTGGGTTTCTAATGGTGTGTTAGGTTTTATAAGGGTGGGTTAGGGTTTTTATGGGTGGGTTAGGTTTTCTAAGGGTGTGCTATGGTTTCTAAGGGTTTCTAAGGTTTTGTTAGGGTTTCTATGGGTGTGTTGGAGTTTCTAAGGGTGTGCTTGGGATTCTAAGGGTGTGTTAGGGTTTCTAAGTGTGTGTTAGGGTTTCTAAGGGTGTGTTAGTGTTTCTTAGGTTTTCTTACGGTTTTGTTAGGGTTTTTAGGGTTTTGTTAGGGTTTCTTATGGTTTCTTAGGTGGGTTTTAGGGTTTCATCGGGTTTTTTGGGTTTATTGGGGTTTCATAGTGCTTATTGGTATTTGTTAGGGCTTGTTTGGTTTCGTTAGGGTTTGTAAGGGTTTGTTATGTTTTTAGGGGTTTTGGGGTTTTTTAGGGTTTTTAGGGTTTGTTCAGGTTTGTTAGATTTTGTTAGGGAATGTTAGTGTTTTTTAGGGTTTTTTATGGTTTGTTAGGGTTTTTCATGGTTTCTCATGGTTTTTAGTGTTTATGGGGTTATTCATGGTTTGTTAGGGTTATTTAGTTGTTCATTCTTATCACAGGTGTGTAGAGCTAGTCGCAAGCTTCAATTTGATATGTGGTAGAGGTGAAACAGACACCCAGAGCAGATGTTATGGTCATTTGGAGGACATAAGGACCTTTTGGAAATTTAAGAATGTGATAACGTGTTTCTATTGGTTACAGATTTGTAGATCTAGTCGAAATCATCAATTTGATATATGGTAGAGGCAAAACGGACTCCCGAAGTAGATGTTATGGTCTTTTGGAAGGTTTAAGTGCCTTTTTGGGCCTTCAAGGATGTGAGAAGGTGCTTCAGTGGTTATAAGATTGTAGGTCTAGTCGTAAACTTCAATTTGATATGTTGTAGAGTTAAAACGGACACCCATAGAAGATGTTATTTCAAAACGGACACCAGAAGCCAATCTTTTGACCATCCAAAAGGATTTTAGGTCTTTTTGGGTTTGAAGAATGTCAGAAAGGGTTCCAGTGGTTACCAGAGTGTGTATCACTTCATAATATTCGATTTGATTTGTGGTAGAGCCAAAATGAACACATGTAGTAGAAGTTATTTTCAATTTAAATTGAGCAACTCTCCTAGCGCCTAAAAACCTAAGAAACCCTCAACTCACTAAAATAGGCGTAACTTCTCCTTAGGGTGTCCGTTTGAGCATTGTGACTAGTCAAATCGAGGCTTGTGAGATGATTGAGGACTAAGTTTAGTAGAAACTATGAGAAGATCAAAGAAATATAAGATATATTAGTTATACCACTCCAAAAAAATTCCAACTTCAAATGACCATAACTTTCACTCCGGTTTTTCGTTTGAGATCTACCACATATCAAATCAAAAGTAGCAAAGAGATCTACACAGAAGGATGACTTGAACTAATTTAAAGTCATGTTTCAGACCCTAAAATCCTAGAAACCCATCATAAGGCCTCTAAAACTCTATTTCTGTGTACGGATCCCTATATATTTCTTTAAAATGCTCATAACCTCTGATCTGTGAGTCTGTTCGGCCTCCGGAACCTGTTTTTATCGTACTTCACTCCATGAGATTTAGTTTGACTATTCATGGAGTGGAAATGGACACCCAAAGAAGAATTTATGGCTTTTTCAATGACTCTATGATTTGTTAGGTTTTTTGAGACCCCATTTCTAGCATTTTTGTCCTGTATGTTGTTTTTTCAAACAACTATAACTTATTATTACTGTTATTATTGTTATTATCATCATCATCTCATCCACATGAACATGCACATGCACGTACGTTATTATTACATTTTGATTACCAAGCACGTTCACATGCAATGCACACACATTATTTTATTATTAAATGTGTTGTTATTATTATTGTGGTTGTTGTTGTTGTTGTTGTTGTTGTTGTTATTGTTATTATCATCACATGCGAATGCACATGCGAATGAACATACACGCACATTCAATGCACGTGCGTTATTCTATTATCACATTCATTGTTGTTGTTATTATTATTATTATTATTATTATTATTATTATTATTATTATCATCATCACATGAAAATGCAATGCACATGCATTATTATTTATTACCAAGCACGTGCACACATAATGAAAATTCAATATTCTATTAACACATGCTTTGGTACTACTACTATTATCACCACTACTAAAACTATTATTACTACTGTTGTTATTATTATTATCATCGTATGAAAATGCAGATGCACGTGTGTTATTATTTATTATTTGTTACCATGCACGTGCATATGCATTTCACTTGTATTATTCTTGTATTATTATTATTATCACAATTTTATTATTATTATTATTATTATTATTATTATCATTATCATTATTATTATCATTTTCACATGCAAATGCACATGCATGTGCGATGTTTTTTATTATTTATTACCATGCACGTGCAAGCGTTATTATTATTATTATTACAATTAGTGTTATTAATATTATAATCAAATGTAAATGCACATGCACATGCATATGTGTTCTTATTTATTATTATTTATTTATTATTTACTACTATGCATGTTCACATGAAATTCACTTGCGTTATTCTATTATTATTATAATTATTATTCTTATTGTTGTTGTTGTTTGTATCATCAAATACAAATGCACATGCACGTGCGTTGTTATTTATTATTTATTACAATCCATGTGCATGCGTCATTATCCTTATCATTACATGTAAATGTACATGCACGTGGGTTATTATATATTATTTATTATCATGCACATGCAAATGTAATGCACTTGCATTATTCTATTATCACATGTGTTATTATTATTTATTCTCGTGCACGCGCACACACAATGCACGTGCATTACTCTATTATCACATGTGTTATTATTTATTATTTATTATTATTCACATGAAAATTCACATTCATGTGGACTTGGTTATTATTTAATGTTTATTACCATGCACATGCACATGCACATGCACATGCACATGCACATGCCCATGCACATGCACATGCACTTGGATGTGCCTTATTATCTATTATTTATTATCATTCACATGCACATGCACATAAAAATGTAATTCAAATGCCTTATTATTTAAAATTTATTATTTATTATCATGCACATGCAAATGCACATGCATATGCACATGCACGTGTGTTATGATTTATTATTTAAATAATGCACATGCATATGCACATGCACATGTGTTATTACTATTATTATTATTAGAGGTATTTTTAGGGTTTACTACCATTTTTTATAATTTTTAGTTGTTATTAACATTTATTATGGTTTGTTAGGGTTTTGGGGTTTTTAATGGTATATTAGCGTTTTTAGGGTTTAGTGGGGGTCATTAGGATTTTATTAGGGTTTATTATGGTGTGTTAAGTTTTATTAGGATTTATTAGGTATTTTTAAAGTTTTATTAGGATTGAGTTGGGTTTATTAGGGTATATTATGGTATATTATGGTATATATGGGTATGTTAAGGATCTATTAGGGTTTATTATCGTTCATTATGGTTTATTAATTTTTAAGAGGGTATATTAGGTTTTTTAGGGTTTAGTAGTGTTTACTATGGTTTATTAGTGATTTTAAGCTTTGTTAGGTTTTATTAGCATTTATTAGGGGTTTTAGGGCTTTTAATGGTATATTTTCTTTTTTTAGGGTTTAGTGGGGTTTATTATGGTTTATTATAGTGTGCTAAGGTTTATTAGGGTTGAGTAGGTATTTTTAGGGTTTTATTAAGGTTGAGTAGGTCTCTTTAGGGTTTTATTACGATTTATTAGGGTTGAGTAGAAATTATTAGGGTTTGTTAGGGATATTTAGGGTTAACTAGGGTTTGTTAGTGTTTTTATTATGGTATATGAGTGTTTTTTAGTTTTTTTTAATATATATGTGGGGTTGTTAGGACTTTTTAGGGTTTATTAGAATGTTTTTAGTGTTTGTGAGCATTTTTATTGTTTATTAGGTTTTATTAGAATTTATTTTGGTTTATTAGGGTTTCTAGGTCTTTTTAATGGGGTTCTTGCGTTTTTTATTTATTGGGGTTTAGTTGGGTTTTATTTGGTTTTATTATGGTGTGTCAATGTTTATTAGGGTTTAGAAGGTATTTTTAGGGTTTTATTATGGTTTTATTATGGTTTTATTAGGGATTATTAGTTTTTATTAGGGTTTATTAGGGATTTTAGGGTTTATAAGGGTTTGTTATGGGTTTATTAGTTTTTATGTTTTCTTATTTTATATTAGTGTTTGTTAAGTCTTTTTAGATAATATAGTGTTTTTTATTATTTTTGGGCGTTTTGATTTTTTTTTTGTGAATTTTTTTAGGGTTTCTTAAGTTATATCAGAGTTTATTATGGTTTCTAGGGATGTTTGTTGTATAGTATATTTTTTTTCTTTATTAGGTTATATTAGTGTTTTTAGGTATTTTTAGGTAATATAGCGTGTTTTTATTGTTTATGATCTTTTTTTATTGTTTTTGAGAGTATTTAGTGTTTATTAGGTTATATTAGAGTTTATCAGGGTTTTTGGGTATTTTTAAGGCATACTAGAATTTGTTTTCATTATTAGGGTTTTGTAGGGTTTTATTAGGGGTCATTATGGTGTGTTAAGGTTTGTTAGGGTTGAGTAAGGTTTATTTGGATTTATTTATGGTTTATTAGGAATTTTTATGTTTTTTTGGGGTTTATTACGGTTTATTAGTGTTTATTAGTGTCTATTAGTGTTGGTTAGGGTTGTTTAGGTTTTCTTAACATGTATTTAGGGTTTATTATGTTTTATTATCATTTATTAGGGTTTATTAGGTATTTTTGGGGTTTTATTTGGGTTGAGTAGAGTCTCTTAGGGTTTTTAGGGATTATAAGTCATTTTTAGGGATTATTAGAGTTTATTTGAGGTTTATTTGGGTTTAATTTTTATATTATCATATATTAGGGTTTAATATTTTTCAAGGTTTTGAAACGTCTTTAGGGTTTTTGTAGCATTTTTTTAGTGTTTGTGTAGCTTTGTTTGAGTCTATGTAGAATTTTTAGTGTTTATGTAGCATTTTTAGGGTTTAGTTAGAGGTTTTAGATTTTATGTTGCATTTTTAGGGTTTATGTAATGTTTTTAGGGTTTATGAAACGTTTTTAGGGTTTAGGTTTTATGTAGTAATTTTTAGGGTTTATGTTACATTTTCGGGGTTTATGTAGCATTTTTAGGGGTGATGTAGTGTTTATGTTGCATTTCTTAGGGTTTATGTAATGTTTTCAGGGTTCATGTAGTGTTTTTAGGGTTTACGTTGTGTTTTTAGGTTTTATGTAGCATTTTTTATTGTTTATGTTGCGTTGTTTAGGGTTTATGTTACAGTTCGCAGGTTTATGTAGTGCCTTTTGGGTTTATGTAGCATTTTTTGGGTTTATGTTGTATTTTTTGGGTTTGTGTTGCGTTTTTATGGTTTATGTTGCATTTTTAGGGTTTTTGTAACCTTTTTTGGGGTTATGTATCTATTTGTTGCCTTTTTAGGGTCTTAAAGTCTATTTATGGTTTGTAGTGGTTTTTAGGGGTTTTAAGGGTTGTTTATAGGTGTTTATGGTTTTTGTGATATTTGATGGGTTTTCAATGGTTTTTGGGGGTTTTTAAGGGTTTATTTGTTTTTTCAGAATTGATAGCAGTTGTTAGGGTTTTTATGTGTTTTATGGTTTGTTTGGGTATTGTAGCGGTTTCTAGGGTATATGTATTGTGTTTTTTTGTTTTTTGAGTTCTTTAGGGGTTTTTAGTGTTCTTTAGAGTTTATTATGGTTATTTAGGTTTTATTAGGGTTCTTTAGGGTTTATTATTGTTTTTTAGGATCTGATATGGTTTATTTATTTTTTTACTGTATATTAGAGTTTTATTGGGCTTTTGTAGGCATTAATAGCTTTTTCTAGGGTTTATCAACCTTTTTTAGGGTTATTTGGGATTTATTAGGGCTTCTTAGGGTTTATTTTATTTATTAGGGCTTATTGATGTGTATTTGGGTTTATTACGATTTATTAGGGTTTATTATGATTTTTTAGGGTTTATTGTGGTTTATTAGAGGTTTGTTATGGTTTGTTTCAGTTTTTTATGATTTATTTGGTGTTGATTGGATTTTTTACAATTTATTTGGGGTTTTTAGGGTTTGTTACAATTTATTATGGGGTTATTAGGGTTTGTTAGGGTTTATTAGCAGGTTGTAGGGTTTTTTAGGCTATTATTTGGCGGGTTTTGCAGTGTTTTGTCGGGTTTGTTAGGGTTTTTAGTGATTATTAGGATTTATTACGGTTCAATGGGGTTTTTATTATATATTAGGGATTTTATGGTTTTTTAGCGTTTATTAGAGTCTAATATGGTTTTTAGGGTTTATTACAGTTTGTTATGATTTATTAGTGTTTATTAGGGTTTTATGGTTTAATAGTGGGTTTTAGGTGTTTTTTGGGTTTATTAGTAGTTCTTAGGGTTTATTAGTGGTTTTTAGGGTTGGTTAGGTTTTGTAAGGGTTTTTTAGGAAGTGTGTTATTCTATTATCACACACATTATTATTATCATTATTATCATTATCATTATTATAATTATCATTATTGTTATTATTATTATTATCATTATTATTATTATTATTTTTATTATTATTATTATCGTCACATGCAAATGCAAATGCAAATGCGTTATTATTTATTATTTATTATATATTAATTATTTCCATGCACGTGCATATGTTGTTTCTGTTGTTGTTGTTATTATTATTATTATTATTATTATCATCGCATGCAAATGCACATGCACGTTCGTTATTATTTATTACCATGCACGCGCACACACAATGCACCTACATTATTCTATTATCACATTCATTTTTATTGTTATTGTTATTATTTCTATTATTTTTTTTATCATCAAATGCAAATGCAAATGAACGTGCTATATTATTTATTACCATACACGAGCATATTCAATACATGTGCGTTATTCTATTATCACATGTGCTATTATTATTAATATTAATATTATTGTTATTATTATCATCATGTGTGCTATGAGTTATTATTTATTATCATGCACTGCACATGAAATGCACGTGCGTTATTCTATTATCATATGCGTTGTTGTTGTTGTTATTATTATTATTACTATTACGGTTATTATTGTTATTATTATTATCATCTCATGCACATGCACATGCACATGCACATACACGTGCATTATTATTTATTTTTTATTACCATGAACGTGCACATGCAATGCACTCATGTTATTTTATTATCTCATGCATTGTTATTCTTATTATTATTATCATTATTGTTGTTGTTGTTGTTGTTGTTATCATCACATGAAAATGCACATGCAAATACATAAACACGCACATTCAATGCACATGTGTTATTCTATTATCACACGTGTTGTTATTGTAAATAATAATAATATTATTATTATTATTATAATCGTCATCATCGTCACATGCAAATGGAATGCATGCGCGCTATTATTTATTACCATGCCCGTGCACACGTAATGCACATGCAATATTCTATTATCACATGCATTGGTACTACTACTATTATCACTACTACTACTGCTATTGTTATTGTAATTATCATCACATAAAAATGCAGATGCACGTGCGTTATTATTTTTTATTTATTACCATGCACATGCATATGCAATGCACTTGTATTATCCTTTTATTATATTTATTATTATTATTATCATAGTTATTATTATTATTATTGTTATTATTATTATCATTATCATTATTATTATCATTATCAAATGAAAATACACATGCATGTGCGTTGTTAGTTATTATTTATTACCATGCACGTGCCTGTGTTATTATTATTATTATTACAATTTGTATTATTAATATTATTATCAAATTTAAATGTACATGAACATGCATGTGCCTTCTTATTTACTATTATTTATTTATTATTTATTACCATGCACATGAAAATGAAATTCACTTGTGTTATTCTATTATCACATGTGTTACTATTATTTATTCTCATGCACGTGCACATGCAATGGACTTGCATTATTCTATTATAACATGTGTTATTATTTATTATTTATTATCATTCACATGAAAATGCACATTCATGTGGAATTTGTTATTATTTATTGTTTATTACCATGAACATGCACATGCACAAGCACTGGAATGTGCATTATTATTTATTATTTATTATCATTCACATGCACATGCACATACACATGCAATTCACATGCATCATTATTTATTATTCATTATTTATTATCATTCACATGAAAATGCACATGCACGTGCATTATGATTTATTATTTAAACCATGAACTTGCGTTATTACTACTATTATTATTAGAGGTATTTTTAGTTTTTACTATCATTATTTAGGATTTTTAGGTGTTATTAACATTTATTATGGTTTGTTTGAGTTATAGGGTTTTAGGGTTTTTTAATGGTATATTGGCATTTTTTAGGGTTTGTTGGGGGTTATTAGGATTTTATTAGAGTTTATTATGGCGTGTCAATATTTATTAGGGTTTATTAGGTATTTTTAGGGTTTTATTAGGATTGAGTTGGGTTTATTAGGGTATATTATGGTATATTATGGTATATTTGGGTATGTTTAGAATCTATTATGGTTCATTGTGGTTTATTAATTTTTAAGAGGGTAAATTAGGGTTTTTTAGTGTTTAGATGTGTTTATTCGGGTTTATTAGCGCTTTTAAGCTTTGGTAGGTTTTATTAGCATTTATTAGGGCTTTTAGGGCTTTTTAATGTTATATTTGCATTTTTTAGGGTTTAGTGGGGTTTATTATGGTGTGTAAAGTTTTATTGGGGTTGAGTAGGTATTTTTAGGGTTTTATTAGGGTTGATTCGGTATCTTTAAGGATTTATTCGGGTTTATTAGGGTTGAGTACGGTTTATTAGGGTTTGTTAGGGATTTTTAGGGTTTACTAGGGTTTGTTAGTGTTTTTATTAGGGTATATGAGTGTTTCTTAGTTTTTGTTAATATATATGAGGGGTTGTAATGACTTTTTAGGTTTTATTTGCATTTTTTTAGTGTTTGTGAGAATTTTTAATGGTTTATTAGCTTTTATTTGAATTTATTATGGTTTATTACGGTTTCTATGACTTTTTAATGGCTTGTTTTCATTTTTTGTCTATTGGGGTTTAGTTGGGTTTTATTAGGTATTGTTATGGTGTGTTAAGGTTTATTAAGGCTGAGAAGGTATTTTCAGGGCTTTATTTGGGTTTATTAGTTTTTATTAGGGTTTATAAGGGATTTTTAGGGTTTATTAGGGGTTGTTAGGGGTTTATTAGTTTTTTTTGTTTTATTAGGTTATATTAGTGTTTGTTAGGTCTTTTTAAATAATATAGCATGTTTTTATTGTTTGTGAGCATTTTTTTTTTGTTTGTGAGAGTTTTAGGGTTTCTTTGGGGTATATTAGAGTTTATTATGGTTTATTAGGGTTTCTAGGGATTTTAAAGGTATATTAGTGTTTTTTGTCTTTATTAGGTTATATTAGTGTTTTTAGGTCTTTTTAGGTAGTATAGCGCATTTTTATTGTTTGTGATCATTTTTTATTGTTTGTGAGTGTTTTTATGGTTTATTAGGTTATATTAGAGTTTATCACGGTTTATAGGGATTTTTAAATTTATACTAGCATTTTTTTATTTATGAGGGGTTTGTTGGGTTTTATTAGGGGTTATTATGGTGTGTTAAGGTCTGTTAGGGTTGAGTGGGATTTATATGGTTTTATTTAAGGTTTATTAGGGATTTTTAGGGTTTTTTGGGGGTTTATTAGTGTCTATTAGGGTTAGTTAGGGTTTTTAGGTTTTCTTAACATGTTTTTAGGGTTTATTTGGTTTTATTATCATTTATTAGGTTTTATTAAGTTTTTTTGGGGTTTTATTTGGGTTGAGTAGAGTTTCTTAGGATTTTAAAGATTATAAGGTGTTTTTAGGGATTATTAGAGTTTATTAGGGGTTTATTAGGGTTTAATTTTTTATATTATGGTATATTAGGGTTTAATATTTTTGAGGGTTTTAAGGCGTCTTTAGGGTTTTTGTAGAATTTTTTAGCGTTTGTGTCGCGTTGTTAGATTTTACGTAGTATTTTTAATGTTTATGTAGTGTTTTTAGGGTTTAGTTAGCAGTTTTATATTTTATGTATCATTTTTAGGGTTTATGTAATGTTTTTAGTGTTTATGTAGCGTGTTTAGGGTTTAGGTTCTATGTAGCATTTTTTAGGGTTTATGTTGCGTTTTCTGGGTTTATGTAGTGTTTTTAGGGGTGATGTTGCATTTATGTAGCATTTTTTAGGGTTTATGTAACCTTTTTAGGGTTCATGGAGTGTTTTTAGGGTTTATATTGTGTTTTTAGGTTTTATGTATCATTTTTTAATGTTTATGTTGCGTTTTTAGGGTTTATGTTGTGTTTTTAGGGTTTATGTTACAGTTCTAGGGATTATGTTGTGCTTTTAGGGTTTATGTAGCGTTTTTTGGGTTTATGTTGCGTTTTTTGGTTTATGTTGCGTTTTTAGTGTTTTTGTTACATTTTTTTGGGGGTTTATGTGACGTTTTTAGGGTTTGTGTATCTATTTGGGACCTTTTTAGGGGTTTAATGATTGTTTGTTGTTTGTAGTATTTTTTAGGGTTTTTAAGGGTTGTTAATGGGTGTTTATGGTTTTTATGGTATCTGATGGGTTTTTAATGTTTTTGGGGGTTTTATGGGTTTATTTGTTTTTTTGGGATTGATAGGGGTTGTTGGGGTCTTTTAGTGTGTTTTAGGGTTTGTTTGAGTATTGTAGCGGGTTTTAGGGTTTATATGATGTGTTTTAGCATTTTTGGGGTTCTTTAGGGGTTTTTAGTGTTCTTTAGAGTTTAATATGGTTCTTTAGGGTTTATTAGGGTTCTTTAGGGTTTATTTGTGTTCTTTAGGATTTGTTAAAGTTTATTAGATTTTTTATTGTATATTAGGGATTTATTGGGCTTTTGTAGGCATTAATAGCTTTTTCTTGGGTTTATCAACCTTTTTAGGGTTATTTAGGATTTATTATGGTTTATTAGGGTTTATTTTATTTTTAGGGTTTAACAATGTGTATTTGGGTTTATTACTATTTATTAGGGTTTATTATGCTCTATAAGGGTTTATTGCGGTTTATTAGGGGTTTGTTATGGTTTGTTTTAGTTTGTTACGATTTATTTTGCATTGATAGGATTTGTTACGATTTATTTGGGGTTGTTAGGGATTATTACGATTTATTTTGGCGTTATTATGGTTTTTAGGGTTTATTATTGGGTTTTAGGGTTTTGTAGGCTATTATTTAGAGGTTTTTGTAGCATTTTGTCAGGTTTGTTAGATTTTTTAGTGATTATTAGGGTTTATTATGGTTTAATAGTGTTTTTATTTTATATTAGGGGTTTTAGGGCCTCTTTAGATTTTTTGAGTGTCTAATAGAGTTTGTTAGGTTTTATTACAGTCTATTACGATTTATTAGTGTTTATTTGGGTTTTTTGGGTTTAATAGTGGGTTTTAGGGGTTATTAGGGTTTATTAGTGGTTCTTAGGGGTTATTAGTGGTTGTTAGGGTTTGTTAGGTTTTGTTAGGATTTTTAGAGTTTGTTACGGGTTTGTAGAGTTGTTTGGGGTTTTATGCATTTTTTAGGTTTTATGGGTGTATTTGGATTTTTTATGCTTTGTTAGGGTTATTTTAGCATTTTTGGGGGTTGGTTGCGTTTTGTGGGTTTTGAAGCATTTTAGGGTTTTTTGTAGCAATTCCTAGAGTTTATATAGCATTGTTAGTGGATTCAGTGGCTCGTTAGGGGTTTATTAGGGGTTTATTAGGGTTTAATTTTTTATATTATGGTATATTATGGTTTAATATTTTTTAGGGTTTTCAAGCGTCTTTAGGGTTTTTGTAGCATTTTTAGGGTTTGTGTAGCGTTGTTAGAATTTATGTAGCATTTTTAGTGTTTATGTAGCATTTTTAGGGTTTAGTTAGTGGTTTTAGGTTTTATGTATGATTTTTAGGGTTTATGTAATGTTTTTAGGGTTTATGTAGTGGTGGCGTCCTGTCGTCGAGCTTCCGGGTTCGAGTCCTCGCAAAGGCAACGCGCACTATATGCCAGCGATCCTCTCATCCCCTAAACTCCGTGTGGAACTGGCTCAATCCCAATGGTTGTCCACCTTGGGCCTAGCTGGGGACGTGCGAAAGGGGGTGGGGTAAGGCCACCTCAATACCCCCTAAACCGGCAAACATGTTTAAACATGTTTAGGGTTGGAGGGAGAAGGATGGCGATCAGTGACGGCTCCTGACGATGGCGATCGACTTCAGATACTGGTGACAAACCCTAATTCATGCTTGCGGATGGGTTCCCCCCCCCTTCTTGGAGGTGGGAGGGGGCGGAGGATCTCCCTCATCCTCCGATTCCACGGGCGGCCTTTGTGCCTTTTTCTGACCCTAGCTATCTTCCCGATTTTCCATCGATTTCCTTGAGTCTGAAGGTTCCAGGTCTGCATCTCGGGAACCCTCAGCTTACGATCTCTGACTCGAAGTTCTTTGAGGCATCTAATCTCCTAAATTTTACCCTGGTGGCTTGATTCAATCACCAAAGACCTTCGGTTGATGACTTCGATAGATTCGTGTTTGGAAAATGGGATCTGCAGGATCGCGCGGAGGTGGGTTTGATCGACAACCATCATATGATGGTATGATTTTCTTCTGAGGAAGACTTAATCCATGCTTGGTATAGGGCTCCTTGACGCTGTGGTGGTTGCTGATTCTTCCTTTTCTAATGGTCATTTGATTTCTACATGAATCGGGACTCGCCCTCTGTCGCCAACTGGGTAAGTTTTCCTCATCTTCCCTTACCCTTCCAGAACCCCATGATTATCCATATGATAGGGAATCTGGTGGGGAGATTTCTGTGCTCTAATGATCACACGTCATCGGTGAGTCATCCTGTCACCCCGCGGTTATGCGTTGCGGTGGATGCTTCAAAGCCGCCAGTTGAATGGATATGGATTACGGTTGGGGAGGAGTTTCGCTGGAAGCAAGCGGTAGTTTTTGAAACCTAGGTTGATTAGTGCTCGGGATGCAAGAATTTGGGTCACCGTGATGATCAATGTAGCCATGGAAGCACTCCAACTCCAGTGAAGTGAAACCGGAATACTACTGGTCAGGGGCAGTTGACTGTTGATGCTACAAAGGCTGGAAATGGAGTGGATGGTTCAGACTTGAGAAACCCTGTTGTATCTGTGGTGATTGGGAGACTGAAGCAGGACCTCAAGGTCAGTGTGAATCATGTGGATTCTGACTTTCCTGGAGGTGGCGTGGGGTAGGATACTGCAGTGGCAGGTTTTGAGGGATGGAGTGCTGTGAATGCTGGGCATAGGACCGGTGGTCTTAAGCTGTGTGTCGATGGTGTTGGACATAGCTCTGCTGGTCCGAAGGGGGGGAGGATGAATTCGAATTCGGATGGCTATGGGAAAATCTTGGATGCTAGTCCATGTCTGCAAATTCAATCTGATGCTTTAGGGAGCACTGCTGAAACTGGTAGTCGGTTCCAAGTCGTGGTGACTGGTGAAGTTTGTCAAGTGGAAATGGGTGAGTTAATTCAGGATGGAACTGATATGTCGTGCGCTTCAGCTGATGCAGGGAAGGGAATGGATCTTAGTTTGGAGGCTGAGAGGAAAAATAAAGATCAAGTGGAGGTGGGCGCTTCAATGAAGGAGAATAACAACTTGTAGCTTGTCTTGATTGATGCACCGATGAAGATGGATGCTGGACAGAAGCTTAGAGGGCAGCCACCATGTTTGGCAATGCTTGACTGTAACATGTGAAATGATCAGACCAGAGGAGTGGGTGATAGTTTCCAGGATTTTCTAATTAATGGAAAGTGGGGGAATGACTCAGACAACGACAAGGAAAATGTGATGGTGACACCTTCCTACTATGAGGTTCTCAAAGACGGGAAGAGGGAATCTGGAAAGCATGTGTCCACCACATCATGCCGAAGGATGAGAAAGGACTACTCTGAGTTGCCGAAGCTACGGTCCACTAGATCCTCTTTCAAGCAATCACCATAAGAGTTGATATGATTAGAGAAATTGAACCTTAGAAGGAAGTATGCCAAGATCCTATGGCATTATGAATGCTCGGAATGGGAGACGACCACTGTGGAAGGAGACTCTAATATGGGTTGTGATGGGTATGATGTTTATGATATGTAATCAGATTCTGAATTGTGGTTTGTGTACTGCTGTACTTTTTTTATTTAATAAATAGTCAGGGGCCTACCTCTGAAGAACTTTCCTCGTATGTAGTGTGTTTAGGTTTTAGGTTTTATGGAGAATTTTTAGGGTATATGTTCCGTTTTTTGGGTTTATGTAGTGTTTTTAGAGGTGATGTAGTGTTTATGTTGCATTTTTTAGGGTTTATGTAACGGTTTTAGGGTTCATGTAGTGTTTTTAAGGTTTATATTATGTTTTTAGGTTTTATGTAGCATTTTTTAATGTTTATGTTGCGTTTTTAGGGTTTATGTTGTGTTTTTTAGTGTTTATGTTACAGTTCTAGGGTTTTTGTAGTGCTTTTAGGGTTTATGTAGTGTTTTTTTTTGTTTATGTTTCATTTTTTGGTTTACGTTGCGTTTTTAGGGGTTTTGTTGCCTTTTTTAGGGTTTAAATGGTTTTATGGTTTGTAGTGTTTTTAGGGTTTTTAAGGGTTGTTAACGGGTGTTTATGGTTTTTATGGTATCTGATGGCTTTTTAATGGTTTTTGGGGGGTCTTATTGGTTTATTTCTTTTATGGGATTGATAGGGGTTGTTAGGGTTTTTAAGTGTGTTTTAGGGTTTGTTTGGCTATTGTAGCGGTTTTTAGGTTTTATATAATGGGTTTTAGCATTTTTGGGTTCTTTAGGGTTTTTAGTGTTCTTTAAAGTTTAATATGGTTCTTTAGGTATTATTAGGGTTCTTTAGGGTTTATTAGTGTTTTTTAGGATTTTTTACAATTTATTAGTGTTTTTTATTGTATATTTGGGTTTTATCGGGCTTTTGTAGACATTAATAGATTTTTATAGGGTTTATCAACCCTTTTAGGGTTATTTAGGATTTATTTGAGTTTATTAGGGTTTATTTTATTTATTAGAGTTTAGTAACGTGTATTTGGGTTTATTACGATTTATTAAGGTTTATTATGATTTGTTAGGGTTTATTGGGGTTTATTAGGGGTTTGTAATGGTTTGTTTCAGTTTGTTACGATTTATTTGGCATCGTTAGGATTTGTTACGATTTATTTGGGGTTGTTAGGGTTTGTTACGATTTTTTGGGGGTTATTAGGGTTTTTTAGTGTTTATTAGTGGGTTGTAGGGTTTTATAGGCTATTATTTGGAGATTTTTGCTGTGTTTTGTCAAGTTTGTTAGAGTTTTTAGTGATTACTAGGGTTTATTATGGTTTAATAGTGTTTTTATTGTATATTAGGGGTTTTGGGGCTTTTTTAGCATTTATTAGGGTCCAATTGAGTTTGTTAGGGTTTATTACAGGTTATTACGATTTATTAGTGTTTATTAGTTTTTTTAGGGTTTAATAGTGGGTTTTGTGGGTTATTAGAGTTTATTAGTGGTTCTTAGGGTTTATTAATTGTTGTTGGGGTTTGTTAGGTTTTGTTAGTGTTTTTAGGGTTTTTTAGGGTTTGTTTGAGTTGTTTGGGGGTTTATGCGTTTTTTTGGGTTTTATGGGTGTGTTTGGATTTTTTATGCTTTGTTAGGGTTATTTTAGCGTTTTTGGGGTTTTGTTGCATTTTGTGGGTTTTGAAGCATTTTTTCGGTTTTTGTAGCAACTGATATGGTTTATGTACCATTATTAGTGGCTTTAGTGGTTCTTTAGGTTTTTTTACGATTTTTAGGGTTTTTTAGGGTTCTTTAGGGTGTATTAAGGTTTCTTTTGAGGATTTTAGGGTTTGCTTGGGGTTTTTAGGGGTTTTAAGGGCTTAATAGGGTTTTTAGGGTTTTGTTAGGAATTTTTAGGCTTTTTAGGGGTTTTTAGCGTTTTTAGTGGTTTTTAGGTTTTCGAGGGTCTTTTGAGGTTTTTTTGAGTTTTTTTAGGTTTTTTAGGTTTGTTTTTGCGTTTTTTTGACTTTTTTCTTGTTTTTAGGGGTTTTTTTGTTTCTTAGGGGTTTTTTGGATTTTTTATGATTTTTTAGGGTTTTTAGGGTTTTTTAGAGTTTATAGGGTTTTTTTGGGTTTTTATGGTTTTTAGGGTTTTGTTAGGTTTTGTCGGGTTTGTTAGGGTTTTTTTGTGAATATTAGCATTTTGAATGGTTTAAAAGAGTTTTTGTTGTATAATTTGGTTTTAGGTATTTGGTTGATTTTATTGGGTTTTAATTGGGTTTTTAGGGTTTATTACAATTTATTAGTGTTTCTTAGGGTTTTGTAGTGGGCTTTAGGGTTTATTAGGGTTTATTATGGTTTATTATTGGTTGGTAGGGTTTGTTAGGAATTATTAGTTCTTATTAGAGAGATTGGGGTGTCTAAGGATTTTTTAGGGTTTCTAAGGGTGTTTTAGGGTTTCTAAGGGTGGGTTAGGGTTTTTATGGGTGGGTTAGGGGTTCTAAGGGAGTGCTATGGTTTCAAAGGATTTCTAAGGTTGTGTTAGGGTTTCTATCGGTGTGTTGGGGTTTCTAAGGGTGTGCTAGGGTTTCTAAGGGTGTTTTTGGGTTTCTAAGGGTGTGTTAGTGTTTTTTTTGTTTTCTTAGGGTTTTGTTAGGGTTTTCAAGGTTTTTATGGTTATGTTAGGATTTCTTATGGTTTCTTAGGGATTTTTTGTGGTTTCTTTGGGTTTTTGTGTTTATTGGGGTTTCTTAGTGCTTCTTGGGATTTGTTAGGGCTTTTTAGGGTTTTTTAGGGCTTGTTAGGGTTTGTTAGGGTTTTTTAGGGTTTGTTATGTTTTTTCGGGTTTTTGGGGTTTGTTAGAATTTTTTAGGGTTTTTCAGTGTTTGTTAGGGTTTGTTAGGGTTTTGTGTGGTTTTTAATGGTATTTAGTGTTTATGGGGTTATTCATGGTTTGTTAGGGTTATTTAGTTGTTCATGTTTGTCACAGATGTGTAGAGCTAGTCACAAGTTTCAATTTGTTATGTGGTAGAGGTGAAACAGACACCCAATGGAGAAGTTATGGTCGTTTTGAGGACTTAAGGACCTTTTGGGTCTTTAATAACATTATAAGGTGTTCCTATTGGTCATATATGTGTAGATCTAGTCGAAAGCTTCGATTTGAAATATGGTAGAGGCAAAATGGACTCCCAGAGTAGAAGTTATGGTATTTTGGAGGGTTTAAGTACCTTTTTGGGCCTTCAAGTATGTGAGATGGTGATTCAGTGGTTATATGAATGTAGGTCTAATATGAAGATTCGATTTGATATGTGATTGAGGCAAAACTGACACCCATAGAAGAAGTTATTGCAAAACAAACACCAGAAGCCAATCTTTTGACCATCCAAAGGGATTTTGAGTCTTTTATGGGGTTGAAGATTGTCAGAAAGGGTTACATTTTTTACGAGAGTGTGTAACATTTCACAATTTTCGATTTGATATGTGGTAAATCGAAAATGAACACACGTAGCAGAAGTTATTGTCGTTTTAAATTGAGCAACCCTCCTAGTGCCTAAAAACCTAAGAAACCCACAACTCACTAAAATATGCATAACTCTCCTTAGGGTGTCCATTTGAGCGTTGTGACTCGTAAAATCAAAGCTCTTGAGATGAGTGAGGAACTAGTATAATCGAAACTGTGATAAGATCAAAGAAACAAAAGATATATTAGTTATACCACTCCAAAAAAAATGTCCAACTTCAAATGGCCATAACTTTCACTCCGGTTTTCCGTTTGAGCTCTACGACATATCAAATCAAAGGCATCGAAGATATATACACATAAGGATAACTTTATCAAAGCTCAAGTCATGTTTGGGACCCTAAAATCCCAAAAACCAATTACAAGGCCTCCAAAAATCCATTTCCTTGTCCGTATCCCTGTCAAATATTTCTTAAAACGGTCATAACTTCTGATATGTGTGCATGTCCGGCCTCAGACACCAGTTTTTATTGTAGTTAATTACAAGACATTTAGTTTGACTATTCACAGAGTGGAAATTAACACCTGAAGAAGAAGTTGTGGCTTTTCTAATGACTCCGTGATTTGTTAGGTTTTTTGAGACACAATTTTTAGCACTTTTGTCATGTCTGCTGTTTTTTCAAACAACTATAACTTATTATTACTGTTATTATTATTATTATTATCATTATCTCATGCAAATGAAAATTCACAAGCACGTGTGTTATTATTATAATTTTATTACCATGTATGTTCACATGTAATGCACACACGTTATTTTATTATCACATGCGTTGTTATTATTACAGTTATTATTATTATTGTGGTTGTTGTTGTTGTTGTTATTGTTATTATCATCACATGCAAATGCACATCCAAATGCTAATACATGCACATTCAATGAACGTGCGTTATTCTATTATCACATGCATTGGTATTATTAATATTATTAATATTAATATTATTATCAGCATCATCATCATCACATGCAAATTCAATGCACGAGAGTTACTATTTATTACCATAAACATGCACACGTAATGCACATGCAATATTCTATTATCATATCTATTAGTACTACTACTATTATCACCACCACTACAACTATTATTACTACTGCTGTTATTATTACTATCATCACATGCAAATGTAGATGCATGTGTGTTATTATTTATTATTTATTACCATGTACGTGCATATGCAATGCCCTTGTATTATTCTTTTATTATTATTATTATTAATATCATCACAATTATTATTATTATTATTATTATCATCATCATCATCATTATCATTATTATTATCATTATCACATGAAAATGCACATGCATGTGCGTTGTTATTTATTATTTATTACCATGCACGTGCATGCTTTGTTATTATTATTATTATTATTACAATTAGTATTATTAATATTATCATAAAATGTATAGGCAAATGCACATGAATGTGCGTTCTTATTTATTATTATTTATTTATTATTTACTACTATGAACATGCATATGAAATGCACTTGCGATATTCTATTATTATTATTATTATTATTATTATTATTATTATTGTTGTTGTTGTTATTGTTTGCATCATCAAATACAAATGCACATGCACGTGCATTGTTATTTATTATTTATTACCATGCACGTGCAAGTGTCATTATCATTATCATTACATGTAAATGAACAAGCACGTGCATTATTATATATTATTTATTATCATACACATACAAATGCAATGCACTTGCATTATTCTATTATCACATGTGTTATTTTTATTTATTCTAATGCACGTGCACACGAAATGCACGTGCGTTATTCTATTATCACACTTGTTATTATTTATTATTTATTATCATTCACATGTAAATGCACATTCATGTGGACTTGGTTATTATTTATTGTTTATTATTTATTATCATTCACACACATGCACATGCACATGTATGTGCGTAATTATTTATTATCATTCACATGCCCATGCACATACACATGAAATTCACATGCGTTATTACTTATAATTTATTATTTATTATCATTCACATGCAAATGCACATGCATATGCACATGCACGTGTGTTATTACTACTACTATTATTAGATGTATTTTTAGGGTTTACTATCATTTTTAGGATTTTTAGTTGTTATTAACATTTATTATGGTTTGTTAGGGTTTTTGGGTTTTTAAATGGTATATTAGCGTTTTTTAGGGTTTGGTGGGGGTTATTAGGATTTTATTAGGGTTTATTATGGTGTTTCAAGGTTTATTAGGGTTTATTATGTATTTTCAGGGTTTTATTAGGATTGAGTTGGGTTTATTTGGGTATATTATGGTATATTTTGTATGTTTAAGATTTATTAGGGTTTATTATGGTTCATTATGGTTTATTAATTTTTAAGAGGGTATATTATGGTTTTTTGGTGTTTAGTAGTGTTTATTCGGGTTTATTAGTGCTTTTAAGCTTTGTTAGGTTTTATTAGCATTTATTATGGGGTTTAGGAATTTTTAATGGTATATTTGCATTTTTAGGGTTTAGTGGGGTTTATTATGGTTTATTATGTTGTGTTAAGGTTTATTAGGGTTGAGTAGGTATTTTTAGGGTTTTATTATGGTTGAGCTGTTATCTTTAAGGTTTTATTAGGGTTTATTAGGGTTGAGTACGTTTTATTAGGGTTTGTTATAGATTTTTAGGGTTTACTAGGGTTTGTTAGTTTTTTTATTAGGGTATATGAGTGTTTTTTAGTTTTTGTTAAAATATATGAGGGGTTGTTATGACTTTTTAGTTTTTATTAGTGTGTTTTTAGTGTTGGGAGCATTTTTAATGGTTTATTAGCTTTTATTTGAATTTATTATGGTTTATTAGGATTTCTTGGGCATTTTAATGGTTCGTTTGAGTTTTTTTGTTTATTGGGGTTTAGTTGGGTTTTATTAGGTTTTGTTATGGTGTGTGAAGGTTTATTAGGATTGAGAAAGTATTTTTAGGGTTTTGTTAGGTTTTATTAGTTTTTAAGGGTTTATTAATGTATGTTAGGGGTTTATTAGTTTTTTTTGTTTTATGAGGTTATATTAGTGTTTGTTAGGTCTTTTTAGATAATATAACATGTTTTTATTGTTTGTGAGTGTTTTGTTTTTGTTTGTGAGCATTTTAAAGCTTTCTTAGGTTATATTAGAGTTTATTATTGTTTATTAGGGTTTCTAGGGATTTTCAACTTATATTAGCATTCTTTTCTTTATTAAGTTATATTAGTGTTTTTAGGTCTTTTTAGGTAATATAGCGCGTTTTTATTGTTTGGGATCGTTTTTTATTGTTTGTGAGCATTTTTAGGGTTTATTAGATTATATTTCAGTTTGTCAGTGTTTCTAGGGATTTTTTAAGGTATACTAGCATTTTTTCTTTATTAGGTTTTTGATGGGTTTTATTAGGGGTTATTATGGTGTGTTAATGTTTGTTATGGTTGATTAGGATTTATTTGGATTTATTTATGGTTTATTCGGGCTTTTTAGGGGTTTTTTTGGGGTTTATTAGGGTTTATTAGTGTTATTAGTGTCTATTAGGGTCTGTTAGGGTTGTTTAGGTTTTCTTATAATGTTTTTAGGATTTATTAGGTTTTATTATCATTTATTAGGGTTTATTAAATATTTTTGGGGTTTTATTAGGGTTGAGTAGAGTTTCTTACGGTTTTTAGGGATTATTAGGTGTTTTTAGCCATTATTAGAGTTTATTAGGGGTTTATTAGGATTTAATTTTTTATATTATGGTATATCAGGGTTTAATATTTTTGACAGTTTTAAAGCATCTTTAGAGTTTTTGTAGCATTATTTAGGGTTTGTGTAGTGTTTTTAGAGTTCATGTAGCATTTTTAGTGTTTCTGTAGAATTTTTAGGGTTCAGTTAGCAGTTTTAGATTTTATGTATCATTTCTAGGATTTATGTAACATTTTTAGGGTTTATGTAGTGTGTATAGGTTTTAGGTTTTATGTAGCATTTTTTACGGTTTATGTTGCGTTTTATGGGTTTATGTAGCATTTTTAGGGATGATGTAGCATTTATGTTGCATTTTTTAGAGTTTATGTTACGTTTTTTGGGTTCATGTAGTGTTTTTTGGGTTTATATTGTGTTTTTATGTTTTATGTAGCATTTTTTAATGTTTATGTTGCATTTTTAGTGTGTATGTTGTGTTTTTTAGGGTTTATGTTACAATTCTAGGGTTTATGTTGTGCTTTTAGGGTTTATGTGGCGTTTTTGGGTTTATATTGGGTTTTTTGGTTAATGTTGCGTTTTTAGGGGTTTTGTTGCATTTTTAAGGGTTTATGTAACTATTTTTTGGGTTTATGTATCTATTTGAAGCCTTTTTAGGGTTATATTGGTTGTTTATGGTTTGTAGTTTTTTTAGGATTTTAAAAGGTTGTTAACATGTGTTTTTGGTTTTTTATGGTATCTGATGGCTTTTTAATTGTTTTTTTTTGGGGGGGGGGGTTTATGGGTTTATTTTTTTTGGGATTGATAGGGGTTGTTAGGGTTTTTAGTGTGTTTTAGGGTTTGTTTGGGTATTGTGGCGGTTTTAGGGTTTATATAATGTGTTTTAGCATTTTTGGGTTATTTGGGGTTTTTTAGTGTTCTTTAGAGTTTAATATGGTTCTTTAGGGTTTATTAGAGTTTTTTAAGGTTTATTATTGTTCTTTAGGATATGTTACAGTTTATTAAAATTTTTTATTGTATATTTGGGTTTTATTGGGCTTTTATAGGCATTAATAGCTTTTTATGGGGTCTATCAACCTTTTTTAGGGTTATTTAGGATTTATTATGGATTATTAGGGTTTATTTTATTTATTAGGGTTTAGTAACATGTATTTGGGTTTATTACGATTTGTTAGGGTTTGTTATTATTTTTTAGCTTTTATTGTGGTTTATTAGGGGTTTGTAATGGTTTGTTTCAGTTTGTTACCATTTATTTGGCATTGTTAGGATTTGTTATGATTTATTTGGGGTTGTTAGGGTTTTTTATGATTTATTTTGGGGTTATTAGGGTTTGTTAGGGTTTATTAGTGGGTTGTAGGGTTTTGTAGGCTTTTATTTGGAGTTTTTTGTTGCGTTTTGTCGGGTTTGTTAGGGTTTTTAGTGATTATTAGGGTTTGTTATGGTTTAATAGTGTTTTATAGTATATTAGGTGTTTTTGGGCTTCTATAGCATTTATTAGGGTCTAATAGAGTTTGTTAGGATTTATTACAGGTTATTATGATTTATTAGTGTTTATCAGGGTTTTTAGGGTTTAATAGTGGGTTTTAGGGGTTATTAGGGTTTATTAGTGGTTCTTATGGTTTATTAGTGGTTGTTAGGGTTTTTTATGTTTTGTTAGGTTTTTTAGGGTTTGTTACGGTTTCTTTGAGTTGTTTGGGGTTTTATGCATTTTTTGGGTTTTATGGGTGTGTTTGGATTTTTTATACTTTGTTAGGGTTATTTTAGCATTTTTTGGGGTTTTGTTTCATTTTGTGGGTTTTGAAGCATTTTTCGGGTTTTTTAGCAATTGTTAGGGTTTATGTAGCGTTGTTAGTGGCTTTAGTGGTTCTTTAGGATTTTTTAGGGTTCTTTAGGGTTCTTTATGGTGTATTAGGGTTTATTTTGAAGTTTTTAGGGTTTTATAGTGGATTTTCATGGGTTTTAAGGGTTTCATAGGGTAGGTTAGGGTTTTCTTAGGCATTTTTAGTCTTTTAGGGGTTTTTAGCATTTTTAGAGGGTTTTAGGGTTTTTAGATTTTTTGAGGTTTTTTTGAGGTTTTTTGAGGTTTTTTAGGGTTCTTTAGGTTTGTTTTCAGGTTTTTTCTATTTTTTCATGTTTTTTTGGGGATTTAGGTTTTTTAGGGTTTTTTAGTGTTTTTTGGATTTTTTAGAGTTTTTAGGGTTTTAGGGTTTTTTTTGGGTTTTTAGGGTTTTTTTGGGTTTTTAGGGTTTTGTCAGGTTCTGCCGGGCTTGTTAGGGTTTTTTGTGAATATTAGCATTTTGAATGGTTTCATAGCATTTTTTTTGTATATTTGGGTTTTTAGGTATTTTGTAGCTTTTATTGGGGTCTAATAGGGTTGTTAGGGTTCATTACGATTTATTAGTGTTTATTAGGGTTTAGTAGTGGGATTTAGGGTTTATTATGGATTATTATTGGTTGGTAGGGTTTGTTAGGATTTATTAGTTCTTATTTGAGTGATTTAGGGTGTCTAAGGGTTTTTTCGAGTTTCTAAGGGTGTGTTAGGGTTTCTAAGGGTGAGTTTGGGTTTTTATGGGCTGGTTAGGGTTTCTAAGGGTGTGTTATGGTTTCTAAGGGTTTCTAAGGTTGTGTTAGGGTTTTTATGGGTGCGTTGGGGTTTCTAAGGGTGTGCTAGGGTTTCTAAGGGTGTGTTAGGGTTTCTAAGGGTGTGTTAGGGTTTCTAAGGGTGTGTCAGTGTTTCTTAGGTTTTCTTAGGGTTTTGTTAGGGTTTTTAGGGTTTTATTAGGATTTCTTATGGTTTCTTAAGGGGTTTTCATGTAACGCCCGAGACTTTTATGAGAAATATTTTGTTTTTATCAAAGGAATCTTTCACTACACACAACACTAGCTTGGCTTTCTTTACACGCAACAACGGCCTTCCTCAATAGCTTGCGTCGTACGCAATACCGAGTTTCACTAAACAACGATATGCTATTAAAATATTATTAAAACTAGCTGTTATGAATAGTAATAACCACTTTTTGAAATTTTATAAATTTTATTTTTCAAAATGGACTTAATTTTTGGATTCGGAATATCGAAATTAGTCTAGGGTGAAATTTTGGTACTTTTCTGAAAACTTTCAATTTTTGATGAATAGTGAAACCACTAAGTGGTAGTTAAAAAAACTGAATTTTTCATAAAACTTAATTTTACCGCTTCTGTGAGTGGAATTTCAAAAATCTGAGAGACACGGTTGATGTCAGTAAGTAAAATGTGGTTCAATAAGATGAAAATAATTTTTGGTGAATAGTAACTTTTTACTTTTATTTACCACGGTTAAAAGTAGATAGGGTAATTAAGGGTAAAAATGATATTATTATTACCCTAACACATGTCCTAATTCTATTGGATAAGTTTAATTCGACCAAAAACAACCTTAGGAATAAAATATGACCGTTTAGGCCCACTTGGATTAGATTAGGACATTTATTATTAATTTATTTAAAGAAGGGTTAAAATAGTTAAAATCAAAGTTTAATAAGAAAATCATTTTTAATATAGGGTTTTACATAAGATAAATTAGAATATAAATATTAATTAGAAATCTAAAAAGATTTCCTACATAATGATATTTTATTTGTAATTTTTAGACTTTAAATAAGTTAATTTATTTATGACAGAAAGATGATGCAGTAATTATCTTATTAATGAAATAATGACATAATTGATGTTATAAATACCCAAATAAACGTAATTTGAGACTTTTTATGTATTAAACTAATTTTATAGGTTAATATGACATGTTATTATTGATTTATAATCATTATGTTATGATTTTCAAAAAAATCAATTGCTAAATAGTGTCAAAATTGGCATAAAAAAGTTTTTAAAACAAATATTATATTATTAATTGTTATTTTATTCCTAAAAATCTATTGTTTGGCCAAATGACTTATATAAGGTTATATATATTAATAATAAACAACTTGGGGTTCTTTTGGCTTGTTATAATGAGTTTATTAACCTTATAGTATAAGAACACAAGAAGACATGGTAAAAGTAAAATTATTTAACTTAATGATAAATCTAAATGATATGGTTAAAATAGGAACCTAAACTAGTCTAAATTCTATTTTATGAGAGGATTTAGACCCATACCCACCTTATCTTCGAGATAAATAAATTTGGAGCTATTTAAAACCGAACTTGACTTTATAATAAAATAATATTTTTAGTTTTTCCAAAGGAGCCCCTCTCCTCCCTTATAAAAGGGCACCTCCTCCCTCTCTTCCTCACACCACTTTGAGCCTTCAAGCTCGGCCAACCCCTGACAAATTCTATTCTCCACTTCCATAGAAACATCCTAGAGGATCTGGTCTTCTTCAAAGACCAATTTTAGTTCCCTAAGAGGAGGTCTCAAAGAGGCGCTTCAAAGAAGAGGTAATGTCTGTTACCGATTCTTTCAACTTTATTTCTTCTTCCAATTCTTCTTCTTAGGTTGTTTCATTATGAAGTAATAACATCAGTATCCCTAATATACTGATATGTTATTATAAGTATGAAACAACCCTATTTCACCATGTATCCATCCTATGGAAAATAAAATCACCACGCGTGCGTACGTACGGAATACCGTCTCCACGCCGTGGTGTAATCTATTTTCCACCACCACCTTACTTGGATGGGTATAATGGTGTAAATAATAACTATATATGATTATTGTAAAGTGATATTGATTCTGTAATAGTATACATACACTCCAATAAAATTCCATGATCATGGGAACGATATCATCGCTCTTCCGTACGTACGGAATACCGTCTCCACGACGCGATGAGATTCATTCTCCATGTTAACCATTAAAGAATGATTATAAAGTATATATAAGTAATAATAATGAAATATATTACATTATAAAGCTACTGTATTTATGTATATATATATATATGTATGTCATCTACTTAATTCTATTCAACTCATTAAGGAAACGAAAACAGCGTTCATGCGTACGTACGACCTACCGTCTCCATGAACGGTGTATTTCTTTCCATTTATAGATCTATTATATATATGTATATTCTTAATATATATTATATATAAATCATGTTTTATATTCTGGAATTAAGTAATCATGATCTAAGTAATCATATGAATAATTACAAGTCAAAACACGAATGACAAATGAAACGATTTTACCCAAAACGCTCTTTAACATGGAATTTACAAAAGAACGGGTAAAATAAAGTCATAAGTGAACCATATATGATATCATAACAATGAGTATGATTATGGAATAAGTCAATGACACTATTTAAATCATTATACATGAGGTTCAGACACTTACGGAGCAAATCAGACCTAAGGTAAGGGAAATATCACAATCTCATTTTTATCCGAGATTGTTTATACTTCGGTATTTACTGGGGTGTATTTTATCATCCAAATCCATGTTTACTCAATATGTATATTATTTCCATACACCTACAATTGTTTAAATCAAATTTTACCCTTCGGTGAGTTTTTAGTAAAAGATATTAAAGGAATCTTTTTTCATTTTTAGTACGAGGTACTTTTTGACTTTTCTGACAAAAGTACGAGAAGAATGTTTTTTTAACTTATACGGCATGAATGGATTTTTAAAACATTATTTCCAAGAAGCTTCCTTTACAAGTTTTCAAGTTTATTTTTAATCAACTTCTTTTAGTTTAAAATAGTATGACATGTTAAGAAAGGAAAATGTTTTTGAAGTAGAAAGGATATTTTCCTCAAGAATGGAGTTCAAGTGTTTTATCAGAATTATTTTCCATCTAAGATAATAAAGGGTTCTGTTTCTATCCCTATTATTACATTTATTTGATTATGTTGTGATGAAATTATTTTTATGAATTTCTTTATCTTATATGAATTGTTTTATGATGTCATGATGTTTAAGAATCCCATTTTTATTACATGGGTTATGCTATGATGTATGGTTTATGATTTTGTGGCACACATAAGAATGGTATCATTATGAGATGGGTGGGACCTATATCTCCCTCCAATGCATTGGGTAAATATTTTATATCTCATGAGATAGACATGGCTGGAACGGCAGGTTAAACCGGTTCAGTGAAACAGGACTGAAACGAGGAGTGAACTCGGTTCAGAAATGGACTTTGTCCACTAAGATAGTCTTGGCAATGAGTCTTGACTAATAAGAAATGATTCTCTATGATTATGTGTGTATGCCACAAAGTTTCATGTTTTAAGTGATGATTATTTGGATTGCATTTCACTACAATGATTTATCCCATGTTATGATATTATGATCTCTTTTGCAGGTTAATATTTCCAAAATGTTATGTTCTTATGAATACGATGTGATTGATATTTCTTTTGTTTACCCTTACTGAGCATTTGAGATCACCCTTTTATGTTTTATTTTCCCCAGGATATAAATAAAGGTTTTAGGTAAGAAAAAAGGGAAGATCTTTATGGGAGATGTTGAAGATCTTTCACCATGATTAGAAGATTATATTCCGAGTTTCCAAAGACACTAAACTATTACGGTCCTTGTGTGTGTGTTTTTGTTATGTACTAATTATTCCGCAAAAGTAATGTAATGTCCATATACGTCCAGCTTCGGGTATCTACAGTTGGTATCAGAGGAAAGGTATAATCAACCTTTGGAAACTAGGATGTGAAAGCCTTAGTAAAAACCCTAAGGATAAGTCTAAGCATAGAACACAATCTTAGTGTTTTAGAAATGACCATGAATAACCTAGGATAAGACCTTAAGTGTGAAATTTTATTCTTGATTATGTGTTTTTCCTATTATAATTAGTTTTGCTCACACTATTCTTCTTGGTTTTATTCAATGGCTGGAACCCGAAGGAACCGTGTTAATGAAGAATGCGACGGGCAATGCAATGATTGTCCCCCTGAGCAACCAAAAATTATGGGAGCTGGAATGAAAAATCTTTTAGCCATGCTCACACAACTTTATCAAGCTATGAATCATGCAGGACTTCCAAACGAGCAAAGGAAGGAGCAACATTCTGTTGAATCCTTCATGAGGTAGCGTTCACCTTCATTCAGCTGGTCTACTGATCCATTAGTTGCTGAACAATGGATTAGTACTACTGAAAAGATATTTTCAGTTCTTCAATGTTCTGAACATGATAAAGTCATCTTAGCAGTGTATCGTTTGGAAGGTGATGCTGATCAATGGTGGAAACTTATCAAGAATACGAGGCAAAGATATGAAATTGAGTCTATGGAATGGTACGAGTTCAAGAACTTATTTTTCAACAAGTACTTCCCTCGTATTCTCTGAACAAAGATGGAGAAGTATTTTCTTGAACTAAATCAAAAGGATGATGAATCTGTTGGTACCTATGAAGAAAATTTTACAAGACTTGCACGGTACGCTTCTGGTATTATTATCCAACCTGAGAGTAAAATCGATCGATTATTTAGTGGCTTAAAACCAAGTCTTCGAAGGGTGTTAGCCATAAGGGACTTCAATAGCTATGAGGAAATCGTTCGATGTGTTCTCAAAGTCGAGATGGAGATTGGAGTAACCCATCAGTCATATGGGTTTGATAAGAAGAGGAAAATGGAATTCAAAGGAAAATCTAAAGAGCACACTGAAAATAAGATGAGCTTTCCCTTATGCTCAAAGTGTCGAAAGAAACATGGAGGGAGTTGTCTTAAAGGGACAAGTAAATGTTTCAAATGTGGAAATGAAGGTCATAGGGAATTTGAATGCTGCAATGATGGGAAGAAGATGTCTAATGATGCAAACAAAGGAAGGGATACACAGAATGAACCTACTACACTTCAATGTTTCAAGTGCAAGGAGATGGGGCATTATTCCAATCAATGCCCAAATCCAAGGGTTTATGATGATGGTCGACGTCAACAAACTCTTAAGGCTAAATACAAAGGAAAGTCACATGCAATTTCAATCAGTGATGTGGAGTACGATAAAGATGTGGTGAAAGGTACACTTACCATCCACTCTAAAGTAGCAAATGTTTTATTTGATTCTGGATCCACCCACTCTTTTATTTCTGAAGTATTTTCTAAGGGTATCACCGTATTACCTCAACAATTAGATGTTGAGTTAGCTGTGACAACCCCTAATGGCACAACAGTCACATCAAAAGTTTATAATTCTTCTCCGATTGAAGTTTGTGGGAAAGTGCTTCCTGCAAATCTTGTGATCCTTCCTATAGTGGAATTTGATGTGATTCTTGGCATGGATTGGTTTTCTCTACATGGAGCTCATATCAATTTCCAAATAACATAAGTCACATTTCATATTCCAGATCAATCTATGATCGTCTATCGATGCAAGGATGAACATAACCTTCCAGTGGAAATTTCTTCCATCTTATGGGTCTTGATTCCACTAAATGAAGGTTATTTATCTCAAATGGTTGGTGAGAAAATCATGATTAAGAATATGCCCATTGTATGGGAGTTTGATGATGTCTTTCCAGAGGAATTTATGGGTCTTCCACCAAATCGTGAAGTTGAGTTTTCAATAGAACTCGTACCAGGTGATTTGCCTATTTCAAAGACACCTTATAGAATGGCCCCAATTGAGTTGCAGTAATTGAAGAAGCAACTCCAAGAGAATATGGATAAGGGGTTCATACGCCCTAGTGCATCACCTTGGGGAGCACCTGTTCTATTTGTTAAGAAGAAAGATGGATCAATGAGACTCTGCATTGATTATCGAGAACTTAACAAGATCACTATCAAGAACAAATATCCTCTCCCATGCATTGATGACTTATTTGACCGACTACGTGGAGATCAATACTTTTACAAGATTTATCTTCGTTCAGGGTATCATAAATTAAGGGTCAAAAGGGAGGATATACCAAATACGGCTTTCCATACAAGGTATGGACACTATGAATTTATAGTGATGCCATTTGGTCTTACTAATGCCCCTGCTATCTTCATGGATCTGATGAATAGAGTCTTTAGAGACTATCTTGATCAGTTTGTGGTAGTCTTTATAGACTATATTCTTGTCTATTCAAAGATCAAGGAAGAACATGAAGATCACTTGAGAATTATATTGAAGACCCTGAGAAAAGAGAATCTTTATGCCAAATTTACCAACTGTGAATTTTGGATTCAAAAAGTTTCATTTTTGGGTCACATAATCTCAAAAGAGGGGATATCTGTGGATCCAGCAAAAACAGAGGTTATCGAAAGATGGTCGAGACCAACAACAGTGACTGAGATCCGAATTTTTCTTGGTTTGGTTGGATATTATCGACGTTTTGTGAAAGATTTTTCATGATTATCTAATCCACTCACCAAGTTGACTCGGAAAGGAGTTAAGTTTGTTTGGATGGAGGAATGTGAAGAGAATTTCAAGGAGTTCAAAAGAAGGTTATCCAGTGCACCTGTGCTCACACTGCCTTGTAGTGGAGAAAGGTTTGTGATCTACAGTGATGCATCCAAGAAGGGGTTGGGGTGTGTTCTTATGCAAAATGATACGGTGATAGCTTATGCCTCACGACAGTTGAAAATCCATGAGCAAAATTACCCAACTCATGATTTGGAGTTAGCTGCGGTAATATTTGCATTAAAGATTTGGAGGCATTATCTTTATGGAGAAAGGTGTGACATTTATACTGATCATAAAAGTTTCAAGTATATTTTCACAAAAAAGGAGATGAATATGTGCCAAAGAAGATGGTTGGAGCTGATTAAGGATTATGACTGCTCAATCCATTACCACCCTGGGAAAGCAAACAAGGTGGAAGATGCATTAAGTCGACAAGACCATGCCAGTTTATCCATGATGAGGATCACAAAAGATCCAATATTTATGGATTTAAAAAGGATGGATCTTAGAATTATAATGAAAGGGGAAAAATCGTATCTTTCTCAAATGAATGTTCAACCATCTATACATGTGAAGATTAAAGAGGCACAGATAGAAGATGTCGAGTTACAAAAGAAGGTGAGAAATATTCCTGAATTCAACCTTGATTGTGATGGGATAATAAAGTTCAGGAATTGGGTTTGTGTTCCTACCATCCCCGAATTAAAGAAGGAGCTACTGGATGAGGCTCATAGTTCTTCATTCTCTATTCATCCTGGAAGCACAAAGATGTATAGGGACCTGAAAGAGTACTTCTGGTGGGATGACATGAAAAGAGATGTTGCTGAATATGTCTCTCAATGCTTGGTTTGTCAGCAAGTTAAAGCTGAGAGACAGAAGTCTAAGGGGATGTTACAACCATTACCCATACCCGAATGGAAATGGGAAAACATCACTATGGACTTTGTCACTGGACTTCCAAAAACATCCAAAGGCAATAATGTTATCTAGGTCATAGTTTATCGTCTTACAAAGTCTGCACATTTCATCGTTATTAGAGAGGATTTCTCTCTGGATCAGCTTGCTAGGATATATGTAAAGGAAGTGGTAAGATTGCATGGAGTACCACTTTCTATTATATCAGATCGGGATCCTATGTTTACCTCAAAGTTTTGGCGAAGTCTTCAGCATACTCTGGATATAGAGTTAAGTTTCAGCACTGCTTATCATCCTTAGACAGACGGTCAGTCTGAGAGAAAAATTCAAACTCTAGAAGATATGTTGAGAGCTTTCTCTATGGATTTCAAAGGTGGTTGGGATCAACACCTACCTTTGGTGGAATTTTCTTATAATAATATCTTTCACTCTAGTATTCAGATGGCTCCTTATGAAGCTCTCTATGGAAAGAAATGCAGGACTCCAACTTGCTAGGATGAAGTTGGGGAAAGAAAGCTATTAGGACATGATCTTGTTGATGAGATGGAAGAAAAGGTCCGATCTATTCAACAACACATAAGAGAAGCTCAGAGTCGACAGAAAAGTTATGCCGACAACCGAAGAAAAGACCTAGAGTTTGAAGTGGGTGATAAAGTGTTCTTACGAATATCTCCCTAGAAGAGGGTCATGAGATTTGGAAAGAAGGCGAAGTTGAGCCCTAGATATATCAGTCCTTTCGAAATACTGGATCGTGTTGGGAAGGTAGCTTACCAATTGGCGCTTCCACCGAATCTCTCTCAAGTTCACGATGTTTTCCATGTATCTATCCTGAGAAAGTACATACCTGATCCTTCACATGTACTCAGCTCAGAAGTTGTACCACTGGAGCAAGATCTTTCTTATGAAGAACAGCCGATAGAGATTCTGGATCGTAGCGAAAAAGTCCTACAAAACAAGACCACTCGATTTGTGAAAGTTTTATGGAGGAACCACCAATTAGAAGAAGCTACATGGGAGCTTGAGGATATGATGAGGGAGAGGTATCCTCATCTTTTTGTCACAAAGTGACGAATTTCGAGGGCGAAATTCATTTTAAGGGGGGTAGAATGTAACGCCTGAGACTTTTATGAGAAATATTATGTTTTTATCAAAGGAATCTTTCACTACACACAACACTAGCTTGGCTTGCTTTACACGCAACAACGACCTTCCTCAATAGCTTGCGTCGTACGCAATACCGAGTTTCACTAAACAACATTATACTATTAAAATATTATTAAAACTAGCTGTTATGAATAGTAATAACAACTTTTTGAAATTTTATAAATTTTATTTTTCAAAATGGACTTCATTTTTGGATTCAGAATATCAAAATTAGCCTAGGGTGAAATTTTGGTATTTTTCTGAAAACTTTCAATTTTTGATGAATAGTGAAACCACTAAGTGGTAGTTAAAAAAACTGAATTTTTCATAAAACTTAATTTTACCGCTTCTGTGAGTGGAATTTAAAAAATCCGAGAGACACGGTTGATGTCAGTAAGTAAAATGTGGTTCAATGAGATGAAAACAATTTTTGGTGAATAGTAACTTTTTACTTTTATTTACCTCGGTTAAAAGTAGATAGGGTAATTAAGGGTAAAAATGATATTATTATTACCCTAACACATGTCCTAATTCTATTGGATAAGTGTAATTCGACCAAAAACAACCTTAGGAATAAAATATGACCATTTAGGCCCACTTGGATTAGATTAGGACATTTATTATTAATTTATTTAAAGAAGGGTTAAAATAGTTAAAATCAAAGTTTAATAAGAAAATAATTTTTAATATAGGGTTATACATAAAATAAATTAGAATATAAATAATCATTAGAAATATAAAAAGATTTCATACATAATTATATTTTAATTTTAATTTTTATACTTTAAATAAGTTAATTTATTTATGACACAAAGATGATGTAGAAATAATCTTATTAATGAAATATTAACATAATTGATGTTATAAATACCCAAATAAATGTAATTTGAGACTTTTTATGAATTACACTAATTTTATAGGTTAATATGACATCTTATTATTGATTTAATTATCTTTTTGAGAACTAATCATTCTGTTATGATTTTCAAAAAAATCAATTACTAAATAGTGTCAAAATTGACATAAAATAGTTTGTAAAACAAATATTATATTATTAATTGTTATTTTATTCCTAAAAATCTAAGGTTAGGCCAAATGACTTAGATAAGGTTATATATATTAATAATAAACAACTTGGGGTTTGTTTGTCTTGTTATAGTGAGTTTATTAACCTTATAGTATAAGAACACAAGAAGACACGGTAAAAGTAAAATTATTTAACTTAATGATAAATCTAAATGATAAGGTTAAAATAGGAACCTAAACTTGTCTAAATTATATTGTATGAGAGGATTGCGACCCATCCCCACCTTAGCTTCGAAATAAATCAATTTGAAGCTATTTAAAACCGAACGTGACTTTATAATAAAATAATATTTTTAGTTTTTCCAAAGGAGCCCCTCTCCTCCCTTATAAAAGGGCACCTCCTCCCTCTCTTCCTCACACCACTTTGTGCCTTCAATCTCAGACAAACCCTGAAAAATTCTCTTCTCCACTTCTATAGAAACATCCTAGAGGATCTGGTCTTTTTCAAAGACCAATTTTAGTTCCCTAAGAGGAGGTCTCAAAGAGGCGCTTCAAAGAAGAGGTAATGTCGGTTACCGATTCTTTCAGCTTTATTTCTTCTTCCACTTATTCTTCTTAGGTTTTTTCATTATGAAGTAATAACATCAGTATCACTAATATACTGATATTTTATTATAAGTATGAAACAACCCTATTTCACCATGTATCCATCCTATGGAAAACGAAATCACCACGCGTGCATACGTACGGAATACCGTCTCCACGCCGTGGTGTAATCTATTTTCCACCACCACCTTACTTAGATGGATATAATGGTGTAAATAATAACTATATATGATTATTGTAAAGTGATATTGATTCTGTAATAGTATACATACACTTCAATAAAATTCCATGATCATGGGAACGATATCATCGCTCTTGCGTACGTACGGAATACCGTCTCCACGACGCGATGAGATTCATTATCCATGTTAACCATTAAAGAATGATTATAAATTATATATAAGTAATAATAATGAAATATATGACATTATAAAGCTACTGTATTTATGTATATATATGTATGTCATCTACTTAATTCCATTCAACTCAATAAGGAAACGAAAACAGCGTTCATGCGTACGTACGGCCTACTGTCTCCATGAACGGTGTATTTATTTACATTTATCGGTCTATTATATATATGTATATTCTTAATATATATTATATATAAATCATTTTTTATATTCTGGAATTAAGTAATCATGATCTAAGTAATCATATGAATAATTACAAGTCAAAACACGGACGACAAATGAAACGATTTTACCCAAAACGCTCTTTAACATGGAATTTACAAAAGAACGGGTAAAATAAAGTCATAAGTGAACCATATATGATATCACAACAATGAGTATGATTCTGGAATAAGTCAATGACACTATTTAAATCATTATATAGGAGGTTCAGACACTTACAGAGCAAATCAGACCTAAGGTAAGGGAAATATCACAATCTCATTTTTATCCGAGATTGTTTATACTTCGGTATTTACTAGGGTGTATTTTATCATATAAATCCATGTTTACTCAATATGTAATATTATTTCCATATGCCTAAAATTGTTTAAATCCAATTTTACACTTCGGTGAGTTTTTAGTAAAAGATATTAAAGGAATCTTTTGTCGTTTTTTGTATGAGGTACTTTTTGACTTTTCCGACAAAAGTACGAGAAGAATGTTTTTTTAAATTATATGGCATGAATGGATTTTTAAAACATTATTTCCAAGAAGCTTCCTTTACAAGTTTTCAAGTTTATTTTTAATCAAATTCTTTTAGTTTAAAATTGTATGACATGTTAAGAAAGGAAAATGTTTTTGAAGTAGAAAGGATATTTTCCTCAAGAATGGAGTTCAAGTGTTTTATCAGAATTATTTTCCATATAAGATAATAAAGGGTTTTGTTTCTATCCCTATTATTACATTGATTTGATTATGTTGTGATGAAATTATTTTTATGAATTCCTTTATCTTATATGAATTGTTTTATGATGTCACGATGTTTAAGAATCCCATTTTTATTACATGGGTTATGCTATGATGTATGGTTTATGATTTTTTGGCACACATTAGAATGGTATCATTATGAGATGGGTGGGATCTATATCTCCCTACAATGCATTGGGTAAATATTTTATATCTCATGAGATAGACATGGCTGAAATGGCAGGTTAAACCAGTTCAGTGAAACAGGACTGAAACGAGGAGTGAACTCGGTTCAGAAATGGACTTTGTCCACTAAGATAGTCTTGGAAATGAGTCTTGACTAATAAGAAATGATTCTCTATGATTATGTTTGTATGCCACAAAGTTTCATGTTTTAAGTGATGATTATTGGGATTACGTTTCACTACTATGATTTATCCCATGTTATGATATTATGATTTCTTTTGCAGGTTAAGATTTCCAAAATGTTATGTTCTTATGAATATGATGTGATTGATATTTCTTTTGTTTTCCCTTAATGAGCATTTGAGCTCACCCTTTTATGTTTTATTTTCCCCAGGATATAAAGAAAGGTTTTAGGTAAGAAAAAAAAGGGAATATCTTTATGGGAGATGTTGAAGATCTTTCACCATGATTAGAAGATTATATTCTGAGTTTCCAAAGACACTAAACTATTACGGTCCTTGTGTGTGTGTTTTTGTTATGTACTAAGTATTACGCAAAAGTAATGTAATGTCCATGTACGTCAAGCTTCGGGTCTCTACATTTCAGGGTTTCTTTAGGTTTTTTAGGTTTTTTAGGGTTTCTTAGTGATTCTTGGGGTTTGTTTGGGCTAGTTAGGGTTTATTAGGGTTTTTTGGGTTTGTTTAGTTTTTTAGGGTTTTCTTTGGGATTTGTTAGGGTTTCTTAGGGTTTCTTAGTGTTTGTTTGGATTTGTTAGGGTTTCTTAGGGTTTTGCATGGTTTTTAATGGTTTTTAGTGTTTATGGGGTAATTCATGGTTTGTTAGGGTTTAGTAGTGGGATTTAGGGTTTATTAGGGTTTATTATTGTTTATTATTAGTTGGTAGGATTTATTCAAATTTATTAGTTCTTATTAGAGTGATTTGGGGAGCCCAAGGGTTTTTTAGGGAATCTAAGGGTGGGCTAGGGTTTTTATGGGTGGGTTAGGGTTTCTAAGGGTGTGCTATAGTTTTTAAGGGTTTCTATGGGTGAATTGGGGTTTCTAAGTGTGTGCTAGGGTTTCTAAGGGTGTGTTCAGGTTTTTAAGGATGTGTTAGTGTTTTTTTGGTTTTATTAGGGTTTTGTTAGTGGTTTTAAGTTTTTTATGGTTATGTTAGGGTTTATTTTGGTTTCTTAGGGATTTTGGGGGTTTCTTCGGGTTTTTGGGTTTATTGGGCTTTATTAGTGCTTCTTGGGGTTTGTTAGGGCTTGTTAGTGTTGGTTAGGGCTTGTTAGGTTTTGTTAGGGTTTTTTATGGTTTGTTATGTTTTTTAGGGTTTTTGGGGTTTTTAAGGATTTCTTAGGGTTTTTTAGTGTTTCTTAGGGTTTTGCGTGGTTTTTTATGGTTTTTAGTGTTTATGGGGTTTTTTGTGGTTTGTGAGGGTTATTTAGTTGTTCATGGTTGCCAGAGATGTGTAGAGCTAGTCTCAAGCTTCAATTTTTCATGTCGTAGAGGTGAAACAGACACCCCGAGAAGATGTTATGGTCATTTGGAGGACTTAAGGACCTTTTGGGTCTTTAAGAACGTGATAAGGTATTCCTATTGTTAATAGATGTGTAGATCTAGTCAAAAGCTTCGATTTGAAATATGGTAGAGGCAAAATGGACTCCCGGAGTAGAAGTTATGGTATTTTGGAGGGATTTAGTACCTTTTTGGGCCTTCAAGGATGTGAGATGGTGATTAAGTGGTTATAGGAATGTAGGTATAGTCTGAAGATTCGATTTGATATGTGGTAGAGGCAAAACAAACACCCACAGAAGAAGTTATTGCAAAACGAACACCAGAAGCAAATATTTTGACCATCCAAAGGGATTTTGGGTCTTTTATGGGGTTGAAGAATGTCATAAAGGGTTCCATTGGTTACCAGAGTGTGTAAAAATTCACAATTTCCGATTTGATATGTGGTAAAGCCAAAATGAACACACATAATAGAAGTTATAGTCGTTTTAAATTGAGCAACCCTTCTAGTGCCTAAAAACCTAAGAAACCCACAACTCACTAAAATAAGCATAACTTCTCCTTAGGGTGACTGTTTCAGCACTGTGACTAGTAAAATCGAAGCTCGTGAGATTATTGAGGACCAATACTAATCGAATCTGTGAGAATATCAAAGAAAGAGAAGATATATTAGTTATACCACTCCAAAAAAATTCCAACTTCAAACGGTCATAACTTTCACTCCGGTTGTCCGTTTGAGCTCTACCAGATATCAAATCGAAGGCAACAAAGAGATCTAAGCCAAAGAATAACTTGATAAAATATCAAGTCATGTTTGGGACACTAAAATCCAAAAAAACCATCAGAAGGCCTCCCAAACTCCATTTCTGTGTCCGGATCCCTGTCAAATATTTCTTAAAACGGTCATAACTTCTGATATGTGTGTTTGTCCGGCCTCCGACACCTGTTTTTATTGCATTTCATTCCATGAGATTTAGTTTTAATCTTCATAGAGTATAAATGGACACCTGAAGAATAATTTATGCCTTTTCTAATGATTCTATGATTTGTTAGGTTTTTCGAGACACAATTTCTATCAATTTTGTCATGTCTGCTATTTTTTCAAACAACTATAACTTATTATTACTATTATTATTATTATTATGATCATCATCTCATGAAAATTCTCATGCACCAGCACACACATTATTATTATAATTTTATTACCATGTACGTTCAAATGCGATGTACACACGTTATTTTATTATCACATGCGTTGTCATTATTACTGTTATTATTATTATTGTGGTTGTTGTTGGTGTTGTTGTTGTTGTTATTGTTATAATCATCACATGCAAATGCACATCCAAATGAAAATACACGCACATTCAATGAACTTGCATTATTTTATTATCACATGCATTGTTATTATTAATATTATTAATATTATCATCATCATCATCATCATCATCATCACATGCAAATGCAATGCACGGGAGTTACTATTTATTACCATACACATGAACATGTAATGCACATGCAATATTCTATTATCATATCCATTAGTACTACTACTATTATCACCACCACTACAACTATTATTACTACTACTGTTGTTATTACTATCATCTCATGAAAATGTAGATGCACATGTGTTATTATTTATTATTTATTACCATGTAGGTGCATATGCAATGCACTTGTATTATTCTTTTATTATTATTATTATTATTATCCTCACAATTATTATTATTGTTACTATTATTATTATTATCAACATCATTATCATTATTATTATGATTATCACATGCAAATGCACATACATGTGCGTTGTTATTTATTATTTATTACCATGCACGTGCATGCGTTATTATTATTATTATTATTACAATTAGTATTATTAATATTATCATCAAATGTAAAGGTACATGCACATGCATGTGCATTCTTATTTATTATTATTTATTTATTATTTACTACTATGAACATGCACGTGAAATGTACTTGCGATATTCTATTATTATTATTATTATTATTATTATTATTATTATTATTCTTGTTGTTGTTATTGTTTGTATCATCATATAAAAATGCACATGCATGTGCATTGTTATTTATTATTTATTACCATGCACGTGCAAGTGTCATTATCGTTATCATTACATGTAAATGCCCAAGAACGTGCGTTATTATATATTATTTATTATCATACACATACAAATGCAATGCACTTGTGTTATTCTATTATCACATGTGTTATTTTTATTTATTCTAATGCACGTGCACACGAAATGTATGTGTGTTATTCTATTATCACACTTGTTATTATTTATTATTTATTATAATTCCCATGTAAATGCACATTCATGTGTACTTGGTTATTATTTATTGTTTATTACCATGCACATGCACATGCACATACACATGCACATGCACATGCACATGCACTTGTATGTGCATAATTATGTATTATTTATTATCATTCACATGCCCATGCACATACACATGAAATTCACATGAGTTATTACTTATAATTTATTATTTATTATCATTCACATGAAAATGCACATGCACATGCACATGCACGTGCGTTATTACTACTACCATTATTAGAGGTATTTTTAGGGTTTACTATCATTTTTTAGGATTTTTAGGTGTTATTAACATTTATTATGGTTTGTTAGGGTTTTTGGGTTTTTAAATGGTATATTAGCATTTTTTAGGGTTTGGTGGGGGTTATTAGGATTTTATTAGGGTTTATTATGGTGTTTCAAGGTTTATTAGGGTTTATTATGTATTTTCAGGGTTTTATTAGGATTGAGTTGGGTTTATTAGGGTATATTATGGTATATTATGGTATATTGGGGTATGTGTAGGATTTATTAGGGTTTATTATGGTTCATTATTGTTTATTAATTTTTGAGAGGGTATATTAAGGTTTTTTGGTGTTTAGTAGTGTTTATTCGGGTTTATTAGCACTTTTAAGCTTTGTTAGGTTTTATTAGCATTTATTAGGGGTTTTAGGGCTTTTTAATGGTATATTTTCATTTTTAGTGTTTCGTGGGGTTTATTATGGTTTATTAAGGTGTGTTAAGGTTTATTAGGGTTGAGTAGGTATTTTTAGGGTTTTATTAGGGTTGAGTTGGTATCTTTAAGGTTTATTAGGGTTGAGTATGTTTTGTTAGGGTTTGTTATGAATTTTTTGGGTTTACTAGGATTTGTTAGTGTTTTTATTATGGAATATGAGTGTTTTTTAGTTTTTGTTAATATATATGACGGGTTGTTATGACTTTTTAGTTTTTATTAGTGTGTTTTTAGTGTTTGTGAGCATTTTTAATGGTTTATTAGCTTTTATTTGAATTTATTATGGTTTATTAGGGTTTGTAGGGCCTTTTAATGGTTTGTTTGCATTTTTGTTGTTTATTGGGGTTTAGTTGGGTTTTATTAGGTTTTGTTATGGTGTGTCAAGGTTTATTAGGGCTGAGAAGGTATTTTTAGGGGTTTATTATGGTTTTATTAGGGTTTATTAATTTTTATTAGGATTTATTAAGGATTTTTAGGGGTTGTTAGGGTTTGTTAGGGGTTTATTAGATTTCTTGTTTTATTAGGTTATATTAGTGTTTGTTGGGTATTTTTAGATAATATAGTGTGTTTTTATTGCTTGTGAGCATTTTGTTTTTGTTTGTGATCATTTTTTGGGTTTCTTAGGTTATATTAGAGTTTATTATGATTTATTAGGGTTTCTAGGGATTTTTAAGGCATATTAGATTTTTTTGTCTTTATTAGGTTATATTAGTGTTTTTAGGTCTTTTTATGTAATATAGCGTGTTTTTATTGTTTGTGATCGTTTTTTTATTGTTTGTGAGCATTTTTAGGGTTTATTAGGTTATATTAGAGTTTATCAGGGTTTCTATGTATTTTTTAAGGTATACTAGCATTTTTTTTCTTTATTAGGGTTTTATTAGGGGTTTGTTATGGTGTGTTAAGGTTTGTTAGGGTTAAGTAGGGTTTATTTGGATTTATTTATGGTTTATTAGGGCTTTTTAGGGTTTGTTTGGGGTTTATTAGGGATTATTAGTGTTTATTAGTGTTTATTAGGGTTAGTTAGGGTTTTTTAGATTTTCATAATGTGTTTTTAGGGTTTATTTGGTTTTATTATCTTTTATTAGGGTTTATTAGATATTTCGGGGTTTTATTAAGGTGTAGTAGAGTATCTTAGGGTTTTTAGGGATTATAAGGTGTTTTGATGGATTATTAGAGATTATTAGGGGTTTATTAGGGTTTAATTTTTTATATTATGGTATATTAGGGTTTAATATTTTTGAGAGTTTTAAAGTGTCTTTAGGGTTTTATAGCATTTTTTAGGGTTTGTGTAGCGTTGTTGGAGTTTATGTAGCATTTTTAGTGTTTATGTAGCGTTTTTAGGATTTTGTTAGCAGTTTTAGATTTTATGTATCATTTTTAGGGTTTATGTAATGTTTTTAGTGTTTATGTAGTGTCTTTAGGGTTTAGGTTTTATATAACATTTTTTAGGTTTTATGTTGCATTTTCTGGGTTTATGTAGCATTTCTAGGGGTGATGTAGCATTTATGTTGCATTTTTTAGGGTTTATGTAATGTTTTTAGGGTTTATGTAGTGTTTTTAGGGTTTATATTGAGTTGTAGGTTTTATGTAGCGTTTTTAATGTATATGTTGCGTTTTTAGGGTTTATGTTGTGTTTTTTAGGGTTTATGTTTCAGTTCTAGGGTTTATGTGGTGCTTTTAGGGTTTATGTAGCGTTTTTTGGGTTTATGTTGTGTTTTTTGGTTTATGTTGCGTTTTTAGGGTTTTTGTTGCATTTTAAGGGTTTATGTAACATTTTTAGTGTTTATGTATCTATTTGAAGCCTTATTTAGGGTTTTAATGGTTGTTTATGGTTTGTAATTTTTTAGGGTTTTTAAGGGTTGTTAACGGGTGATTATGGTTTTTTATGGTATCTGATGGATTTTTAAGGGTATTAACGGGTGATTATTATTATTATTATTATTATTATATTATTATTATTATTATTATTATCACAGTTATTATTATTATTATTATTATAATTATCATTATTATTATCATTATCACATGTAAATGCACATGCATGTGCATTGTTATTTATTATTTATTACCAAGCACATGCATGCGTTATTATTATTATTATTATTACTACAATTAGTATTATGAATATTATAATAAAATGTAAATTCACATGCATTCTTATTATTATTTATTTATTATTTACTACTATGCACGTGCACATGAAATGCACATGCCTTATTCTATTATTATTATTATTATTATTATTATTATTATTATTTGTGTTGTTTTTGTTGTTTGTATCATCAAATACAAATGCACATGCACGTGCGTTGTTCTTTATTATTTATTACCATGCATGTGCATGCATCATTATCATTATCATTACATGTAAATGCACATGCACATGTGTTATTATATATTATTTATTATCATGCACATGCAAATGCAATGCACTTGCATTATTCTATTATCACATGTATTATTATTGTTTACTCTAATGCACGTGCACACGCAATGCATGTGTGTTATTCTGTTATCACATGTGTTATTATTTATTATTTATTATCATTCACATGCAAATGCAAATTCATGTGGACTTGGTTATTATTTATTGTTTATTACCATGCACATGCACATGCACTTGTATGTGCGTAATTATTTATTATTTATTATCATTCACAGGCACATGCACATACACATGCAATTAACGTGCGTTATTGTTTATAATTTATTATTTATTACCCTTCACTTGCAAATGCGCAGGCATATGCACATGCACGTGCGTTATGATTTATTATTTAAACCATGCACATGCATATGCACAGGCACGTACGTTATTGCTACTATTATTATTAGAGGCATTTTTAGGGTTTACTATCATTTTTTAGGATTTTTAGGTGTTATTAACATTTATTATGGTTTGTTAGGGTTTTAGGGTTTTTAATGGTATATTAGCATTTTTAGGGTTTGGTGGGGGTTATTATGATTTTATTAGGGTTTATTATGTTGTATCAAGGTTTATTAGTGTTTATTAGGTTTTTTAGGGTTTTATTAGGATTGAGTTGGGTTTATTAGGGTATATTATGGTATATTTGGGTATGTTTAGGATTTATTAGGGCTTATTATGGTATATTAATTTTTAAGAGGGCATATTAGGGTTTTTTAATGTTTAATAGTGTTTATTCTGGTTTATTAGTGCTTTTAAGCTTCGTTTGGTTTTATTAGAATTTATTAGGTGTTTTAGGGATTTTAATGGTATATTTGTATTTTTTTTAAGGGTTTATTATGGTTTATTATGGTGTGTTAAGGTTTATTAGGGTTGATTAGGTATTTTTAGGGTTTTATTAGGGTTGAGTCGGTATCTTTAGGGTTTTATTAGGGTTTATTAGGGTTGAGTATGGTTTATTATGGTTTGTTAGGGATTTTTAGGGTTTACTAGGGTTTGTTAGTGTTTTTATTAGGGTATATGTGTGTTTTTTAGTTTTTGTTAATATATATAAGAGGTTGTTATGAATTTTTAGGTTTTATTAGTGTGTATTTATTATTTATGAGCATTTTTAATGGTTGATTAGATTTTATTTGAATTTTTATGGTTTATTAGGGTTTCTTGGGCATTTTAATGGTTCGTTTTCATTTTTTTATTGGGGTTTAGTTGGGTTTTATCAGGTTTTTTATGGTGTGTCAAGGTTTTTTGGGGTTGAGAAGGTATTTTTAGGGTTTTATTATTGTTTATTAGTTTTTATTAGGGTTTATTTGGGTTTGTTAGGGGTTTATTAGTTTTTTTGTTTTATTAGGTTATATTAGTGTTTGTTAGGTCTTTTTAGATAATATAGCGTGTTTTTATTGTTTGTGAGAATTTTTTTTTGTTTGTGAGCGTTTTTTGTGTTTATTAGGTTATATTAGTGTTTATTATGGTTTATTAGGGTTTCTAGGTATTTTCAACTTATATTAGCATTTTTTGTATTTATTGGGTTATATTAGTGTTTTTAGGTCTTTTTAAGTAATATTGACCATTTTTATTCTTTGTGATCATTTTTTATTGTTTGTGAGAATTTTTAGGGTTTATTAGATTATATTTCAGTTTATCCGGGTTTCTAGGGATTTTTTAAGGTATAATAGCATTTTTTCTTTATTAGGTTTTTGTTGGGTTTTATTAGGGGTTATTATGGTTTGTTAAGGTTTGTTAGGGTTGAGTAGGGTTTATTCGGCTTTATTTATGGTTTATTAGGGCTTTTTAGGGGTTTGGGGTTTATTAGGATTTATTAGTGTTTATTAGTGTCTATTAGGGTTGGTTAAGGTTGTTTGGGTTTTCTTAAAATGTTTTTAGGGTTTATTAGGTTCTATTATCATTTATTAGGGTTTATTAGGTATTTTTGGGGTTTTATTAAGGTTGAGTAGAGTTTCTTACGGTATTTAGGGATTATAAGGTGTTTTTAGGGATTATTAGAGTTTATTAGGGGTTTATTAGGATTTAATTTTTTATATTATGGTATATTAGGGTTTAATATTTTTGACGATTTTAAAGCGTCTTTAGGGTTTTTGAAGCATTTTTTAGGGTTTGTGTAGTGTTGTTAGAGTTTATATAGCATTTTTAGTGTTTATGTATCATTTTTAGGGTTTAGGTAGGAGTTTTAGATTTTATGTATCATTTATAGGGTTTATGTAACGTTTTTAGGGTTTATGTAGTTTGTTTAGGGTTTAGGTTTTATGTAGCATTTTTAGGGTTTATGTTGCGTTTTCTGGGTTTATGTAGCATTTTTAGGGGTGATGTAGCGTTTATGTTGCATTTTTTAGGGTTTATGTAATGTTTTTTGGGTTTATCTAGTGTTTTTGGGTTTATATTATGTTTTTATGTTTTATGTAGCATTTTTTAATATTTATGTTCCATTTTTAGGGTTTATGTAGTATTTTTTAGGGTTTATGTTACAATTCTAGGGTTTATGTAGTGATTTTATGGTTTATGTTGCGTTTTTTGGGTTTATGTTGCGTTTTTTGGTTTATGTTGCGTTTTTAGGGGTTTTGTTGCATTTTTAAGGGTTTCTGTAACATTTTTTGGGTTTATGTATCTATTTGAAGCCTTTTTTAGGGTTTTAATGGTTGTTTATGGTTTGTAGTTTTTTAGGATTTTAAAAGGTTGTTAACATGTGTTTTTGGTTTTTTATGGTATCTGATGGCTTGTTAATGGTTTTTTTTGGGGGGGTTTATGGGTTTATTTGTTTTTTGGGATTGATAGGGGTTGTTAGGTTATTTTAGTGTGTTTTAGGGTTTCTTTTGGGTATTGTAGTGGTTTTAGGGTTTATATAATGTGTTTTATCATTTTTTGGTTCTTTAGGGGTTTTAGTGTTCTTTAGAGTTTAATATGTTTCTTTATGGTTTATTAGGGTTTTTAGGGTTTATTATTGTTCTTTAGGATTTATTATAGTTTATTAATGTTTTTATTGTATATTAGGGTTTTATTGGGCTTTTTTAGGCATTAATAGACTATTCTAGGGTTTATCAACCTTTTTTAGGGTTATTTAGGATTTATTAGGGTTTATTAGGGTTTATTTTATTTATTAGGGTTTAGTAACGTGTATTTGGGGTTATTATGATTTTTTTGGGTTTATTATTATTTGTTAACTTTTATTGTGGTTTATTAGGGGTTTGTTATGGTTTTTTTCAGTTTATTACGAATTATTTGGCATTGTTAGGATTTGTTATGATTTATTTGGGGTTGTTAGGGTTCGTTACGATTTATTTTGGGGTTATTAGGGTTTGTTAGGGTTTATTAGTGGGTTGTAGGGTTTTGTAGGCTTTTATTTGGTGGTTTTTGTAGCGTTTTGTCAGGTTTGTTAGGGTTTTTAGTGATTATTAGGGTTTATTATGGTTTAATAGTGTTTTTATTGTATATTGATGATTTTAGGGCTTCTGTAGCGTTTATTAGGATCTAATAGAGTTTTTTAGGGTTTATTATAGGTTATTATGATTTATTAGTGTTTATTAGGGTTTTTAGGGTTTAATAGTGGGTTTTAGGGGTTATTAGGGCTTATTAGTGGTTCTTATGGGTTATTAGTGGTTGTTAGGGTTTGTTAGGTTTTGTTAGGTTTTTTAGGGTTTGTTACGGTTTCTTGGAGTTGTTTGGGGTTTAATGATTTTTTGGGTTTTATGGGTGTGTTTGGATTTTTTATACGTTTTTAGGGTTATTTTAGTGTTTTTTGGGGTTTTGTTACGTTTTGTGGGTTTTGAAGCATTTTTCATATTTTTAGCAATTGTAAGGGTTTATGTAGCGTTGTTAGTGGCTTTAGTGGGTTTTTAGAGTTTTTTGGGTTCTTTAGGGTTCTTTATGGTGTATTAGGGTTTCTTTTGAGGTTTTTAGGATTTTCTAGTGGGTTTATGGGTTTTAAGTGTTCCAAAGGGCTGGTTAGGGTTTTGTTAGTCATTTTTTGGCTTTTAGGGTTTTTAGCGTTTTTAGGGGGTTTTAGGGTTTTTAGCATTTTGAGGGTTTTTTGAGGTTTTTGAGGTTTTTAGGGTTCTTTAGGTTTGTTTTCGGGTTTTTTCTATTTTTCATGTTTTTAGGGGATTTAGTGTTTTTTAGGGTTTTTTAGTGTTTTTAGGATGTTTTAGAGTTTTTAGGGTTTTAGGTTTTTTAAGGTTTTTAGGGTTTCTCTTGGGTTTTTAGGGTTTTTTTTGGTTTTTTTCGGTTTGTTTGGGTTTTTTTGTGAATATTAGTGTTTTGAATGGTTTCATAGCATTTTTGTTGTATATTTGGGATTTTTGGTATTTTTTAGCTTTTATTGGGGTCTAATAGGTTTTTTAGGGTTCATTACGATTTATCAGTGTTTATTAGGGTTTAGTAGTGGGATTTAGGGTTTATTATGGCTTATTATTGGTTGGTAGGGTTTGTTAGGATTTATTAGTTCTTATTAGAGTGATTTAGGGTATCTAAAGGTTTTTTAGGGTTTCTAAGGGTGTGTTATGTAAAGACCTAGAAATTTCAAGGGAATTTTTTTTTATTAATTTCTTTGGGATTTTACAAGAATGCAGTTTCTGACGGCACCTGATTCCGAGGCCCGGTCTGCCCGGAATCATTTTCCGAAGTTTAGCTCGGGTACGTTCAGTGAACGAACGAGCGGGTTTTCCTAACTTTTGAACCGGTGCTCAGAATCGAAATCGGAGGGCACCGATGAAACCGCAGCACCGGTAATTGCTTAGGAACACATATTCCAGCGTTGCGTTTTCTCGGGTGTGGTTATTAAAATAATGGATTAAGTAATGAATAAAAAATAAAATTTGTGCAACCAATTTTATTTTTTATATCTAAGTAGTTTTATCCTATGTAAGGGAGTTAGGGTGGGACCCACTAGTTCCTAACTACCCATGTGTGGATAAATGTGAGGTGGGCCCCACATGAGCCCCACCCCTTTCAACTTCCACAAACCCCCCCCCCCCATTAATTGTGTAACACACCCGCACCCCCCCTTAAATGAAAATTCAACTCTCTTAATTAATTAATTGATTAAGTTTTCAATGTAATTAATTCGGGAATTCATTTTGAATTTCAAAAAGGTTTGGCATGAGAAATAAAATAAGGCAAGGCCTTATTTTATTTGGTTGTTTCATTGTGCGAGAAGGGTTGGAAGAGGAGAGCTCAAGTCTTGGACACCTTCTTCCTCGTCGAAGAACACGAAGAACGCACCGTCGCCGACGAAGAACACCGGCCTCCGACGAAGGACGACGAAGAATGCTGGCTTCTCAGAGATTGACGACACGACGCCATGTACCGCAACGCTGAATATTCTCTTATCCATGACAACGACGATGCTTACAGAGCCTCGATCCGCGATGCCGTTTTCCGCGACCTCCTTTTCCCGCGACGACCTTCCTTCGACGACTTCATGAGGTAAGGGTTAATTTCTTGTTTGTGAATATTTTCCTTTTCATTCATCGTATTATTCTTTCGCCGCCTGTTATCATTATAACGGGAAGAGGTCGGACAGCACGAACACGGCCGACTCTCCTCCCCCTTTGATGTTGTGTTTGTTGCGGCATGAACAAAGGCACACGGTGCAACGACACCACGCAGAAACAAGAAGAATGCGGTGAAGAAGCACGGCGCCATCGCGCCACACCGTTGAGGCCGAACAAAACCACGGCTGGAGTCAGGGCCACAGAGGCGATTCGAAGACTCCGCAATTTTTTTATTGGTGTGCGGATTGATGGGTGGCAACGAAGTGGGCTGTAATGGCGTTTGAAACCCTTCCCAGTGAAGATTGGGTCCTGGGAGGACCGCTGGCGAAGACGGCAGGTGAAACGGCCCACCGGAGCGCGTCCGGTGGTCCGCAGAAGGCGGCGGCAGTGGCGCGCCGCTGGAGAAAACCGCCGCGGCGGTGGAGGGAGAACCGGAACAGCCAAAGCCCTTCCGGATTGGGCGGCGTGGCTTATGTCGCACCGGTTTCTCTCAATTAGGGGGGGGGGGTTGTAACCCCCCGCTCAACGCTGGCCACGCAGACCGGCCGCACCGGGTCGGGCCGCCCAGGCCGCGTTGGCTGGGTCGGGCCTCACCCACCGGGTCGGGCCACGCCCTATTGGGCCAGACCCGGACCCGGGTCGGGTCGACCTGGTTCGGGCCGCCCCAGGGGGTATCGAGCCAGGTCGGACCGGGCCCGAACCCCCTATTCTCGGGTAGTTTCGTTCAAACGCCCATAACATGGGCTACAGACCTCTGATCGATGTACAGTTAGTTTCAATGCGATCCTTGGATCAAGACGGTCGTTTTGGTATATTACACTCAAGGTTTCGAAGAACTCTGGGTATGGCCGGGTTGGTTCGAACACGAAACCAACCGGGCCCTCGGAGCGGAAACGCTTATAACTTGAGCTCCGGACATCCGATTGACGTGCCGTCGACTTTGTTGGATTCCTCTTGATAAGACGGAACTTTTGGCATACTTTACCTGAGGTTTGGACATATGTAGAGTAAGTCTGGGTTGGATTGTACTCGAAATCCAACCGGGCCCCTGGAACGAAAAGGCCGATAACTTCCAGACCGGACGTCCGTTTGACGAACCGTCAGTGGCGTTCGAAATCAAGTTGAGAAACGGTCCCTTTGAGTATACCCTATGATAGTTCGGGGTATAATTGAGATACCGCCGGGTTGGTTCGCGCACGAAACCAACCGAGCCCCTGGGACGAAAAGGCTAATAACTCACAGACCGGGCGTCCGATTGACACGCCATCTGTTGCATTGAGACCCCTATGATGAGGCAGTCCTTTGAGATACTTCTTAGTGGGACTTTGTGATACTTGGAGTATTGACCTGTAGCACGTGGAGCGGACCCTTCCGGAGACGAGCGTACGAAGTACGGAGACCGTGTAGCCAGCTGAGACCTGACGACTGCTTGACCGACTCGACATGAAGTGAGTCGACTGGCCCAGTGGACGGAGCACCCGGTATTTGGCGACAGACCCACGACGGATGGAGCGCCCGGTAGTTGGCCGCAGACCCGCGGTACTCGACAGGAGGAGTACCTCTATAGGCTATTAGGGGGAGTGCCTGGTATTCGGTAACATACCCATAGTGGACGGAGCGCCCGGTATTTGGTAGCAGACCCGCGGTACTCGACAAGAGGAGTACCTCAGCAATCTTAGGTTAGTGAGCAGTACCTCGGAGTCGTGACAAGATCACAGTACTCGTCAAAGACGGAGCTCTTCAGCAGTTACGGTTTCGATAATAAAAATCCTGGTTTGAGCTGAGTCTATAACCTATGTGTTTACCTCATGATTGAGATGGGTCACTTGATAACTTAGGTATATGTATGGGCATATATCTAAGTAGTGGTTATCCGTTGATTTCATAACCTCTATGTTTCCTCATGATTGAGATGGGTTACTAGAGAACTTAGGTATAAGTATGGGCTTATACCTATGTAAGGGTTATCTGTTGAGATTCTGCTTTGTGGTTATCCTTGATGGATTTAGAGAGAACATGAGGGTCTCGGGGTCCCTACTGAGTATCATTATACTCACCCATGCATGGGCTATTCCCGCACATCGTTGTGTTGGATGCAGAAGACAGACAGCGCTGACGGAGGCCAAGCGTTCGAGGACTGGAAGGTACCCGGAGGTGTATCTCACAACGAGTCGGTACCCGGAGGAGACAGACAGACGGACGATCAGACGTGGAGTACTGAGGAGGACATCTATACCTACCCTTCAGGTAGGATCCGTGGGGGACGATACAGGAGCTGCGTATCATCTTCCAGTTGCTTGTCTTTTCTGTTGTACTTTACTTTCAGTTGTAGTTGTACCTATCTGTTGGGCATGTATTTCAGGCCCCTTTGTACTTTCAGCTCTTTTGTTACTGCTGTACTTTGTGTTTTCTTCCTCTTGTACTCTGGTTATGTTTTTGTTTATGTTTATAAAGGCAACGCCTTCCCAATTATAGGGATTTACGCCTTTGGTGCTAGTCGCCAAACCCTGGCCTATGCAAGGCGGGCTTGGGGTAGTTACGACACGGGCCCCGGGGGACGGGTCGTGACATGTTAGGGTTTCTAAGGGTTGGTTTGGGTTTTTATGGGCGAGTTAGGGTTTCTAAGGGTGTGATATAGTTTCTAAGGGATTCTAAGGTTGTGTTAGGGTTTTTATGGGTGCGTTGGGGTTTCTAAGGGTGTGCTAGGGTTTCTAAGGGTGTGTTAGGGTTTCTAGGGGTGTGTTAGGGTTTCTAAGGGCTTGTCAGTGCTTCTTAGGTTTGCTTAGGGTTTTTTTAGGGTTTTTAGGGTTTTATTAGGGTTTCTTATGGTTTCTTAAGTGGTTTTCAGGGTTTCTTCGGGTTTTTTAGGTTTATTGGGGATTCTTAGTGCTTCTTGGGGTTTGTTAGGGCTAGTTAGGGTTTGTTAGGGTTTGTTAGAGTTTTTTAGGGTTTGTTTTGTTTTTTAGGGTTTTCTTTGGGGTTTTTAGGGTTTTTTAGTGTTTATTAGGGTTTGTTAGTGTTTGTTAGGCTTTGTTAGGGTTTTTTAGGGTTTTGCATGATTTTTAATGGTTTTTAGTGTTTATGGGGTTATTCATGGTTTGTTAGGGTTTAGTAGTGGTCTTTATGGTTTATTAGGGTTTATTATGGTTTATTATTGGTTGGAAGGATTTGTTAGGATTTATTAGTTCTTATTAGAGTTATTTGGGGATTCTAAGGGTTTGTTAGGGTTTCTAAGGGTGTGTTAGGGTTTCTAAGGGTGGGTTAGGGTTTTTATAGGTGGGTTAGGGTTTCTCTAGGTGTGATATGGTTTTTAAGGGTTTCTATGGTTGTGTTAGGGTTTCTATGGGTGCATTGGGGTTTCTAAGTGTGTGCTAGGGTTTCTAAGGGTGTGTTCGTGTTTTTAAGGGTGTGTTAGTGTTTCTTTTTTTTTTCATAGAGTTTTGTTAGGGGTTTTAGGGTTTTAGGGTTATGTTTGGTTTTCTTATGGTTTCTTAGGGATTTTGGGGGTTTCTTTGGGATTTTGTGTTTATTGGGGTTTCTTAGTGCTTCTTGGGGTTTGTTAGGGCTTGTTAGGGTTTTTTAGGGCTTGTTAGGGTTTGTTAGGGTTTTTAGGGTTTGTTATGTTTTTTAGGGTTTTTGGGGTTTGTTAGGGTTTGTTAGGGTTTGTTAGGGTTTGTTAGTGTTTGTTAGGGTTTTGCGTGGTTTTTAATGGTTTTTAGTGTTTATGGGGTTATTCATGGTTTGTGAGGGTTATTTAGTTGTTCATGGTTGCCACAGATGTGTAAATCTAGTCGCAAGCTTCAATTTGTTATGTGGTAGATGTGAAACGAACACCCAGAGAAGAAGTTATGGTCATTTGGAGGACTTAAGGACCTTTTGGGTCTTTAAGAACGTGATAAGGTGGTCCTATTGGTCATAGATGTGTAGATCTAGTAAAAAGCTTCGGTTTGAAATATGGTAGAGGAAAAATGGACTCCCGGAGTAGAAGTTATGGTATTTTGGAGGGTTTAAGTACCTTTTTGGGCTGTTAAAGATGTGAGATGGTGATTCAGTGGTTATAGGAATATAGGTCTAGTCTGAAGGTTCGATTTGATATGTGGTAGAGGCAAAACAGACACCCACAGAAGAAGTTATTGCAAAACGAACACCAGAAGCAAATCTTTTGACCATCCAAAGGGATTTTAGGTCTTTTATGTGGTTGTAGAATGTCAGAAAGGGTTCCATTGGTTACCAGAGTGTGTAACATTTCACAATTTTCGATTTTCTATGTGGTGAAGCCAAAATGAACACACGTAGCAGAAGTTATTGTCGTTTTAAATTGAGGAACCCTCCTAGTGCCTAAAAACCTAAGAAACCCACAACTCACTAAAATAGGCACAAATTCTCCTTAGGGTGTCTGTTTGAGCACTGTGACTAGTAAAATCGAAGCTCGTGAGATGACTGAGAACCAAGTCTAATCGAAACTGTGATAAGATCAAAGAAACAGAAGATATATTAGTTATACCACTCCAAAAAAGTCCGACTTCAAACGACCATAACTTTCACTCCAGTTGTCCGTTTGAGCTCTATGACATATCAAATAGAAGGAATCGAAGAGATATACACCTAAGGATTACTTGAACAAAGATAAAGTTAGGTTTGGGACACTAAAAGCCCAAAAAACCATCAGAAGGCCTCTAAAACTCTATTTTCGTGTTCGGATCCCTATAAAATATTTCCTAAAACGGTCATAACTTCTGATATGTGTGTCTGTCCGGCCTCTGACACCTATTTTTATTGGTGTTCATTCCGTGATATTTAGTTTTACTATTCACAGTGTGGAAATGGACACCTAAAGAAGAAGTTATTCCTTTTCTAATGACTCTGTGATTTGTTAGGTTTTTCGAGACACAATTTCTATCACTTTTGTCCTGTCTGTTGTTTTTTCAAACAACTATAACTTATTATTGCTGTTATTATTATTGTTATGATCATCATCTCATAAAAATTCACATGCACCAGCACGTGCATTATTATTATAATTTTACCACCATGTATGTTCACATGCAATGCACACAAGTTATTTTATTATCACATGCGTTGTCATTATTACTGTTATTATTATTATTGTGGTTGTTGTTGTTGCTGTTGTTGTTGTTGTTGTTGTTGTTATTGTTATTATCATCACATAAAAATGCATATCCAAATGAAAATACACACACATTCAATGAACTTGCGTTATTCTATTATCACATGCATTGTTATTATTAATATTATTAATATTAATATTATAATTGTCATCATCATCATCACATGCAAATGCAATGCACGGTAGTTACTATTTATTACCATACACATGCACACGTAATGCACATGCAATATTCTATTATCATATCCATTAGTACTAATACTATTATCACCACCAATACAACTATTATTACTACTGCTGTTATTATTACTATCCTCACATGCAAATGTTGATGCACATGTGTTATTATTTATTATTTATTACCATGTAAGTGCATATGCAATGCACTTGTATTATTCTTTTATTATTATTATTATTATTATTATTATTATTATTATCATCTCAATTATTATTATTATTATCAACATCATTATCATTATTATTATCATTATCACATGCAAATGCACATGCATGTGCGTTGTTATTTATTATTTATTACCATGCACGTGCATGAGTTATTATTATTATTATTATTATAATTAGTATTATTAATATTATCATCAAATGTAAAGGCACATTCACATGCATGTGCGTTCTTATTAATTATTATTTATTTATTATTTAATACTATGAACATGCAAGTGAAATGCACTTGCGATATTCTATTATTATTTTTATTTTTATTTTTATTATTCTTGTTGTTGTTATTGTTTGTATCATCAAATACAAATGCACATGCATGTGCATTGTTATTTATTATTATTACCATGCATGTGCAAGCGTCATTATCGTTATCATTACATGTAAATTCCCAAGCACATGCGTTATTATATATTATTTATTATCATACACATACAAATGCAATTCACTTGTGTTATTCTATTATCACATGTGTTATTTTTATTTATTCTAAAGCACGTGCACATGAAATGCACGTGCGTTATTCTATTATCACACTAGTTATTATTTATTATTTACTATCATTCACATGTAAATGCACATTCATGTGGACTTGGTTATTATTTATTGTTTATTACCACGCACATGCACATGAACATGCACATGCACATGCATTTGTATGTGTGTAATTATTTATTATTTATTATCATTCACATGCCCATGCCCATACACATGCAATTCACATGCGTTATTACTTATAATTTATTATTTATTATCATTCACATGCAAATGCACATGCATATGCACATGCACGTGTGTTATTACTACTACTATTATTAGAGGTATTTTTAGGGTTTACTACCATTTTTTAGGATTTTTTGGTGTTATTAACATTTATTATGGTTTTTAGGGTTTTGGGGTTTTTAAATGGTATATTAGCATTTTTTAGGGTTTGGTGGGGGTTATTAGGATTTTATTAGGGTTTATTATGGTGTTTCAAGGTTTATTAAGGTTTATTATGTATTTTCAGGCTTTTATTAGGATTGAGTAGGGTTTATTAGGGTATATTATGCTATATTATGGTATATTTGGGTATGTGTAGGATTTGTTAGGGTTTATTATGGTTCGTTATGGTTTATTAATTTTTAAGAGGGTATATTAGGTTTTTTTGGTGTTTAGTAGTGTTTATTTAGGTTTATTAGCGCTTTTATGCTTTGTTAGGTTTTATTATCATTTATTAGGGGTTTTAGGGCTTTTTAATGGTATATTTGCATTTTTAGTGTTTAGTGGGGTTTATTATGCTTTATTATGGTGTGTTAAGGTTTATTAGGTTGAGTAGGTATTTTTAGGGTTTTATTAGGGTTGATCCGGTATCTTTAGGGTTTATTAGGATTTATTAGGGTTGAGTACGTTTTTTTAGGGTTGTTATGGATTTTTTGGGTTTACTAGGATTTGTTAGTGTTTTTATTAGGGTATATGAGTGTTTTTTAGTTTTTATTAATATATATGAGGGGTTGTTATGACTTTTTAGTTTTTATTAGTGTGTTTTTAGTGTTTGTGAGATTTTTTAATGGTTTATTAGCTTTTATTTGAATTTATTATGGTTTATTAGGGTTTGAAGGGGTTTTTAATGGTTTGTTTGCATTTTGTTTTTGTTTATTGGGTTTTAGTTGGGTTTTATTAGGTTTTGTTATGGTGTTTCAAGGTTTATTAGGGCTGAGAAGGTATTTTAGGGGTTTTATTATGGTTTTATTAGAGTTTTTTTAGTTTTTATTAGGATTTATTAGGGATTTTTAGGGGTTTTTAGGGTTTGTTAGGGGTTTATTAGTTTTTTTTTGTTTAATTTAGTTATATTAGTGTTTGTTATGTCCTTTTAGATAATATTGCGTACTTTTATTGTTTGTGAGTGTTTTGTTTTTGTTTGTGAGCGTTTTTAGGTTTTAATAGGTTATATTAGAGTTTATTATGTTTTTTAGGGTTTCTAGGGATTTTTAAGGTATATTAGCATTTTTTGTCTTTATTAGGTTTTATTAGTGTTTTTAGGTCTTTTTAGGTAATATAGCGTGTTTTTATTGTTTGTGATCATTTTTTTATTGTTTGTGAGAATTTTTAGGGTTTATAAGGTTATATTAGAGTTTATCAGGTTTTATAGGTATTTTTTACGGTATACTAGAATTTTTTTCTTTATTAGGGTTTTGTAGGGTTTTATTAGGGGTTTGTTATGGTGTGTTAAGGTTTGTTAGGGTTGAGTAGGGTTTATTTGGATTTATTTATGGTTTATTAGGGTTTTTTAGTGTTTTTTGGGTTTATTAGGGATTATTAGTGTTTATTAGTGTCTATTAGGCTTGGTTAGGGTTGTTTATATTTTCTTGATGTGTTTTTAGGGTTTATTAGTTTTTATTATCATTTATTAGGGTATATTAGGTATTTTTGGGGTTTTATTAGGGTTGAGTAGAGTTTCTTACAGTTTTAGGGATTATATGGTGTTTTTAGGGATTATTAGAGTTTATTAGGGGTTTATTAGGGTTTAATTTTTTATATTATGGTATATTAGGGATTAATATTTTTGACGGTTTTAAAGCGTCTTTAGGGTTTTTGTCACATTTTTTAGGGTTTGTGTAGTGTTGTTAGTGTTTATATAGCATTTTTAGTGATTATGTATCATTTTTAGGGTTTATTTAGGAGTTTTAGATTTTATGTATCATTTCTAGGGTTTAAGTAACGTTTTTAGGGTTTATGTAGTGTGCTTAGGGTTTAGGTTTTATGTAGCATTTTTAGGGTTTATGTTGCGTTTTCTGGGTTTATGTAGCATTTTTAGGGGTGATGTAGCATTTATGTTGCATTGTTTAGGGTTTATTTAACGTTTTTTGGGTTCATGTAGTGTTTTTAGGGTTTATATTGTGTTTTTATTTTTTATGTAGCATTTTTTAATGTTTATGTTCCGTTTTTAGGGTTTATGTATAGTTTTTTAGGGTTTATGTTACAATTCTAGGGTTTATGTAGTGCTTTTAAAGTTTAGGTAGCGTTTTTTGGGTTTATGTTGCGTTTTTTGATTTATGTTGCCTTTTTAGGGGTTTTGTTGCATTTTTAAGGGTTTATGTAACATTTTTTGGGTTTATGTATCTATTTGAAGCCTTTTTTAGGGTTTTAATTATTGTTTATGTTTTGTAGTTTTTTTAGGATTTTAAAAGGTTGTTAACATGTGTTTTTGGTTTTTTATGGTATCTGATGGCTTTTTAATGGTTTTTTTGGGGGGGGGGGGTTATGGGTTTATTTGTTTTTTGGGATTGATAGGGGTTTTTAGGGTTCTTAGTGTGTTTTATGGTTTTTTTGTTTATTGTAGTGGTTTTAGGGTTTATATAATGTGTTTTAGCGTTTTTGGGTTCTTCAGGTTTTTTAGTGTTTTTTAGAGTTTAACATGGTTCTTTAGGGTTTATTAGGGGTTTTAGGGTTTATTATTGTTCTTTATGATTTTTTACAGTTCACTAACGTTTTTTATTGTATGTTAGGGTTTTATTGGGCTTTTTTAGGCATTAATAACTTTTTCTAGGGTTTATCAACCTTTTTTAGGGTTATTTAGGATTTATTAGGGTTTATTAGGGTTTATTTTATTTATTAGGGTTTAGTAACGTGTATTTCAGTTTATTACGTTTTTTTTGGGTTTATTATTATTTGTTAGCTTTTATTGTGGTTTATTAGGGGTTTTTTATGGTTTGTTTCAGTTTGTTACGATTTATTTGGCATTGTTAGGATTTGTTATGATTTATTTGGGGTTGTTAGGGTTTGTTACGATTTATTTTGGGGTTATTAGGGTTTTTTAGGGTTTATTAGTGGGTTGAAGGGTTTTGTAGGCTTTTATTTGGAGGTTTTGTAGCATTTTGTCAGGTTTGTAAGGGTTTTTAGTGATTATTAGTGTTTATTATGGTTTAATAGTGTTTTTATTGTATATTAGGGGTTTTAGGGCTTCTGTAGCGTTTATTAGGGTCTAATAGAGTTTGTTAGGGTTTATTACAGGTTATTACGATTTATTAGTGTTTATTAGGGTTTTTAGGGTTTAATAGTGGGTTTTAGGGGTTATTAGGGTTTATTAGTTGTTCTTATGGGTTATTAGTGGTTTTTAGGGTTTGTTAGGGTTTGTTAGGTTTTTTAGGGTTTGTTGCAGTTTCTTTGAGTTGTTTGGGGTTTTATGAGTTTTTTTGGGTTTTATAGGCGTGTTTGGATATTTTTTTACAACACCTAAAAATTCTAAAAAATGTTAGTAAACCCTAAAAATACCTCTAATAATAATAATAGTAATAACGCATGGGAATGTTCAGATGCATGTGTGTGGTTTAAATAATAAATCATAATGGATGTGCATGTGCATATGCCTATTTATTTGCATGTGAATGATAATAAATAATAAATAATAAATAATAATGCATGTGAATTACATGTGTATGTGCTTGTTCAAGTGAATAATAAAAAATAATAAATAATAACGCACATCCATGTGCATGTGTATGCGCATGTGCATGTGCATGGTAATAAACAATAAATAATAACCAAGACCACGTGAATGTGCATTTTAATGTGAATGATAATAAATAATAGATAATAACACATATGATAAGAGAATAATGCACGTACATTTTGTGTGCATGTGCATGACAATAAATAATAATAATAATACATGTGATAATAGAATAACGCAAGTGTATTGCATTTGCATGTGCATGATAATAAATAATATATAATAACGCACGCGAATTTTCATTTACATGTAATGATAATGATAATGATGCGTGAACGTGAATGGTAATAAATAATGAATAACAATGCACATGCATGTGTATTTGTATTTGATGATACAAACAACAACAACAACAACAACAACAATAATAATAGAACAACGCAAGTGCATTTCATGTGCACATGCATAGTAGTAAATAATAAATAAATAATAATAAATAAGAACGCACATGCATGTGATTGTGAATTTACATTTGATGATAATATTAATAATACTAATTGTAATAATAATAATAATAACCCATGCACGTGCATGGTAATAAATAATAAATAACAACGCACATGCATGTGCATTTGCATGCGATAATGATAATAATAATGATAATGATAATAATAACAATAATTATAATAATAATAATTGTGATAATAATAATAATAATAATATAAGTGCATTGTATATGCACGTACATGGTAGTAAATAATAAATAATAATGCACGTGCATCTAAATTTGCATGTGATGATAGTAATAATAATAGCAGTAGTAATAATAGTACTAGTAGTGGTGATAATAGTAGTAGTACCAATGCATGTGAAAATAGTATATTTCATGTCCATTACACGTGCACGTGCATGGTAATAAAAAATAACGCCCGTGCATTGCATGTTCATGTGATGATGATGATAATAATAATATTAATATTAATATTAATATTAATACTAACAATGCATGTGATAATAGAATAACGCACATTCATTGAATGTGCGTGTATTTGAATTCGCATGTGCATTTTCATGTGATGATAATAACAATAACACAAACAACAACAACAACAACAACAACAACAACCACAATAATAATAATAATAATAATAATAATAATAATAATAACAATGCATGTTATAATAAAATAACATGTGTGCAATGCATGTGCACGTGCATGATAATAAAAATATAATAATAATGGACGTGCATGTGCATTTTCATTTGGATGAGATGATGATAATAATAATAATAAAAATTGTAATAATAAGTTATAGTTGTTTGAAAAAGCAGCAGATAGGGAAAAAATGCTAGAAATGGGGTCTCAAAAAACCTAACAAATCACAGAGTCGTTGAAAAATACATAACTTATTTTTTGGGTGTCCATTTCCACTCTGTGAATAGTAAAACTGAATCTCATGTAATGAAATATGATTAAAATAGGTGTCGAAGGCCAAACAGACATACAGATCAGAAGTTATGACCAATTTAAGGAAAATTTGATAGGGATCCATACACAGAAATGAATTTTTGGAGGCCTTCTGATGGGTTTCTGGGATTTTAGGGTCTCAAACATGACTTGAACTATGTTCAAGTCATCCTTTTGCGTATATCTCTTCGCTACTTTTGATTTGATATGTGGTAGTGCTCAAACGGACAACCGAAGAGAAAGTTATGGCCGTTTGAAGTTGGACTTTTTTTGGAGTCATATAACTAATATATCATATATTTAATTGATCTTCTCATAGTTTCTAGTAAACATGGTCCTCACTCATCTCACGAGCTTCGATTTGACTAGTCACGGTGCTAAAACGGACTCTCAAAGGAGAAGTTATGCCTATTTTAGTGAGTTACGAGTTTCTTAAGTTCTTAGGCGCTAGGAGAGTTGCTCAATTTAAAACGACAATAACTTCTGATACATGTGTTCATTTTGGCTCTACCACATATCAAATCAAATATTGTGAAACAATAAACCCTCTGGTAACCACTGGAACCCTTTATGACATTCTTCAACTCCCAAAAAAACCCAAAATACCTTTAGATGGTCAAAAGATTGGCTTCTCGTGTCCGTTTTGCAATAACTTCTTCTAGGGGTGTCTGTTTTGCCACTAACACATATCAAATTAAAGCTTGCGACTAGAACTACACTCCTATAACCACTGAAGCACCTTCTCACATCCTTGAAGGCCCAAAAAGGCACTTAAATCCTCGAAAAGACCATAACTTCTACTCAGGGAGACCGTTTTGCATCTACCATATATCAAATCGAAGCTTTCAACTAGATCTACACATTTGTGACCAATAGGAACACCATATCACGTTATTAAAGTCCCAAAAGGTCCTTGAGTCCTATTAATGACCACAACTTTTGCTTTGGGTGTCCGCTTCACTTCAACCACATATCAAATTGAAGTTTGCGACTAGCTCTACACATCTGCGATAACCATGAACAACTAAATAACCCTAACAAACCATGAATAACCCCATAAACACTAAAAAAGATTAAAGACCTTGAAAAACACTAACAAATCCTAAAAGTCCCTAACAAACACTAACAAAACCTAACAAACCCTAAAAAACCCTAACAAACCATAACAAATCCCGAAAACCCCCAAAAAACATAAAAAACCCTAACAGACATTAACAAACCCTAAAAATCCCTAACGAACCCCAAGAAGCACTAAGAAACCCCAAAAACCCCAAAAAACCCGAATAAACCCTAAAACCCACTAAGAAACCATAAAAACCCTAATAAAATCTTAACAAAACCCTAAGCATACCTAGGAAACACTAACACACCCTTAGAAATCATAACACACCCTTAGAAATGCTAACACACCCTTAGAAACCCTAGCACACCCTTTGAAACCCCAACACACCAATAAAAACCCTAATATAACCTTAGAAACCCTTAGAAACCAAAGCACACCCTTAGAAACCCTAACCCGCCCATAAAAACCCTAACCCCCCCCCCTTAGAAACCCTAACACACCCTTAGAAACCGTAACAAACCCTTAGACACCCTAAATCACTCTAATAAGCACTAATAACTCCTAAAAAACCCTACCAACCAATAATAAACCATAATAAACACTAATAAACCCTAAAGCCCACTACTAAACCCTAATACACACTAATAAATTGTAATAAACCCTAAAACCCCTATTAGACCCCAATAAAAGCTACAAAACACCTAAAAACCCAAATATACAACAAAAATGCTATTAAACCATTAAAAATGATAATATTCACAAAAAAACCCTAGCAAACCCAGGAAAACCTGACAAAGCCCTAAAAAACCCTAAAAAACCCAAAAAACCCAAAAAACCCAAAAAACCCAAAAAACCCCTAAAATCCCTAAAAAATTCTATAAACCCTAAAACCCCTAAAAACCCAAAAAAAACTGAAAAAACCAAAAAAAAAAACCTAAAAAACCCAAAAAGACATCAAAAAAACCTCAAAAATTCTAAAACCCAAAAATAGCTAAAACGCTCAAAAAAACTCTAAAAAGCCTTAAAATGAATAACTAAACCCTAACCAACCCTATAAAACCCTTATAAACACTAAAAAACCCCCTAGAAAACCCTAAGAAGATCAAAAGAAACTCTAATAGACCATAAAGAGCCCTAAATAACCCTAAGAACCCTAACGAACCTCTAAATCCACTAACAACGATACATAAACCCTTACAATTGCTACAAAAGACCAAAAAAGAATCAAAACCAAAAAAACACAACAAAACCCCAAAAATACTAAAATAACCCTTACAAAGTATTAAAAATCCAAACAAACCCATAAAAACCCAAAAGACACATAAAATCCCAAACAACTCAAACAAATCGTAACATACCCTAAAAACCCTAACAAAACCGAACAATACCTAACAGCCACTAATAACCTGTAAGAACCACTAATAAAGCCTAATAACCCCTAAAACCCACTATTAAACCCTAAAAACCATAATAAACACTAATAAATCTTAATAAACTGTAATAAACCCTAACAAACTCTATTAGACCCTAATAAATGCTACAAAATCCCTAAAACCCCTAATATACAATAAAAACACTATTAAACCATAATAAACCCTAATAATCACTAAAAACCCTAAAAAACCCAAAAAATGCTACAAAAACCTCCAAATAATAGCCTACAAAACAATACAACCCACTAATAATCCCTAAAAACCCCTAAAAACCCCAAAATAAATCGCAACAAACCCTAACAACCCCAAATAAATCATAATAAATCCTAACAACGCCAAATAAATCGTAACAAACTGAAACAAACCATAACAAACCCCTAATAAACCGAAATAAACCCTAAAAAATCATAATAAATCCTAATAAATAGTTATAAACCCAAATACACATTACTAAACCCTAATAAATAAAATAAACCCAAATAAATCCTAAATAACCCTAAAAAAGGTTGGTAAACCCTAGAAAAATCTATTAATGCCTACAAAAACCCAATAAAACCCTAATATAAAATAAAAACGCTAATAAACTGTAACAAATCCTAAAGAACACAAATAAACCCTAAAGAACCCTAATAAACAACAAAGAACCATATTAAACTTTAAGGAACACTAAAAAACCTAAAGAACCCAAAAAACAGTAAAACACATTATTTGAACCCTAAAAACTGCTAAAAACCCCCAAAAAACCCTAAAACACACTAAAAACCCAAACGACCCCTATCAATCCCAAAAAACAAATAATCCCATAACCCCCCCCCCCCCCACAAAAAAAAACCATTAAAAAGCCATCAGATTCCATAAAAAACCATAAAAACCCGTTAACAACCCTTAAAAACCTTAAAAAACTACAAACCATAAACAACCATTAAAACCTTAAAAAAGGCTTCAAATAGATTCATAAACCCTAAAAACATCACATAAACCCTTAAAAATGCAACAAAAACCCTAAAAAATCAACATAAACCAAAAAATGCAACATAAACCGAAAAAACGCTACTTAAACCCTAAAATCACTACATAAACCCTAGAACTGTAACATAAACCATAAAAAACACAACATAAACCCTAAAAAAGGAAACATAAACATTAAAAACTCTACATAAAACTTAAAAACACAATATAAACCCTAAAAACGCAACATAAACCCTAAAAACCTTACACAAACCCTAAAAAATGCAACATAAATGCTACATCACCCCTAAAAAGCTACATAAACCCAGAACACGCAAAATAAACCCTAAAAATTTCTATATAAAACCAAAACCCGAAAAAGGCTACATAAACCCAAAAAACATTACATAAACCCTAAAAATGATATATAAAATCTAAAACTGCTAACTAAACCCTAAAAATGCTACATAAACACTAAAAATGCTATATAAACACCCACAATGCTACAAAAACCCTAAAAAATGCTACAAAACCCCTAAAGACACTTTAAAACACTAAAAACATTAAACGCTAATATACCATAATATAAAAAATTAAACCCTAATAAACCCCTAATAAACTCTAATAATCCCTACAAACACCTTATAATCCCAAAAAACCCTAAGAAACTCTACTGAACCTTAATAAAAACCCAAAAATACCTAATAAACCCTAATAAATGATAATAAAACATAATAAACCCTAAAAACATGTTAAGAAAACCTAAACAACCATAAACAACCCTAATAGACACTAATAAACCCTAATAATCCCCAAAAAACCCTAAAAACCATTATAAACCATAAATAAATCCAAATAAACCCTACTCAACCCTAAAAAACCACAACACTCCATAATAAGCCCTAATAAAACCCTAATAAAGAAAAATGTTCTAGTATACCTTAAAAATCCCAAGAAACCTTGATAAACTCTAATATAAACTAATAAACCCTAAAAACGCTCACAAACAATAAAAAACAATCACAAACAATAAAAACACACTATATTACCTAAAAAGACCTAAAACACTAATATAACCTAATAAACACAAAAAATGCTAAAATACCTTAAAAATACCCAAAAACCCTAATAAACCATAATAAACTCTAATATAACCTACGAAACCCTAAAATGCTCACAAACAAAAATAAAATACTCAAAAACAATAAAAACACGCTATATCATCTAAAAAGACCTAACAAACACTAATATAACCTAATAAAACAAAATACTAATAAACCCCTAACAAACCCTAATAAACACTAAAAATTCCTTATAAACCCTAATAAAAACTAAAAAACCCTAATAAAACAATAATAAAACTATAAAAATACCTTCTCAACCCTAATAAACCTTGAAACACCATAACAAAACCTGAAAAACCCTATTAAACCCTAATAAACAAAAAAAACTCAAACAACCCATTAAAAAGCCCTAGAAACCCTAATAAACAATAATAAATTCAAATAAAAGATAATAAACAATTAAAAATGCTCACAAACACTAAAAACATGCTAATAAAACCTAAAAAGTCATAACAACCCCTCATATATATTAACAAAAACTAAAAAACACTCATATAACCTAATAAAAACACAAACAAACACTAGTAAACCCTAAAAATCCCTAACAATCCCTAATAAACCATACTCAACCTTAATAAACCCGAATAGAACCATAAATATACCGACTCAGCCCTAATAAAACCCTAAAAATACCTACTCAACCCTAATAAACCTTAACACACCATAATAAACCATAATAGACCCCACTAAACCCAAAAAACACAAATAAACCACTAAAAACCCTAATAAATGCTAATAAAACCTAACAAAGCCTAAAAGCACTAATAAACTGAATAAACACTACTAAAAACTAAAAAACCATAATATACCCTCTTAAAAATTAATAAACCATAATGAACCATAATAAACCCTAATAAATCCTAAACATACCCAACTATACCATAATATACCATAATATACCCTAATAAACCCAACTCAATCCTAATAAAACCTAAAAAATACCTAATAAACCCTAATAAACCTTGAGACACCATAATAAACCTTAATAAAATCCTAATAACCCCACTAAACCCTAAAAATGCTAATATACCGTTAAAAATCCCCAAAACCCTAACAAACCATAATAAATGTTAATAACACCTAAAAATCCTAAAAAATGATAGTAAACCCTAAAAATACCTCTAATAATAATAGTAGTAATAATGACCATGCATGTGTATATGCCTGCGCATTTGAATGTGAATTATAATAAATAATAAATAATAACGCATGTGAATTTCATGTGTATGTGCATGTGCATGTGAATGATAATAAATAATAAATAATTACGCACATACAAGTGCTTGTGCATGTGCATGTGCATGTGCATGTGCATGGTAATAAACAATAAATAATAACCAAGTCCACATGAATGTGAATGATAATAAATAATAAATAATAACACATTTGATAATAGAATAACGCACGTGCATTGTGTGTGCACTAAATTAGAATAAATAATAATAACACATGTTATAAGAGAATAACACAAGTGCATTGCATTTTCATGTGCATGATAATAAATAATATATAATAACGCACGTGCATGTGCATTTACATGTAATGATAATGATAATGACGCATGCACATGCATGGTAATAAATAATAAATAACAATGCATGTGCATGTGCATTTGTATTTGATGATACAAACAACAACAACAACAACAAGAATAATAATAATAATAATTAAAATAATAGAATAACGCAAGTGCATTTCATGTACACATGCATAGTAGTAAATAATTAATAAATAATAATAAATAATAATGCACATGCATGTGCATGTGCATTTACATTTGATGATAATATTAATAAGACTAATTGAAATAATAATAATAATAATAATGCATGCACGTGCATAGTAATAAATAAAAAATAACAATGAAAATGCTTGTGAATTTGCATGTGATAATGATAATGATAATGATAATGATAATGATAATAATAATAATAATAATAATATCTGTGATAATAATAATAATAATAATAATGAAAGAATAATACAAGTGCATTGTATATGCAGGTACACGACAATAAATAATAATAATAACAACGCATGTGCATCTACATTTGAATGTGGTGATCATAATAATAACAAGAGTAGTAATAATAGTAGTAGTGGTGGTGATAATAGTAGTAGTACTAATGCATATGATAATAGAATATTGCATGTGGATTACATGTGCATGTGTATGGTAATAAATAATAACTCTCGTGCATTGCATTTGCATGTGATGATGATGATGATGATGAGGATAATAATAATAATAATAATAATAATAATAATAATAATAACAATGCATGTGATAATAGAATAATGCATGTTCATTGAATTTTCATGTATGTGCATTTAGATGTGAATTTTCATGTTATGATAATAACAATAACAACAACACCAACAACAACCACAATAATAATAATAACGACAATAATAACAACGCATGTGATAATAAAATAACGTGTGTGCATTGCCTGTGCCCGTGTGTGATAATAAAAATATAATAATAACGTACGTTCATGTGCATGTTCATTTTCCTGAGATGATGATGATAATAATAATAATAACAATAATAATAAGTTATAGTTGTTTGAAAAAGCAGCAGACATGACCAAAGTGCTAGAAATGGTGTCTCGAAAAACCTAACAAATCACAGAGTCACTAAAAAAGGCATAACTTCTTCTTCTGGTGTCCATTTTCGCTCCGTGAATATTAAAACTAAATCTCATGCAACAAAATACGATAAAAACAGGCGACGGAGGCCGAACAGACACACAGATCAGAAGTTATGATCATTTTAACAAAAATTTGATAGGGATCCAGACACAGAAATGGTGTTTTGGAGGCCTTATGATGGTTTTTTGGGATTTTATGGTCCCAAACATGACTCTCACTTTCTTCAAGTGAGACTTATGCATATACCTTTTCGCTGCCTTCGATTTGATATGTGGTAAAGCTGAAACGGACAACCGGAGTGAAATTTATGGGCGTTTGAAGTTGGACTTTTTTTTGGAGTGGTATATCTAATATATCTTCTATTTCATTGATCTTCTCAGAGTTTAGATTAGACTTGGTCCTCACTCATATCACGAGCATTGATTTTACTATTCAATACGCTCAAATGGACACCCGAGGGAGAAGTTATGCCTATTTTAGTGAGTTGTGGGTTTCTATGGTTTTTAGGCTCTTGGAGGGTTGCTCAATTTAAGACGACACTAACTTCTGCTACGTGTGTCCATTTTGGCTCTACAACATATCAAATAGAAGATTGTAAAAAGATACAGACTCTGATAACCACTGGAACCCTTTCTGACATTCTTCAACCCCCCAAAAGACCCAAAATATCTTTGGATGGTCAAAAGATTGGCTTCTGGTGTCCTTTTAGCAATAACTTCTTCTATGGGTGTCTGTTTTGCCTCTACCACATATAAAATCAAAGCTTGAGACTAGACCTACACTCCTATAACCACTGAAGCACCTTGTCACATCCTTGAAGGCCCATAAAGGTACTTAAACCCTCAAATAGACCATAACTTCTACTCCAGGAGTCCGTTTTGCCTCTACCAAATATCAAATTGAATATTTCGACTAGATCTATACATATGTGACCAATAGGAACACCTTATCACGTTCTTAAAGTTCCAAAAGGTCCTTAAGTCCTACAAATGACCATAACTTCTATTATGGGTGTCTGTTTTACCTCTACTGCATATCAAATATAATCTTGTGATAAGCTCTACACATCTGTGACAAGCATGAACAACTAAAAAACCCTAAAAAACCATGAATAACCCCATAAACACTAAAAAAAATTAAAAACCGCACAAAACCCTAACAAACCCTAACCAACCCTAATAAACACTAACAAACCCCAAAAACCTAAAAAACCCTAACAAACCCCAAAAAACCCTAAAAAACATAACATACCCTAAAACATCCTAACCAACCATAACAATCCCTAACAAACCACAAGAAGCACTAAGAAACCCCAATAAACACAAAAAAAAAAACTCGAAGAAACCCTAAAAAACCCTAAGAAACCATAAGAAACCCTAACATAAATCTAAAAACCCTTACAAAACCCTAAGAAAACCTAAGAAACACGAACACACCCTTAGAAACCCTAACACACCCTTACAAACACTAACACACCCTTAGAAACCCTAGCACACCCTTAGAAACCCAACCACACCCATAGAAACCCTAACACTACCTCATAAATCCTTAGAAACCATATCACACCCTTAGAAACCCTAACTCGCCCATAAAAACCCTAACCCAGCCTTAGAAACACTAACACACCTATAAAAACCCTAACAAACCCTTAGACACCCTAAATCACTCAAATAAGAACTAATAAATCCTAACAAACCCTACCAACCAATAACAAACCATAATAAACCCTAAATCCCACTAATAAACTCTAATAAATCTTAATAAACCCTAAAAACCATATTAAACCCCAATAAAAGCTACAAAATACCTAAAAACCCAATTATACAACAAAAACGCAATTATACCATTAAAAATGCTAATATTCACAAAAAACCCTAACAAACTCACTAAAACCTAACAAAACCCAAAAAAACCATAAAAACCAAAAAAACCCTAGAAAACCCAAAAACCTATAAAAAGCCTAAAAAATCCTAAAAAACCCTAAAAACCCTAAAACCCCTTAAAACTGAAAAAACCAAAAAACCCAAAAAAAAACCTAAAAACACTAAAAAACCTCAAAAAACATGAAAAAACCCTAAAACCCCTAAAAACCATTAAAAAGGATAAAAAACCCCTAAAAACCTAAAAATTACTAATAAAACCCCAACCAACACTATGAAACCGTTAAAAACCCTAAAAACCCCCTAACAAACCCTAAAAATCTCAAAAGAAACCCTAATAAACCCTAAAGAACCCAAAAAAACCCTAAAAACCCTAAAGAAATCTAAAGAACCACTAAAGCCAAAAACAATACTATATAAAACTCTATCAATTGCTACAAAAACCCAAAAAATGCTTCAAAACCCAAAAAATGCATCAAAACCCCAAAAATGCTAAAATAACCCTAACAAAGCATAAAAAATCCAAACACACCCATAAAACCCAAAAAAATGCATAAAACCCCAAACAACTCAAACAAACTATAACAAACCCTAAAAACCCTAAAAAACCTAAAAAACCCTAACAACCACTAATAACCCCTAAGAACCACTAATAAACCCTAATAACCCATAAAACCCCCTATTAAACCCTAAAAACCCTAATATACACTAATAAATTGTAATAACCTATAATAAACACTAACCAACTCTATTAGACCCTAATAAACGCTACAAAAACCCTAAAACCCCTAATACAAAATAACAACACTATTAAACCATAATAAACCCTAATAATCTCTAAATAACCTAACAAACCCAACAAAATGCTACAAAAAGTTTCAAATAATAGCCTACAAAACCCTACAACCCAATAATAAACCCTAGAAAACACTAATAACCCCAAAATAAATCGTAACAAACCCTAACAACCCCAAATAAATCGTAACAAATCCTAACAATGCCAATAAAATAGTAACAAACTGAAACAAACCATAACAAACCCCTAATAAACCCTAATAAACCCTAACAAATCATAATAAACCCTAATAAATCGTAATAAACCCAAATACACGTTACTAAACCCTAATAAATTAAATAAACCCTAATAAACCCTAATAAATCCTAAAGAACCCTAAAAAAGTTTGATAAACCCTAGAAAAATCTATTAATGCCTAAAAAATCCCAATAAAACCCTAATATACAATAAAAATGCTAATAAACTGTAACAAATCCTAAAGAACACTAATAAACCCTAAACAACCCTAATAAACCCTTAAGACCCATATTAAACTCTAAAGAACACTAAAAACCCTAAAGAACCCAAAGAAACACTAAAACACATTATATAAACCCTAAAAACCACTACAATATCCAAACAAACCCTAAAACACACTAAAAAACCTAACAACCCCTATCAATCCCAAAAAAAAAAATTAACCCATAAACCTCCCAAAACCATTAAAATCCATTAGATATCATGAAAAACCATAAACAAACATTAACAACCCCTAAAAACCCAAAAAACACTACAAACCATACATAATCATTAAAACCTTAAAAAGGCTTCAAATAGATACATAAACTCTAAAAATGTTACATAAACCCTAAAAAATGCAATAAAAACCCTAAAAACACAAAAAAAACAAAAAAATGCAACATAAACCCAAAAAACGCTACATGAACCCTAAAAGCACTACATAAACACAAGACCTATAACGTAAACCCTAAAAAACACAACATAAACCCTAAAAACGCAACACAAACAATGTAAAACGCTACATAAACCCCAAAAACACAATATAAACCCTAAAAACACTACATGAACCCTGAAAATGTTACATAAAACATAAAAAATTCAACATAAATGCTACATCACCCCTAAAAATGCTACATAAACCCAGAAAAAACAACATAAACCCTAAAAAATGACACATAAAACTTAATTGCTAAACACACTACATAAACCCTAAAAACATTACATAAACCCTAAAAATGACAAATAAAACATAAAACTTCTAACTAAACCCTAAAAATACTACATAAACACAGAGAATGCTACATAACCTCTAACAACGCTACACAAACCCTAAAAAATTCAACAAAAACCCTAAAGATGCTTCAAAACCCTCAAAAATATTAAACCCTAATATACCATAATATAATAAATTAAAACCCTAATAAACCCCTAATAAACCCCTAATAAACTCTAATAATCCCGAAAAACACCTCATAATCCAAAAAAACCCTAAGAAACTCTACTCAACCCTAATAAAAACCCCAAAATACCTAATAAACCCTAATAAATGATAATAAAACCTAATAAACCCTAAAACCAGTAATGAAAACCAAAAAAACCCTAACCAACCCTAATAGACAATAATAAACACTAATAAATCATAATAAACCACAAACATACCCTAAAAAGCCCTAATAAACCATAAATAAATCCAAATAAACCCTACTCAACCCTAACAAACCTTAACACACGATAATAACCCCTAATAAAACCATACAAAACACTAATAAAGAAAAATATGCTAGTATACCCTAAAAATACCTAGAAACCCTGATAAACCCTAATATAACTTAATAAACCCTAAAAATGCTCACAAACAATAGAAAAAATGACCACAAACAATAAAAACACGCAATATTACATAAAAATACCTAAAAACACTAATGTAACCTAATAAAGACAAAAAATGCTAATATACCTTAAAATCCCTAGAAACCCTAATAAATCATAATAAACTCTAATATAACCTAAGAAACCCAAAAAATGATCACAAACAAAAACAAAATGCTCACAAGCAATAAAAACACACTATATTATCTAGAAAGACCCAACAAACACTAATATAACCTAATAAAACAAAAAACTAATACACCCCTAACAAAACCCTAATAATCCATCAAAATACCTAATAAACCCTAATAAGAACAAATAAACCCTAATAAAACCATAATAAATCCTTAAAAATACCTTCTCAACCCTAATCAACCTTGGCACACCATAATAAGACCTAGTAAAATCCAACTAAACCCCAATAAAAAAATGCAACTAAACCATTAAAAAGCCCTAGAAAACCTAACAAACCATAATAAATTCTAATAAAACCTAATAAACCATACAAAATGCTCACAAACACTAAAAACACTCTAATAAAACATAAAAAGTCCTAACAACCGCTCATATATATTAACAAAAACAAAAAAACACTCATATACCCTAATAAAAACAGTAGAAAACCCTAGTAAACCCTAAAATCCATAACCAACCCTAATAAACCCTACTCAACCCTAATAAACCCTAATAAAACCCTAAAGATACCTACTCAACCCTAATAAAACCCTAAAAATACCTAGTCAACCCTAATAAATCTTAACACACCATAATAAACCATAATAAACCTCACTAAACCCTAAAAACACAAATATACCATTAAAAAGCCCTAAAACATCAAATATATGATAATAAAACCTAACAAAGCCTAAAATCCCTAATAAAACCTATTAAACCCTAATAAACACTACTAAACCCTAAAAAAACCCTAATATACCCTCTTAAAAATTAATAAACCATAATGAACCATAATAAACCCTAATAAATCCTAAACATACCCAAATATACCATAATATACCATAATATATCCTAATAAACCCAACCCAATCCTAATAAAACCCTAAAAATACCTAATAATCCCTAATAATCCTTGACACACCAGAATAAACCCTAATAAAATCCTAATAACCCCCACCAAACCTAAAAAACACTAATATACCATTAAAAACCCTAAAACACAAACAAACCATAATAAATGTTAATAACACATGAAAATTATAAAAAATGCTAGTAAACCCTAAAAATACCTCTAATAATAATAACAACAATAACGCATGTGCATGTGCATATGTGTATGGTTTAAATAATAAATCATAACGCACTTGCATGTGCATATGCCTGCGCATTTGCATGTGAATGATATTAAGTAATAAATTGTAAAAAATAACGCATGTGAATTACATGTGTATGTACATGTGCATGTGAATGATAATAAATAATAAATAATAATACACAACCAAGTGCATGTGCATGTGCATGTGCATGGTAATAAACAATAAATAATAACCATGTCCACATGAATGTGCATTTGTATATGAATGATAATAAATAATAAATAATAACACATGTGATAATAGAATAATGCATGTGTGATGCCCTTCCCACGCATCCTCCACACGCGCCCTCCTCCTTGCCTCCACCCGAACTCGAACCTATGACGTCCCCCCTTGCGTGCCTGCACCTTTACCACTAAGCCATTTTGTTTTTTCTCTATTTAATGATATATCTATTTATTTATATATATAGTTATATTTATTCATATATTGATATATATTCATATTAAAATAAATATATTTAGTTATATAAATACATATATATTTATTCATATATTAGTATATATATATTCATTATTATATTAATATGTTTTTTATCTGTATATTTATTTTTATATTAATATATATTTATAATATTAGTTTTAAATACATTTATAAATTATGTTTTTATGTGTGTTTATAAATAAATAAATACATACATATATACAACACACACAGAGACACACACATACACACACACAAACACACACACACACACACAAACACATATATATTTACAAATAAATACATATATATATGTGTATTTGAAAATCCATAGAATGCTAAAACGACCATAACATCTAATATAGACACCCATTTCAACTCCACAACCAGTCTAATCGAAGAAAATGAAACAATCTTCGATATGATATGTGGTACAGACCTAACGGACATCCGGATCAGAAGTTATACATGTTTGAATGTTAACAAAATGGGGTATCCCCACTAAAGCCACTACTAATGCTACATAAACCCTATCAATTGCTACAAAAACCTGAAAAATGCTTCAAAGCCCACAAAATGCAACAAAACCCCAAAAAATGCTAAAATAACCCTAACAAAGCATAAAAAATCCAAACACACCCATAAAACAAAAAAAAACGCACAAAACCCCAAACAACTCAAAAAACCGTATCAAACCCTAAAAACCCTAAAAAAATCTAACAAACCCTAACAACCACTAATAACCCATAAGAACCACTAACAAACCCTAATAACCCATAAAACCCACTATTAAACCCTAAAAACCCTAATAAACACTAATAAGTCGTAATAACCTATAATGAACCCTAAAAACTCTACTAGGACCTAATAAATGCTAAAAAATCCCCAAAACCCCTAATATACAATAAAAACACTATTAAACCATAATAAACCCTAATAATCACTAAAAACCCTAACGAACCCGAAAAAATGCTACAAAAAACTCCAAATAATAGCCTAAAAACCCTACAATTCACTAATAAAACCTAAAAAACCCTAATAACCCCCAAATAAAACGTAACAAACCCTAAAAACCCCAAATAAATCATAACAAATCCTATCAATGCAAAATAAATCATAAAAAACTGAAACAAACCATAACAAACCCCTAATAAACCACAATAAACCCTAACAAATCATAATAAACCCTAATAAATCATAATAAACCCAAATACATGTTACTAAACCCTAATAACTAAAATAAACCCTATTAAACCCTAATAAATCTTAAATAACCCTAAAAAGGTTGATAAACCCTAGAAAAATCTATTAATGCATACAAAAGCCCAATAAAACCCAAATATACAATAAAAAATGCTAATAAATAGTAACAAATCCTAAATAAACCTAATAATCCCTAAATAACCATGCCCAAGGGGGCTGGGTGAGTTGGTTCAAGGCGATGGCATCCTGACCCCGAGGTTCCTGGTTCGAGTCCTCGCAAGGCAACACACACTGTATGCCAGCGATCCTCTTGTCCCCTTGACTCAGCGTGGAACTGGCCCAAGCCCAAGGGTTGGCTACCTTGGGCCTAGCTGGGGACGTGCGACACGGGGTGGGGAAGGCCACGTCAATAACCTATAAACTGGAAAACACATTATCCGAAAAATATGGAGCTGGCTTCAGCTGCTCTCCTCTCATGATGGAGTTCCTCTTCACCCTCTAGGAGGCCGCCAGCGTAGCCGATGGCGCTGGCGTTACTGCCCCTCCCTGGGTCGCAGCTAGGGGGCGGTGGATGGTGCTCCTTCGCGGCGCTCTTTCTCTCTGTTTACTAACCCTGCACTCCTTCCAGGCTTTCCAGAGGTGGATTTTTTCCCTAAAGTTCCACGCCAAGTCAAGGGAGTGCCGTCGGTTCCAATTTTGAATCGCGAGTTCTTCCTAGCTTCTACAATCACAGATCATATGCCGGTGGTTCGATTTGGGAATTTTTGACCTCCAGTAGATGTCTTTGACTGGTTTTTTCTTCTGCGTGGAAGCTCCGTGAAAATGCAGTCGTCGTTCTTCTCGATCCTCGACATTTTCAGATCCGTTTTACGAATGAGGAAGACTTGATCATGGCTTGGGTGTTCTCTCCAAGGAAAGTGGATGGGTTTCGCTTCTCCTTGTTTCATGGGTCCTTTGATTTCCATATATAGCGTGATCCTTCAGTCACGGAAATTTGGGTCACCCTTCCTGGGCTGGCCCTCCCTTTCCAGAATCCTTCTTTTCTCTGCATCATTGGAAATCTGATTTGTAGGTTCCTTTGCTCGGACTCCCACACTCGTGCGGTTTGTCACCCCATCGCCCCAAGGATTTTTATGGAGGTTGATATCTCCAAGGACCCATTTGATTCAGTTTGCATCGAGGTTGAAGGGGAGATCCTGTGGCATCAACATGTTTGTTTCAAATCTTGTTTTATGTTCTATTCGATCTGTCAGTGAATAGGTCACTTGAATGCTCAGTGTCTTGGTGGTGCTGGCCCGATTAGACCTGTCTTTAAGCAACCATTTGCTCATGGCCTTGATCTAGGAGCTGTTAGAGGTGATGGTTCGGTTCATGCTGCTCCTATTGTCAACTCCTTAAAGGAACCTTTGCTAGAGAAGGCACCAGACAAGGATCCAAACCGTTCCACTAAGGCTGTTTTTGATAGGCTGAGGATGGATTTTCATAGTAAGGAAGCTGTTGGTGATGAGGGGTCAGATGACACCCTGGGTGTCAGCTGCAACAAGAAGGTGCTGAAACCTTTTATTAGGAGACATAAGGTGGTGGTTGAGGTGGTGAGTCTGGATACTAATATTGAAGTTGTTGGGAAGGGCGGTCGGGTCTTAACGCCTACTGCAGGGGTGTCTATTGAGACCCTAGGTGAAAATGGGAGCACTGCTGTTGACCATGAGTTTTCTGGAAGAAAAATGAATGTCAACTATGGGATATCCCTGAGAAACCGGTTTGAGGGCCTGGGGTATTTGGAAAGCCATGGAGATGATACTTGCAATGAAGGGCAGCATGATACTCAGCATGGTGCTGCGCCTCTGGGTATTGGTAGCAACCCGGGCCTCTGTCTTGAGCAGCTGTAGGCCACACGAGTGGCCTTTGACAGTCTCGAGGCGGATGACCATGTTGAATGAGGAATCCATAACTCTGGTGCTTTATATGGGGATCACGCCACCCAGCCTACTTCTGATGGAGTGGTTGTGACATGTCCCCTCCTGCTTGAAACTATCTCCCCGGATGATAGGCATCTGGCCCTGGTTGCGAGGGATGTTTCAGATGTGTGTGTTCCCAAAGGGGTTCTCATGAATAAGACTGATGAGGAAAGTACAAAGGTTGATGATACCGTTGTACCTGGTGCCAGTGCTGCAGTGAATGAATCTGATGGGCTTGATGGTGTGCACACTACACAGCCTGCTTGTGCTGAGGATCTGACATGTGTTGCTGTGGCGTGCTCTGATCTGCATGAAGCAAGTTATGCTGAGAATGGGCATTTGGTATAGCGACCCGGACTTTTGTTACTATAACATCATTTCAAAGATAAACAACATAATATTATTACACATATAGGATCCAAAATTTTAGTGTCTTGGGCAAACTAGGACCACACATAACAAATACAACATCAACCATAAACATTTATTTAATTTCATCTTCTCTAGATTCCTATTGGCACTTGTCCTCTCCTTAGTACATGTAGCCACCTGAGGATATACATCAAAAGGGGTGAGATAGAAGCCCAGTAAGAGGATAGATAAGAACAATATATCATGGGGTGAGCATAATCATGACACAAGCAAAAGATCATGAACATGAGAGGAGCATAAATAATAGACTTGAAATGTGGCAATGCATAAAAATGAAACATCATGTCTTAGTGGTTAACTACCACACATACTTGTGAACAAATCTAGCATCTTGTTCACATATCATTTCACATTTACTCATGAGATTCATCACTTTACCCAATGCATTGGAGCGCTGTATAATTCCAGTCGCACCCATCACATTTAAACGTTCATATTGCGCTATATAATTCCAGGCGCACCCGTCACATCATAACATTATCATTATCATGCTTGCCACATAGAACACATATCAAACATGTACATAAATAACCCATGGAAAGGAATGGGTTTCATCTCATAATAATACATTCATAAGCTTTGGGTTCCCAAAAGAAATAGGGAACACCATACTTGATACAAGAACCATCAACCTTGAATGAAAGGTAAAAGGTGAGATCTTGAAAGAAGAGTTCTTTTGGAAAACATTTTGATGGTCATAAAAACCAGTGAAAAACATGTATATCCCATAAAATTAAAGGAAATGATGAAAAAATGATCTTTGAGGAGTAACAATATCAAAAATGGAGTGAAAGAGGGAGAACCCGAAGGAAGAAAATTGGGTTCGAGATTTCCCCTTACCTTGTACCCGAATGCCTCCTTCTCTTTAATGTCTTGTATAATGAAATTATATTCATTAATTATAAATTCCAGAACCTTTTATACATTAATAGTGTTCATTCTGGTTTCATTATTTCATATTATGTACCTTTGGATGACTTATAGAGTTTAAAAAACGTTGTTCGGGGATGTTCGTTTTTATGGTTTTCTTGAGCGGTCCACTTGTATTCTTAAATTGATGTTTGGGTAGATCATGGGTAAAAATCCAGAACTGATATTACATGTTATTTATTATATTAAATAATCTTGAATGATTTTATAATGAGTTATATTAGATCCATGTGTACAAATCATTAGATGAGATTTTAATGATGGTTATTTGGGTAAATTTGGGCGGTTTTTGGATCACAATGAACTTGTTTCAACTTTTCACTTAGTAATATGGCCATAGGTTATTTCCAGAACTTAAAATAGAACATAATACATATAACATATTATGTTTCAACCATAAAAATGGTTTCATGACCATATCTGAAGGTATAAATGGAATAAGAGAGCATGTTGTTTTTGAAGGTGATAAATTATCACCACATGAACAACGTTCTCTTTAATAAAATAAAAGGAAGAGGGAAAGGGTGTGGGGTGATATAATATACCATTAGAATCATACAATTACAGTATACATATAATTATGGAGTTACAAAACAATTTGGATGAAGATAGGTGGGGAGAGATCCAGAAAGGAACTTGAACTTGAAAGGAAATTAAAGGAGAAGAGGGAGGGAAATTACCTCTTGAATCCTTCCCTTGAGAACCTCATTAAGGGCCTAATCTTGGTCTTTTTATGAGACCAGAATCTCTTGGATGTGGGGAAGGGGCTAGGGGAGATTATTTGTCAGATCTTAGACAATTATTGAAGCTTGAGAGGTGTGGTTTGGCAAGAGGAGGGGGAGGGATTATTTATACATGAGGAGGGAGGTGTTTTTGGCATAAAATATTAAATAAAATAATATATCAAGAGTTAGACTTTTAATAGTAGTTTTTTGACATCCTAAATCATATATCAATATAATATAATTCGTTTTAGGTTTTAACTCTTCTTTATAATTCGAATTCATTAATTTATTAAAAGGAAAGTGAAAGAAAGAGAAAAAGACACTTTAAAAAATCACCTTTTGACTTTAGGTTTTGGAAAGTTATTTTTAGGTTTGAGAATTGGATTTATTTTATTTCAAGAAAAAATTTATGAAATTTAAAATAATCTGGCCAAAACTAATGCTCTAGAATTTTTATGTCGTCATTATATCATTAATGATGTAATTTAGTGTACACCGATTATGCGAAAAACTGTATTTTTTACTATTCACCCGAAAATTGAAGTATTTTCGAAAAAACCCAAAAAATTACCCCTAGCATTTTTCAACGTGTAGAATCCAAAAATGATTTAAATTTTTCAAAAATAATTTTCTAACTATTATTAATTTAATGTTTAATTAAAATCATAATTTACTAGAAAAACAGTTTTTAAAATTAAAACTGATTTTGTAGTTCTTTCAAAAATTACGTAGGGTATTATAAAATTATATAAAAACTATTATACATTGATTCAATACTTTATGAATACATTTCAGGGAAATAAATATTCTTTTAAATTAATTAATTAATTATAATTAATTATTTTGACTTATAAAATACCAAAAACGTTTACTAAGGTCAAATTATCACTTTTTATGATGTATAAATTTTATTTTATTATTCATAGGTAATGTTACTCTTATTTAATATTCATAAGGGTCATATTACTATTCATAAGGGTAGGTTACTATTCATAAGGGTATGTTACTATTCACCAAAAATTATTTTTGTTTCATTAGACTCCAAAAACTATCTTGAACACAACCGTGTATGTCAGATTTTTAAAATTCCAAACATAGGGGTGACAAAATTAGGTTTAAAGGTCACTTATCACTTAGTAGTTCATTATTTTGTGTTTTTATGAAATAAATATAAGAAGGAAATTTTCCATTGAAATAATTTGGGTCGTTACATTCTTCCACCCTTAAGAAATTTTCCCCCCGAAATTTCACTTTACACAAACAGGTGAGGGTACTTCTCTTTCATTGCCGTTTCTAGTTCCCAAGTTTCTTCCTCAAACTTATGGTTCCTCCACAATACTTTGAAAAGGCGGGTTGTCTTGTTGCATATAAACTTATCACTTTGGTCCAAAATTTTTACCGGCTGCTCCTTATAGGAGAGGTCATCTTCCAGCTGTACCACCTCTGAGTTTAGTACATGTGAGGGGTCTGGTATGTACTTCCTTAGTAGTGATACATGAAACACATCATGAACTTGAGCCATATTCGGTGGAAGTGCCAGACGATAGGCCATCTCTCCTATACGATCAAGGATCTCAAAGGGGCCAATGTACCTTGGGCTTAGCTTCCCTTTCTTCCCGAATCTCATGACTCTCTTCCATGGAGATATTCGAAGGAAGACTTTATCTCCAACGTCGAACTCCATGTCCCTTCGACAGTTGTCAGCATAGCTCTTTTGCCGACTTTGAGCAGCTTTGATGTGTTTCTGGATGACTTGAACCTTCTCTGTCATCTCTTGAACAAGATCGGGACCAATTAGCTTTCGTTCTCCAACTTCATCCCAATAGGTTGGAGTTCTACATCGCTTCCCATAAAGAGCTTCATACGGAGCAATCTGAATACTCGAGTGGAAGCTATTGTTGTATGAGAACTCAACCAATGGGAGATGATGATCCCAACCACCTTTGAATTCAAGAGAGCAGGCTCTTAGCATATCTTCAAGCGTCTGAATAGTCCTTTCAGACTAGCCATCACTTTGGGGGTGATAGGCCGTGCTGAAATTTAATTCAGTACTCAAAGCATGTTGAAGGCTCCTCCAGAATTTAGATGTGAACCTTGGATCACGGTCAGAGACAATCGAGAGTGGAACACCGTGCAATCTCACCACTTCCTTCACATATATCCTTGCAAGTTGTTCAAGTGAGAGGTCTTCCCGAATAGCGATAAAATTTCCAGTCATGGTGAGTCGATCAACCACAACCCATATCGCATTATTTACCTTTGGCGTCTTCGGGAGACCTGTGACAAAGTCCATAATAACATTTTCCTATTTCCACATGGGTATAGGAAATGGCTGCATCATACCTTTGAAATTTTTCCGCTCAGCTTTAACTTGCTGAAATACCAAGCACCTTGATATATATTCTGCAATCTCCTTCTTCATGTTATCCCACCAGAAGTGTTCTCGGAGATCACGATACATCTTGGTACTTTCAGGATGGATAGAGAAAGTTGAGCTATGTGCATTATCCAATAGCTCCTTCTTTATCCCGAGTGATGAAGGCACACAAAACCGCATTCCAAACTGAATCACACCATCATCGTCGATATGGAACTCTTGAAGCTTCCCTTCCTTTACTGCATTCACCCTCTTTTGTATCTCCACATCATTTCTTTGTGCTTCCTTAATCTTCTCTTGGATGGATGGTTGCGCAATCATTTGGGAAAGGTAGGATGTATCCCCTACCCTTATGATTTCCAAATCCATTCTTTGCATATCCAAGAAGATAGGATCTTTCTCAATCCTCAACATGGATAGAGTAGCAGGTTCTTTTCTACTTAGAGCATCAGCTACCTTGTTCGCATTCCCATGATGATAGTGAATAGAGCAATCGTAATCCTTGATTAGCTCTAAACATCTCCTTTGACGCATGTTGAGCTCCTTTTGTGTGAATATATACTTTAGGATCTTGTGGTCGGTGTATATGTCACACTTCTCGCCATAAAGGTAGTGCTGCCAGATTTTCAAGGCAAAAATCACGGCTGCCCGCTCTAGATCATGTGTCAGGTAGTTCTGCTCATGGATCTTCAACTGTCGTGAGGCGTAGGCTATCACATTATAATTTTGCATGAGTACACAACCCAAGCCTTTCTTTGATGCATCACTGTATATCACAAAACTTTCTCCACTTTTTGGTAGTGTGAGTACAGGTGCAGTGATCAGCCTTCTCTTTAGCTCCTTGAAGCTTCCCTCACATTCTTCCTTCCATACATACTTTACCCCTTTTCTTGTTAACTTAGTTAGCGGGCTTGACAATCGTGAGAAGTTTCTCACAAAACATCAGTAGTACCCAGCTAATCTAAGAAAACTACGATTTTCTGTGACACTAGAGGGCCTGGTCCATTCCTCAATCGCCTTTGTCTTTGAAGGGTCCACAGAAATTCCCTCACTTGTGATCACATGTCCCAAGAATGTGACTTGATTCATCCAAAAGTCACACTTTCTAAACTTGGCGTACAACTTCTCCTTTCTCAATGTCTCCAACACAAGTCTTATATGTTCTTCATGTTCCTCCTTGCTCTTGGAGTAGATGAGAATATCATCGATAAACACTACCACAAATTTGTCGAGGTAATGTCTAAAGACTTTATTCATCAAATCCATGAAGATTGCAGGGGAATTAGTAATTCCTAAGGGCATCACCAAAAACTCATAGTGCCCATACCTTGTACGGAAGGTAGTCTTCTGAATATCTTCCTTCTTCACCTTTACCTGATGATATCCATAACGAAGATCCACCTTTGAGAAGTACTGAGCTCCTATTAACTGATCGAACAAGTCATCAATCCTTGGGAGAGGATACTTGTTCTTTATGGTGATCTTGTTGAGTTTACGATAATCGATACACAACCGCATGGTTCCATCCTTCTTCTTCACAAAGAGCATTGGTGCACCCCAAGGTGATGCACTAGGGCGTATGAACCCTTTGTCCAAATGCTCTTGCAGCTGCTTCTTTAACTCCTCCAGTTCGATAGGATCCATCCAATATGGGCACTTCGAGATAGGAGTAGCTCCGGGTATGAGTTCAATTGAGAACTCTACCTCACGATCCGGGGGAATTCTGGGTAACTCTTTGGGAAATACATCACTGTATTCCCTCACGATGGGCATTTTCTCAAGGTTGGCACTTTCCTTCGACTCAACCATTTGGGTGAGGTATGCTTCTTCATAGGGAATCAACACCCACACCATTGAAGGATTTTTCAAAGGATATTCATGATCTTCCTTGCATGTGTAGAGGAGCATGGGATGGTTCGGAATATGAAAATATATTTCTTTTTCCCGACAGTTGATATGTGCTCTATATAATGAGAGCCAATCCATTCCCATTATAGCATCGAATTCCACCAAGGGAAGTATTACGAGATTTTCTGGAAGAATCTTCCCACATACGTCAAAAGGAGAAGAGTCAAACACTTGGGTTGCAATGATTGCACCACTTTGTGTTTTTACAGATATCTCTACTTCAAGGTTTTGGGGCTCCGATTCTATAGTTTTAGCAAACTTGCAAGACATAAAGGAATGTGTAGAACACTAAAAATGCTACATAAACACCCACAATGCTACAAAAACCCTAAAAAAGGCTACAAAACCCTAAAGACACTTTAAAACACTAAAAACATTAAACCCTAATATACCATAATATAGAAAATTAAACCCTAATAAACCCCTAATAAACTCTAATAATCCCTAAAAACACTTTATAATCCCTAAAAACCCTAAGAAACTCTACTGAACCTTAATAAAAACCCAAAAATACCTAATAAACCCTAATAAATGATAATAAAACATAATAAACCCTAAAAACATGTTAGGAAAACCTAAACAACCATAACCAACCCTAATAGACACTAATAAACCCTTATAATCCCCAAACAAACCCTAAAAACTATTATAAACCATAAATAAATCCAAATAAACCCTACTCAACCCTAAAAAACCACAACACTCCATAATAACCCCTAATAAAACCCTAATAAAGAAAAAAGTTCTAGTATACCTTAAAAATCCCAAGAAACCTTGATAAACTCTAATATAAACTAATAAACACTAAAAATGCTCACAAACAATAAAAAAACAATCACAAACAATAAAAACACACTATATTACCTAAAAAGACCTAAAACACTAATATAACCTAATAAACACAAAAAATGCTAAAATACCTTAAAAATCCCCAAAAACCCTAATAAACCATAATAAACTCTAATATAACCTAAGAAACCCTAAAATTCTCACAAACAAAAATAAAATACTCAAAAATAATAAAAACACGCTATATTATCTAAAAAGACCTAAAAAACACTAATATAACCCAATAAAACAAAATACTAATAAACCCCTAACAAACTCTAATAAACCCTAAAAATTCCTAATAAACCCTAATAAAAACTAAAAAACCCTAATAAAACCATAATAAAACTGTAAAAATACCTTCTCAACCCTAATAAACCTTGAAACACCATAACAAAACCTAAAAAACCCTACTAAACCCCAATAAACAAAAAAAACTCAAACAAACCATTAAAAAGCCCTAGAAACCCTAATAAACAATAATAAATTCAAATAAAAGATAATAAACAATTAAAAATGCTCAAAAACACTAAAAACATGCTAATAAAACCTAAAAAGTCATAACAACCCCTCATATATATTAACAAAAACTAAAAAACACTCATATAACCTAATAAAAACACAAAAAAACACTAGTAAACCCTAAAAATCCCTATCAAACCCTAATAAACCATACTCAACCCTAATAAACCCAAATAGAACCTTAAAGATACCGACTCAACCCTAATAAAACCCTAAAAATACCTAATCAACCCTAATAAACCTTAACACACCATAATAAAACATAATAAACCCCACTAAACCCAAAAAACACAAATAAACCACTAAAAACCCTAATAAATGCTAATAAAACCTAACAAAGCCTAAAAGTGCTAATAACCTGAATAAACACTACTAAACACTAAAAAACCATAATATACCCTCTTAAAAATTATTAAACCATAATGAACCATAATAAACACTAATAAATCCTAAACATACCCAACTATACCATAATATACCATAATATACCCTAATAAACCCAACTCAATCCTAATAAAACCTTAAAAATACCTAATAAACCCTAATAAACCTTGAGACACCATAATAAACCTTAATAAAATCCTAATAACCCCCACCAAACCCTAAAAACGCTAATATACCGTTAAAAATCCCCAAAACCCTAACAAACCATAACAAATGTTAATAACACCTAAAAATCCTAAAAAATGATAGTAAACCCTAAAAATACCTCTAATAATAATAGTAGTAATAACGCCCATGCATGTGTATATGCCTGCGCATTTGCATGTGAATGATAATAAATAATAAATAATAAATAATAACACATGTGAATTTCATGTGTATGTGCATGTGCATGTGAATGATAATAAATAATAAATAATTACACACAAACAAGTGCTTATGCATGTGCATGTGCATGTGCATGTGCATGTGCATGTGCATGTGCATGGTAATAAACAATAAATAATAACCAAGTCCACATGAATGTGAATTTTCATGTGAATGATAATAAATAATAAATAATAACACATGTGATAATAGAATAACGCACGTGCATTGTGTGTGCACTGCATTAGAATAAATAATAATAACACATGTTATAAGAGAATAACACAAGTGCATTGCATTTTCATGTGCATGATAATAAATAATATATAATAACGCACGTGCATGTGCATTTACATGTAATGATAATGATAATGACGCATGCACATGCATGGTAATAAATAATAAATAACAATGCACGTGCACGTGCATTTGTATTTGATGATACAAACAACAACAACAACAAGAATAATAATAATAATAATAATTAAAATTATAGAATAACGCAAGTGCATTTCATGTGCACATGCATAGTAGTAAATAATTAATAAATAATAATGCACATGCATGTGCATGTGCATTTACATTTGATGATAATATTAATAAGACTAATTGAAATAATAATAATAATAATAATGCATGCACGTGCATAGTAATAAATAAAAAATAACAACGCAAATGCTTGTGAATTTGCATGTGATAATGATAATGATAATGATAATGATAATGATAATAATAATAATAATAATAATATCTGTGATAATAATAATAATAATAATGAAAGAATAATACAAGTGCATTTTATATGCAGGTACACGACAATAAATAATAATAATAACGCATGTGAATCTACATTTGAATGTGGTGATCATAATAATAACAAGATTAGTAATAATAGTAGTAGTGGTGGTGATAATAGTAGTAGTACTAATGCATATGATAATAGAATATTGCATGTGCATTACATGTGCATGTGTATGGTAATAAATAATAACTCTCGTGCATTGCATTTGCATGTGATGATGATGATGATGAGGAGGATAATAATAATAATAATAATAATAACAATAATAACAATTCATGTGATAATAGAATAATTCATGTTCATTGAATTTTAATGTATGTGCATTTGGATGTGCATTTTCATGTGATGATAATAACAATAACAACAACACCAAAAACAACCACAATAATAATAATAACGACAATAATAACAACGCATGTGATAATAAAATAACGTGTGTGCATTGCATGTGCCCGTGTGTGCTAATAAAAATATAATAATAATGCACGTGAATGTGCATGTTCATTTTCCTGAGATTATGATAATAATAATAATAATAACAGTAATAATAAGTTATAGTTGTTTGAAAAAGCAGCAGACATGACCAAAGTGCTAGAAATGGTGTCTCGAAAAACCTAACAAATCACAGAGTCACTAAAAAAGGCATAAATTCTTCTTATGGTGTCCATTTTTGCTTCGTGAATATTAAAACTAAATCTCATGCAATGAACTATGATAAAAACAGGCGACGGAGGCCGAACAAACACACAGATCAGAAGTTATGATCATTTTAAGAAAAATTTGATAGGGATCCAGACAAGGAAATGGTGTTTTGGAGGCCTTCTGATGGTTTTTTTGGGATTTTATGGTCCCAAAAATGACTCTCACTTTTTCCAAGTGAGACTTCTGCATAGACCATTTCGTTGCCTTCGATTTGATATGTGGTAAAGCTGAAACGGACAACCGGAGTGAAATTTATGGGCGTTTGAAGTTGGACTTTTTTTTGAGTGGTATATCTAATATATCTTCTGTTTCATTGATATTCTCAGAGTTTATATTAGACATGGTCATCACTCATCTCATTAGCATTGATTTTACTATTCACTACGCTCAAATGGACACCCGAGGGAGAAGTTATGCCTATTTTAGTGAGTTGTGGGTTTTTATGGTTTTTAGGCGCTAGGAGGGTTGCTCAATTTAAGACGACACTAACTTCTGCTACGTGTGTCCATTTTGGCTCTACAACATATCAAATAGAAGATTGTGAAAAGATACAGACTCTGATAACCACCGGAACCCTTTTTGACATTCTTCAACCCCCCAAAAGACCCAAAATCTCTTTGGATGGTTAAAAGATTGGCTTCTGGTGTCTTTTTAGCAATAACTTCTTCTATGGGTGTCTGTTTTGCCTCTACCACATATCAAATCGAAGCTTGAGACTAGACCTACACTCCTATAACCACTGAAGCACCTTCTCACATCCTTAAAGGCCCATAAAGGTACTTAAACCCTCAAATAGACCATAACTTCTACTCCAGGAGTCCGTTTTTCCTCTACCAAATATCAAATTGAAGATTTCGACTAGATCTACACATATGTGACCAATAGGAACACCTTATCACGTTCTTAAAGTTCCAAAAGTTCCTTAAGTCCTACCAATGACCATAAATTCTACTATGGGTGTCTGTTTCACCTCTACCGCATATCAAACATAAGCATGTGACAAGCTCTACACATCTGTGACAAGCATGAACAACTAAAAAACCCTAAAAAACCATGAATATCCCCATAAACACTAAAAATAATTAAAAACCATGCAAAACCCTAACAAACACTAACCAACCCTAACAAACACTAACAAACCCCAAAAACCCCAAAAACCCTAACAAACCCCAAAAAACCCTAAAAAAACATAACAAACCCTAAAACATCCTAACCAACCCTAACAAGCCCTAACAAACCCCAAGAAGCACTAAGAAACCCCAATAAACACAAAAAAACTCAAAGAAACCCTAAAAACCCCTACGAAACCATAAAAAACCCTAACATAAACCTAAAAACCCTTACAAAACCCTAAGAAAACCTAAGAAACACGAAAACACCCTTATAAACCCTAACACACCCTTACAAACCCTAAAACACCCTTAGAAACCCTAGCACACCCTTAGAAACCCAAACACACCCATAGAAACCCTAATAGTACCTCAAAAATCCTTAGAAACCATATCAAACCCTTAGAAACCCTAACCCGCCCATAAAAACCCTAACCCAACCTTAGAAACACTAACACACCCATAAAAACCCTAACAAACCCTTAGACACCCTAAATCACTCTAATAAGAACTAATAAATCCTAACAAACCCTACCGACCAATAACAAACCATAATAAACCCTAAAGCCCACTACTAAACCCTAATAAACTATAATAAATCTTAATAAACCCTAAAAACCATATTAAACCCCAATAAAAGCTATAAAATACCTAAAAACCCAATTATACAACAAAAACACAATTATGCCATTAAAAATGCTAATATTCACAAAAAACCCTAACAAACTCGGCAAAACCTAACAAAACCCTAAAAAACCATAAAAACCAAAAAAACCCTAGAAAACCCCAAAACCCATAAAAACCCTAAAAAATCCTAAAAAACCCTAAAAAACCCTAAAACCCCTGAAAACTGAAAAAACCAAAAAACCCAAAAAAACCCTAAAAAAACTAAAAAAACCTCAAAAAACATGAAAACACCCTAAAACCCCTAAAAACCATTAAAAATTCTAAAAAACCCCTAAAAACCTAAAAATGCCTAACAAAACCCCAACCAACACAATGAAACCATTTAAAACCCTAAAAACCCCCTAACAAACCCTAAAAACCTCAAAAGAAACCCTAATACACCCTAAAGAACCCTAAAAAACCCTAAAACCCTAAAGAAATCAAAAGAACCACTAAATCCACAAACAATACTATATAAAACCCTATCAATTGCTACAAAAACCCAAAAAATGCTTCAAAACCCACAAAACGCAACAAAGCCCCAAAAATGCTAAAATAACCCTAACAAAGCATAAAAAATCCAAACACACCCATAAAACCCAAAAAAATGCATAAAACCCCAAACCACTCAAACAAACTGTAACAAACCCTAAAAACCCTAAAAAAACATAACAAACCCTAACAACCACTAATAACCCCTAAGAGCCACTAATAAACCCTAATAACCCATAAAACCCCCTATTAAACCCTAAAAACCCTAATATACACTAATAAATTGTAATAACCTATAAAAAACACTAACCAACTCTATTAGACCCTAATAAATGCTACAAAAACCCTAAAACCCCTAATATACAATAACAACACTATTAAACCATAATAAACCCTAAGAATCTCTAAATAACCTAACAAAACCAACAAAACGCTACAAAAAGTTCCAAATAATAGCCTATAAAACCCTACAACCCAATAATAAACCCTAGAAAACCCTAATAACCCCAAAATAAATCGTAACAAACCCTAAAAACCCCAAATAAATCGTAACAATTCCTAACAATGCCAATAAAATAGTAACAAACTCAAAACAAACCATAACAAACCCCTAATAAACCCCAATAAACCCTAACAAATCATAATAAACCCTAATAAATCATAATAAACCCAAATACACGTTACTAAACCCTAATAAATAAAATAAACCCTAATAAACCCTAATAAATCCTAAAGAACCCTAAAAAAGTTTGATAAACCCTAGAAAAAGCTATTAATGCCTAAAAAATCCCAATAAAACCCTAATATACAATAAAAAATGCTAATAAACTGTAACAAATCCTAAAGAACACTAATAAACCCTAAACAACCCTAATAAATCCTAAAGACCCATATTAAACTCTAAAGAACACTAAAAACCCTAAAGAACCGAAAGAAACACTAAAAAACATTATATAAACCCTAAAAACCCGCTACAATATCCAAACAAACCCTAAAACACACTAAAAAACCTAACAACCCCTATCAATCCCAAAAAAAAACAAATAAACCCATAAACCCCCCAAAACCATTAAAAGCCATTAGATATCATGAAAAACTATAATCACCCGTTAACAACCCCTAAAAACCCTAAAAACACTACAAACCATACATAATCATTAAAACCTTAAAAATGCTTCAAATAGATACATAAACTCTGAAAACGTTACATAAACCCTAAAAAATGCAATAAAAACCCTAAAAACACAAAAAAAAAACAAAAAAATGCAACATAAACCCAAAAAATGCTACATTAACCCTAAAAGCACTACATAAACACTAGACCTATAACGTAAACCCTAAAAAACACAACATAAACCCTAAAAACGCAACATAAACAATGTAAAACGCTACATAAACCCCAAAAACACAATATAAACTCTAAAAACACTACATGAACCCTGAAAATGTTACATAAAACATAACAAATTCAACATAAATGATACATCACCCCTAAAAATGCTACATAAACCCAGAAAACACAACATAAACCCTAAAAAATGATACATAAAACTTAAATTCTCAACACACTACATAAACCCTAAAAACATTACATAAACCCTAAAAATGATAAATAAAACATAAAACTGCTAACTAAACCCTAAAAATACTGCATAAACACCGAGAATGCTACATAAACTCTAACAACGCTACACAAACCCTAAAAAATGCAACAAAAACCCTAAAGATGCTTCAAAACCCTCAAAAATATTAATCCATAATATACCATAACATAATAAATTAAAACCCTAATAAACCCCTAATAAACTCTAATAATCCCTAAAAACACCTCATAATCCAAAAACCCCTAAGAAACTCTACTCAACCCTAATAAAAACCCCAAAATACCTAATAAACCCTAATAAATGATAATAAAACCTAATAAACCCTAAAACCAGCTATGAAAACCAAAAAAACCCTAACCAACCCTAATAGACAATAATAAACACTAATAAATCATAATAAACCACAAACATACCCTAAAAAGCCCTAATAAACCATAAATAAAGCCAAATAAACCCTACTCAACCCTAACAAACCTTAACACACGATAATAACCCCTAATAAAACCCTAATAAAGAAAAATATGCTTGTATACCCTAAAAATACCTAGAAAACCTGATAAACCCTAATATAACTTAATAAACCCTAAAAATGCTCACAAACAATAGAAAAAATGATCACAAACAATAAAAACACGGAATATAACCTAAAAATACCTAAAAACACTAATGTAACCTAATAAAGACAAAAAATGCTAATATACCTTAAAATCCCTAGAAACCCTAAAAAATCATAATAAACTCTAATATAACCTAAGAAACCCAAAAAACGATTATAAACAAAAACAAAATGCTCACAAGCAATAAAAACACACTATATTATCTAAAAAGACCCAACAAACACTAATATAACCTAATAAAACAAAAAACTAATACACCCCTAACAAAACCCTAATAATCCATTAAAATACCTAATAAACCCTAATAAGAACAAATAAACCCTAATAAAACCATAATAAATCCTTAAAAATACCTTCTCAACCCTAATAAACCTTGGCACACCATAATAAAACCTAGTAAAATCCAACTAAACCCCAATAAAAAAACGCAACTAAACCATTAAAAAGCCCTAGAAAACCTAACAAACCATAATAAATTTTAATAAAACCTAATAAACCATACAAAATGCTCACAAACACTAAAAACACTCTAATAAAACATAAAAAGTCCTAACAACCGCTCATATATATTAACAAAAACAAAAAAAACACTCATATACCCTAATAAAAACAGTAGCAAACCCTAGTAAACCCTAAAATCCATAACCAACCCTAATAAACCCTATTCAACCTTAATAAACCCTAATAAAACCCTAAAGATACCTACTCAACCCTAATAAAACCCTAAAAATACCTAGTCAACCCTAATAAATCTTAACACACCATAATAAACCATAATAAACCTCAATAAACCCTAAAAATGCAAATATACCATTAAAAAGCCCTAAAACACCAAATATATGATAATAAAACCTAAAAAATCTTAAAATCCCTAATAAAACCTATTAAACCCTAATAAACACTACTAAACCCTAAAAAACCCTAATATACCCTATTAAAAATTAATAAACCATAATGAACCATAATAAACCCTAATAAATCCTAAACATACCCAAATATACTATAATATACCATAATATATCCTAATAAACCCAACCCAATCCTAATAAAACCCTAAAAATTCCTAATAAACCCTAATAATCCTTGACACACCAGAATAAACCCTAATAAAATCCTAATAACCCCCACCAAACCTAAAAAAACACTAATATACCATTAAAAACCCTAAAACCCAAACAAACCATAATAAATGTTAATAACACCTGAAAATTATAAAAAATGCTAGTAAACCCTAAAGATACCTCTAATAATAATAACAGCAATAACACATGTGCATGAGAATATGTGTATGGTTTAAATAATAAATCCTAACGCACTTGCATGTGCATATGCCTGCCCATTTGCGTGTGAATGATATTAAGTAATAAATTGTAAAAAATAACGCATGTGAATTACATGTGTATATACATGTGCATGTGAATGATAATAAATAATAAATAATAATGCACAACCAAGTGCATGTGCATGTGCATGTGCATGGTAATAAAAAATAAATAATAACCATGTCCACATGAATGTGCATTTGTATATGAATGATAATAAATAATAAATAATAACACATGTGACAATAGAATAATGCATGTGCAATGCCCTTCCCACGCATCCTCCACACGCACCCACCTCCTTGCCTCCACCCGAACTCGAACCTGTGACGTCCCCCCTTGCGTGCCTGCACCTTTACCACTAAGCCATTTCGTTTTTTCTCTATTTAATGATATATCTATTTATTTATATATATAGTTATATTTATTTGTATATTAATATATATTCATATTAAAATAAATATATTTAGTTATATAAATACATATATATTTATTCATATATTAGTATATATATATTCATTATTATATTAAAATATATTTATATTAATATGTTTTTTATCTGTATATTTATTTTTATATTAATATATATTTATAAGATTAGTTTTAAATACATTTATAAATTATGTTTTTATGTGTGTTTATAAATAAATAAATACATACATATATACAACACACACACAGAGACACACACATACACACACACAAACACACACACACACACACACACACAGACACATATATATTTACGAATAAATACATATATATGTGTATTTGAAAATCCATAGAATGCTAAAATGACCATAAATTCTAATATAGACGCCCATTTCAACTCCACAACCAGTCTAATCGAAGAAAATGAAACAATCTTCGATATGATATGTGGTACAGACCTAACGGACATCCGGATCAGAAGTTATACTTGTTTGAATGTTAACAAAATGGGGTATCCCCACTAAAGCCACTACCAATGCTACATAAACCCTATTAATTGCTACAAAAACCTGAAAAATGCTTCAAATCCCACAAAACGCAACAAAACCCCAAAAAACGCTCAAATAACCCTAACAAAGTATAAAAAATCCAAACACACCCATAAAACAAAAAAAACGCACAAAACCCCAAACAACTCAAAAAAAACCGTAACAAACCCTAAAAACCCTAAAAAACCTAACAAACCCTAACAACCACTAATAACCCATAGGAACCACTAACAAACCCTAATAACCCATAAAACCCACTATTAAACCCTAAAAACCCTAATAAACACTAATAAGTCGTAATAACCTGTAATAAACTCTAAAAAACTCTACTAGGCCCTAATAAATGCTAAAAAATCCCCAAAACCCCTAATATATAATAAAAAACACCATTAAACCATAATAAACCCTAATAATCACTATAAACCCTAATGAACCTGAGAAAATGCTACAAAAAACTCCAAATAATAGCCTAAAAAACCCTACAACCCACTAATAAAACCTAAAAAACCCTAATAACCCCCAAATAAAAAGTAACAAACCCTAAAAACCCCAAATAAATCATAAAAAATCCTAACAATGCCAAATAAATTGTAACAAACTGAAACAAACCATAACAAACCCCTAATAAACCACAATAAACCCTAACAAATCATAATAAACCCTAATAAATCCTAATAAACCCAAATACATGTTACTAAACCCTAATAAGTAAAATAAACCCTAATAAACCCTAATAAATCTTAAATAACCATAAAAGGTTGATAAACCCCAGAAAAATCTATTAATGCATATAAAATCCCAATAAAACCCAAATATACAATAAAAAATGCTAATAAACAGTAAAAAATTCTAAATAAACCTAATAATCCCTAAATAACCGTGCCCACGGGGGCTGGGTGAGTTGGTTCAAGGCGGTGGCATCCTGACCCCGAGATTCCAGGTTCGAGTCCTCGCAAGGCAACATGCACTGTATGCCAGCGATCCTCTTTTCCCCTTGATTCCGCGTGGAACTGGCCCAAGCCCAAGGGTTGGCTACCTTGGGCCTAGCAGGGGACGTACGACACGAGGTGGGGAAGGCAACCTCAATAACCTATAAACTGGCGAACACATTATCAGAAAAAGATGGAGCTGGCTTCAGCTGCTCTCCTCTCGTGATGGAGTTCCTCTTCACCCTCCAGGAGGCCGCCAGCGTAGCCGATGGCGCTGGCATTACCACCCCTCCCTGGGTCGCAGCTAGGAGGGTGGTGGATGGTGCTCCTTCGCGGTGCTCTTTCTCTCCGTTTACTAACCCTGCACTCCTTCCAGGCTTTCCAGAGGTGGATTTTTTCCCTAAAGTTCCACGCCAAGTCAAGGGAGTGCCGTCGATTCCAATTTTGAATCGCGAGTTCTTCCTAGCTTCTGCACTCCTAGATCATACGCTGGTGGTTCGATTTGGGAAGTTTCGACCTCTGGTAGATGTCTTTGACAGGTTTTTTCTTCTGCGTAGAAGCTCCGTGAAAATGCAGTCATCGGTCTTCTCGATCCTCGACATTTTCAGATCCGTTTTAAGAATGAGGAAGAATTGATCATGGCTTGGGCGTTCTCTCCACGAAAAGTGGATGGGTTTTGCTTCTCCTTGTTTAATGGGTCCTTTGATTTCCATCTGTAGCGTGATCCTTCAGTCACGTAAATTTGGGTCACCCTTCCTGGGCTGGCCCTCCCTTTCCAAAATCCTTCTTTTCTCCGCATCATTGGAAATTTGATTGGTAGGTTCCTTTGCTCGGACTCCCACACTCATGCGGTTTGTCACCCCATCACCCAAGGATTTGTGTGGAGGTTGATATCTCCAAGTACCCGGTTGATTCGGTTTTCATCGAGGTTGAAGGTGAGATCCTGTGGCATCAACATGTTTGTTTCGAATCCTGTTTTATGTTCTATTCGATCTGTCAGCGAATAGGTCACTCGAATGCTCAGTGTCTTGGTGGTTTCGGCCCTATTAGACCTATCTTGCAGCAACCATTTGTTCATGGCCTTGATCTAGGAGCTGTTAGCGGTGATGGTTCGGTTCATGCTGCTCCTATTGTCCACTCCTTAGAGGAACCTTTGCTAGAGAAGGTACCATACAAGGATCCAAACCCTTCCACTAAGGCTGTTTTTGATAGGCTGAGGATGGATTTTCATAGTAAGGAAGCTGTTGGTGATGAGGGGTCAGATGACACCCTGGGTGGTAACTGCAACAAGAAGGAGCTGAAACCTTTTATTAGGAGACATAAGGTGGTGGTTTAGGTGGTGAGTCTGGATACTAATCTTGAAGTTGTTGGGAAGGGCGGTCGGGTCTTAACACCTACTACAGGGGTGTATATTAGGACCCTAGGTGAAAATGGGAGCACTGCTGTTGACCATGAGTTTTCTGGAAGAAAAATGAATGTCAACTATGGGATATCCCTGAGCAACCGGTTTGAGGGCCTGGGGTATTTGGAAAGCCATGGAGATGATACTTGCAATGAAGGGCAGCATGATTCTCAGCATGGTGCTGCGCCTCTGGGTATTGGTAGCAACCCGGGCCTCTGTCTTGAGCATTTGTAGGCCACACCAGTGGCCTTTGACAGTCTCGAGGCGGATGGCCATGTTGAATGAGGAAGGCATAACTCTGGTGCTTTATAAGGGGATCACGCCACCCAGCCTGCTTCTGATGGAGTGGTTGTGACATGTCCCCTCCTGCTTGAAACTATCTCCCTGGATGATAGGCATCTGGCCCTGGTTGCGAGGGATGTTTCAGATGTGTGTGTTCCCGAACGGGTTCTCAAGACTATGACTGATGAGGCAAGTACAGGGTTTGATGATACTGTTGTACCTGGTTCCAGTGCTGCAGTGAATGAATCTGATGGGCTTGATGGTGTGCACACTACACGGCCTGCTTGTGCTGAGGATCTGACATGTGTTGTTGTGGCGTGCTCTGATCTGCATGAAGCATGTTATGTTGAGAATGGGAATCTGGTATAGTGACCGGGCCTTTTGTTACTATTACATAATTTCAAAGATAAACAACATAATAGTATTACACATAGAGGATCCAAAGGTTTAGTGTCTTGGGCAAACTAGGACCATACATAACAAATACAACATCAACCATAAACATTTATTTAATTTCATCTTCTCTAGATTCTTATTGGCAATTGTCCTCTCCTTAGTACATGTAGCCACCTGAGGATATACATCAAAAGGGGTGAGCTAGAAGCCCAGTAAGAGGATAGATAAGAACAATATATCATGGGGTGAGCATAATCATGACACATGCAAAAGATCATGAACATGAGAGGAGCATAAATAATAGACTTGAAATGTGGCAATGCATAAAAATGAAACATCATGTCTTAGTGGTTAACTACCACACATACTTGTGAACAAAGCAAGAATCTTGTTCACACATCATTTCACATTTACTCATGAGATTCATCACTTTACCCAATGCATTGGAGGGCTGTATAATTCAGGGCACACCCGTCACATTTAAACGTTCAAATTGCGCTATATAATTCCGGGAGCACCCGTCACATCATAACATTATCATTATCATGATTTCCACATAGAACACATATCAAACATGTACATAAATAAACCATGTAAAGGAATGGGTTTCATCTCATAGTAATACATTCATAAGCTTTGGGTTCCCAAAAGAAAGAGGGAACAACATACTTGATACAAGAACCATCAACCTTGAATGAAAGGTAAAAGGTGAGATCTTGAAAGAAGAGTTCTTTTGGAAAACATTTTGATGGACATAAAAACCAGTGACAAACATGTATATCCCAGAAAATTAAAGGAAATGATGAAAAAATGATCTTTTAGGAGTAACAATATCAAAAATGGAGTGAAAGAGGGAGAACCCGAAGGAAGAAAATTGGGTTCGAGATTTCCCCTTACCTTGTACCCGAATGCCTCCTTCTCTTTAATGTCTTGTATAATGAAATTATATTAATTAATTAGAAATTACAGAACCTTTTATACATTAATAGTGTTCATTATGGTTTCATTATGTCATATTATGTACCTTTGGATGACTTATAGAGTTTAAAAAACGTTGTTCGGGGATGTTCGTTTTTATGGTTTTCTTGAGCGGTCCACTTGTATTCTTAAATTGATGTTTGGGTAGATCATGGGTAAAAATCCAGAACTAATATTACATGTTATTTATTATATTAAAGAATCTTGAATGATTTTATAATGAGTTATATTAGATCCATGTGGACAAATCATTAGATAAGATTTTAATGATGGTTATTAGGGTAAATTTGGGCGGTTTTTGGATCACAATGAACTTGTTTCAACTTTTCACTTAGTAATATGGCCATAGGTTATTTCCAGAACTTAAAATAGAACATAATACATATAAAATATTCTGGTTCAACCATAAAAATGGTTTCATGACCATATCTGAAGGTATAAATGGAAGAAGAGAGCATGTGGTTTTTGAAGGTGATAAATTATCACCACATGAACAAAGTTCTCTTTAATAAAATAAAAGGAAGAGGGAAAGGGTGTGGGGTGATATAATATACCATTAGAATCATAATATTATAGTATATGTATAGTTATGGAGTTAAAAAATTTTTTGGATGAATATAGGTGGGGAGAGATCAAGAAAGGAACTTGAACTTGAAAGGAAATTAAAGGAGAAGAGGGAGGGAAATTACCTCTTGAATCTTTTCCTTGAGAACCTCATTAAGGGCCTAAGCTTGGTCTTTTTATGAGACCAGAAGCTATTGGACGTGGGGAAGGGGATAGGGGAGATTATTGGGAAGATATTAGACAATTATTGAAGCTTGAGAGGTGTGGTTTGGCAAGTGGAGGGGGATGGCTTATTTATACATGAGGAGGGAGGTGTTTTTGGCATAAAATATTAAATAAAATAATATATCAAGAGTTAGACTTGTAATAGAAGTTTTTTGAAATCCTAAATCATATATCAATATAATATAATTCGTTTTAGGTTTTAACTCTTCTTTATAATTCTAATTCCTTAATTTTTAAAAGGAAAGTGAAAGAAAGAGAAAAAGACACTTTAAAAAATCACCTTTTGACTTTAGGTTTTGGAAAGTTCTTTTTAGGTTTGAGAATTGGATTTATTTTATTTCAAGAAACAATTTATGAGATTTAAAATAATTTGGCCAAAACTAATGCTCTAGAATGTTTATGTCATCATTACATCATTAACGATGCAATTAAGTGTACACCGATTATGCGAAAAACTGTATTTTTTACTATTCACCCGAAAATTGAAGTATTTTCGAAAAAACCCAAAAATTCACCCCTACCATTTTTCGACGTGTAGAATACAAATATGATTTCCATTTTTCAAAAATAATTTTCTAACTATTATTAATTTAATGTTTAATTAAAATCATAATTTACTAAAAAAACAGTTTTTAAAATTAAAACTGATTTTGTAGTTCTTTCAAAAATTACGTAGGGTCTTATAAAATTATCTAAAAACTATTATAAATTGATTCAATAATTTATGAATACATTTCAGGGAAATAAATATTCTTTTAAATTAATTAATTAATTATAATTAATTATTTTGACTTATAAAATACCAAAAACGTTTACTAAGGTCAAATTATCACTTTTTATGATGTCTAAATTTTATTTTATTATTCATAGGTAATGTTACTCTTATTTAATATTCATAAGGGTCATATTACTATTCATAAGGGTAGGTTACTATTCATAAGGGTAGGTTACTATTCACCAAATATTATTTTTGTTTCATTAGACTCCAAAAACTATCTTGAACACAACCGTGTATGTCGGATTTTTAAAATTCCAAACATAGGGGTGACAAAATTATGTTTAAAGGTCACTTATCACTTAGTAGTTCATTATTTTGTGTTTTTATGACATAAATATAAGAAGGGAATTTTCCATTGAAATACTTTGGGTCGTTACATTCTTCCCCCCTTAAGAAATTTTTCCCCCGAAATTTCACTTTACACAAACAGGTGAGGGTACTTCTCTTTCATTGCCTCTTCTGGTTCCCAAGTTGCTTCCTCAAACTTATGGTTCCTTCACAAAACTTTGACAAGGAGGGTTGTCTTGTTGCTTATAACCTTATCACTTTGGTCCAAAATTTTTACCGGATGCTCCTCATAGGAGAGATCATCTTCTAGCTGTACCACCTCTGAGTTTAGTACATGTGAGGGGTCTGGTATGTACTTCCTCAGTAGTGATACATGAAACACATCATGAACTTGAGCCATATTTGGTGGAAGTGCCAGACGATAGGCCATGGCTCCTATACGGTCAAGGATATCAAAGGGGCCAATGTACCTTGGGCTTAGATTCCCTTTCTTCCCGAATCTCATGACTCTCTTCCATGGAGATATTCGAAGGAAGACTTTATCTCTAACGTCGAACTCCATGTCCCTTCGACAGTTGTCAGCATAGCTCTTTTGCCGAATTTGAGCAGCTTTGATGTGTTTCTGGATGACTTGAACCTTCTCTGTCATCTCTTGAACAAGATCGGGACCAAGTAGCTTTCGTTCTCCAACTTCATCCCAATAGGTTGGAGTTCAACATCGCTTCCCATAAAGAGCTTCATACGGAGCAATCTGAATACTTGAGTGGAAGCTATTGTTGTATGAGAACTCAACCAATGGGAGATACTGATACCAACCACCTTTGAATTCAAGAGAGCAGGCTCTTAGCATATCTTCAAGCATCTGAATAGTCCTTTCAGACTAGCCATCAGTTTGGGGGTGATAGGCCATGCTGAAATTTAATTCAGTACTCAAAGCATGTTGAAGGCTCCTCCATAATTTAGATGTGAACCTTGGATCACAGTCAGAGACAATCGAGAGTGGAACACCGTGCAATCTAAATTCTGGAGGAGCCTTCAACATGCTTTGAGTACTGAATTAAATTTCAGCACGACCTATCACCCCCAAACTGATGGCCAGTCTGAAAGGACTATTCAGACGCTTGAAGATATGCTAAGAGCCTGCTCTCTTGAATTCAAAGGTGATTGGGATCAGTATCTCCCATTGGTTGAGTTCTCATACAACAATAGCTTCCACTCGAGTATTCAGATTGCTCCGTATGAAGCTCTTTATGGGAAGCGATGTAGAACTCCAACCTATTGGGATGAAGTTGGAGAACGAAAGCTACTTGGTCCCGATCTTGTTCAAGAGATGACAGAGAAGGTTCAAGTCATCCAGAAACACATCAAAGCTTCTCAAAGTCGGCAAAAGAGCTATGCTGACAACTGTCGAAGGGACATGGAGTTCGACGTTGGAGATAAAGTCTTCCTTCGAATATATCCATGGAAGAGAGTCATGAGATTCGAGAAGAAAGGGAATCTAAGCCCAAGGTACATTGGACCCTTTGATATCCTTGACCGTATAGGAGCCATGGCCTATCGTCTGGCACTTCCACCGAATATGGCTCAAGTTCATGATGTGTTTCATGTATTACTACTGAGGAAGTACATACCAGACCCCTCACATGTACTAAACTCAGAGGTGGTACAGCTGGAAGATGATCTCTCCTATGAGGAGCATCCGGTAAAAATTTTGGACCAAAGTGATAAGGTTATACGCAACAAGACAACCCTCCTTGTCAAAGTTTTGTGGAGGAACCATAAGTTTGAGGAAGAAAATTGGGAACCAGAAGAGGCAATGAAAGAGAAGTACCCTCACCTGTTTGTGTAAAGTGAAATTTCGGGGGCAAAATTTCTTAAGGGGGGAAGAATGTAATGACCCAAAGTATTTCAATGGAAAATTCCCTTCTTATATTTATGTCATAAAAACACAAAATAATGAACTACTAAGTGATAAGTGACCTTTAAACATAATTTTGTCACCCCTATGTTTGGAATTTTAAAAATCCGACATACACGGTTGTGTTCAAGATAGTTTTTGGAGTCTAATGAAACAAAAATAATTTTTGGTGAATAGTAACCTACCCTTATGAATATTAACCTACTCTTATGAATAGTAATATGACCCTTATGAATAGTAAATAAGATTAACATTACCTATGAATAATAAAATAAAATTTAGACAACATAGAAAGTGATAATTTGACCTTAGTAAACGTTTTTGGTATTTTATAAGTCAACATAATTAATTATAATTAATTAATTAATTTAAAAGAATATTTATTTCCCTGAAATGTATTCATAAAGTATTTAATCAATGTATAATAGTTTTTAGATAATTTTATAAGACCCTACGTAATTTTTGAAAGAACTACAAAATCAGTTTTAATTTTAAAAACTGTTTTTTTAGTAAATTATGATTTTAATTAAACATTAAATTAATAATAGTTAGAAAATTATTTTCGAAAAATGGAAATCATATTTGGATTCTACACGTCGAAAAATGGTAGGGGTAAATTTTTGGGTTTTTTCGGAAATACTTCAATTTTCGGGTGAATAGTAAAAAATACAGTTTTTCGCATAATCGGTGTACACTTAATTGCATCATTAATGATGTAATGATGACATAAACATTCTAGAGAATTAGTTTTGGCCAAATTATTTTAAATTTCATAAATTTTTTCTTGAAATACAATAAATCCAATTCTCAAACCTAAAAAGAACTTTCCAAAACCTAAAGTCAAAAGGTGATTTTTTAAAGTGTCTTTTTCTCTTTCTTTCACTTTCCTTTTAAAAATTAATGAATTCGAATTATAAAGAAGAGTTAAAACCTAAAACTAATTATATTATATTGATATATGATTTAGGATGTCAAAAAACTACTATTACAAGTCTAACTCTTGATATATTATTTTATTTAATATTTTATGCCAAAAACACCTCCCTCCTCATGTATAAATAAGCCCTCCCCCTCCACTTGCCAAACCACACCTCTCAAGCTTCAAGAATTGTCTAAGATATGCCCAATAATCTCCCCTAGCCCCTTCCCCACGTCCAATAGCTTCTGGTCTCATAAAAAGACCAAGCTTAGGCCCTTAATGAGGTTCTCAAGGAAAGGATTCAAAAGGTAATTTCCCTCCCTCTTCTCCTTTAATTTCCTTTCAAGTTCAAGTTCCTTTCTTGATCTCTCCCAACCTATCTTCATTCAAATTGTTTTGTAACTCCATAATTATGCATATACTGTAATAGTATTATTCTAATGGTATATTATATCACCCCACACCCTTTCCCTCTTCCTTTTATTTTATTAAAGAGAACGTTGTTCATGTGGTGATAATTTATCACCTTCAAAAACAACATGCTCTCTTCTTCCATTTATACCTCCAGATATGGTCATGAAACCATTTTTATGGTTGAACCAGAATATTTTATATGTATTATATTCTATTTTAAGTTCTGGAAATAACCTATGACCATATTACTAAGTGAAAAGTTGAAACAAGTTCATTGTGATCCAAAAACCGCCCAAATTTACCCAAATAACCATCATTAAAATCTTATCTAATGATTCATCCAAATGGATCTAATATAACTCATTATAAAATCATTCAAGATTATTTAATATAATAAATAACATGTAATATCAGTTCTGGATTTTTACCCATGATCTACCCAAACATCAATTTAAGAAAACAAGTGGACCGCTCAAGAAAACCATAAAAACGAACATCCCCGAACAACGTTTTTTAAACTCTATAAGTCATCCAAAGGTACATAATATGACATAATGAAACCATAATGAACACTATTAATGTATAAAAGGTTCAGTAATTTCTAATTAATTAATATAATTTCATTATACAAGACATTAAAGAGAAGGAGGCATTCGGGTACAAGGTAAGGGGAAATCTCGAACCCAATTTTCTTCCTTCGGGTTCTCCCTCTTTCACTCCATTTTTGATATTGTTACTCCTAAAAGATCATTTTTTCATCATTTCCTTTAATTTTCTGGGATATACATGTTTGTCACTCGTTTTTATGTCCATAAAAATGTTTTCCAAAAGAACTCTTCTTTCAAGATCTCACCTTTTACCTTTCATTCAAGGTTGATGGTTCTTGTATCAAGTATGTTGTTCCCTCTTTCTTTTGGGAACCCAAAGCTTATTAATGTATTACTATGAGATGAAACCCATTCCTTTACATGGGTTATTTATGTACATGTTTGATATGTGTTCTATGTGGCAAGCATGATAATGATAATGTTATGATGTGACGGGTGCGCCCGGAATTATATAGCGCAATTTGAACGTTTAAATGTGACGGGTGCGCCCTGAATTATACAGCGCTCCAATGCATTGGGTAAAGTGATGAATCTCATGAGTAAATGTGAAATGATGTGTGAAAAAGATGCTAGATTTGTTCACAAGTATGTGTGGTAGTTAACCACTAAGACATGATGTTTCATTTTTAGGCATTGACACATTTCAAGTCTATTTTTTATGCTCCTCTCATGTTCATGATCTTTTGCTTGTGTCATGATTATGCTCACCCCATGATATATTGTTCTTATCTATCCTCTTACTGGGCTTCTAGCTCACCCCTTTTGATGTATATCCTCAGGTGGCTACATGTACTAAGGAGAGGACAAGTGCCAATAAGAATCTAGAGAAGATGAAATTAAATAAATGTTTATGGTTGATGTTGTATTTGTTATGTATGGTCCTAGTTTGCCCAAGACACTAAACCTTTGGATCCTCTATGTGTAATACTATTATGTTGTTTATCTTTGAAATGATTTAATAGTAACAAAAGGCCGGGTCGCTATACCAGATTCCCATTATCAGCATAACTTGCTTCATGCAGATCAGAGCACGCCACAACAACACATGTCAGATCCTCAGCACAAGCAGGCCGTGTAGTGTGCACACCATCAAGCCCATCAGATTCATTCACTGCAGCACTGGTACCAGGTACAACGGTATCATCAAACCTTGTACTTGCCTTATCAGTCTTAGTCAGGAGAACCCGTTCGGGAACACACACATCTGAAACATCCCTCGCAACCAGGGCCAGATGCTTATCATCCGGGGAGATAGTTTCAAGCAGGAGGGGACATGTCACAACCACTCCATCAGAAGCAGGCTGGGTGGCGTGATCCCCTTATAAAGCACCAGAGTTATGCCTTCCTCATTCAACATGGCCATCCGCCTTGAGACTATCAAAGGCCACTGGTGTGGCCTACAGCTACTCAAGACAGAGGCCCAGGTTGCTACCAATACCCAGAGGCGCAACACCATGCTGAGTATCATGCTGCCCTTCATTGCAAGTATCATCTCCATGGCTTTACAAATACCCCAGGCCCTCAAACCGGTTGCTCAGGGATATCCCATAGTTGACATTCATTTTTCTTCCAGAGAACTCATGGTCAACAGCAGTGCTCCCATTTTCACCTAGGGTCCCAATAGACACCCCTGTAGTAGGTGATAAGACCCGACCGCCCTTCCCAACAACTTCAAGATTAGTATCCAGACTCACCACCTAAACCACCACCTTATGTCTCCTAATAAAAGGTTTCAGCACCTTCTTGTTGTAGCTGCCACCCAGGGTGTCATCTGACCCCTCATCACCAACAGCTTCCTTACTATGAAAATCCATCCTCAGCCTATCAAAAACAGCCTTAGTGGAAGGGTTTGGATCCTTGTCTGGTACCTTCTCTAGCAAAGGTTCCCCTAAGGAGTGGACAATAGGAGCAGCATGAACCGAACCATCACCGCTAACAGCTCCTAGATCAAGGCCATGAAGAAATGGTTGGTGCAAGACAGGTCTAATTGGGCCAACACCACCAAGACACTGAGCATTCGAGTGACCTATTCGCTGACAGATCGAATAGAACATAAAACAGGATTCGAAACAAACATGTTGATGCCATAGGATCTACCCTTCAACCTCTATGAAAACCTAATCGACCAGGTCCTTGGAGATATCAACCTCCACACAAATCCTTGGGGTGATGGGGTGACAAACCGCATGAGTGTGGGAGTCCGAGCAAAGTAACCTACCAATCAAATTTCTAATGATGCGGAGAAAAGAAGGATTCTGGAAAGGGAGGGCCATCCCAAGAAGGGTGACCCAAATTTCCGTGACTGAAGGATCACGCTACAGATGGAAATCAAAGGACCCATGAAACAAGGAGAAGAAAAACCCATCCACTTTCCTTGGAGAGAACGCCCAAGCCATGATCAAGTCTTCCTCATTCGTAAAATGGATCTGAACATGTCGAGGATCGAGAAGACCGACGACTGCATTTTAACGGAGCTTCTACGCAGAAGAAAAAACCTGTCAAAGACATCTACCGGAGGTCGAAACTTCCCAAATCGAACCACCAGCGTATGATCTAGGAGTGCTGAATCTAGGAAGAACTCGCGATTCAAAATTGGAACCGACGTCACTCCCTTGACTTGGCGTGGAACTTTAGGGAAAAAATCCACCTCTGGAAAGCCTGGAAGGAGTGAAGGGTCAGTAAACGGAGAGAAAGAGCGTCGCAAAGGAGCACCATCCACCACCCCCCTAGCTGCGACCCAGGGAGGGGTGGTAATGCCAGCGCCATCGGCTACACTGGCAGCCTCCTGGAGGGTGAAGAGGAACTCCATCACGAGAGGAGAGCAGCTGAAGCCAGCTCCATCTTTTTCTGATAATGTGTTTTCCAGTTTATAGGTTATTGAGGTGGCCTTCCCCACCCCGTGTCGCACATCCCCAGCTAGGCCCAAGGTAGCCAACCCTTGGGCTTGGGCCAGTTCCACACGGAATCAAGGGGACAAGAGGATCGCTGGCATACAGTGCATGTTGCCTTGCGAGGACTCGAACCTGGAACCTCGGGGTCAGGATGGCACCGCCTTGAACCAACTCACCCAGTCTCCGTGGGCACGGTTATTTAGGGATTATTAGGTTTATTTAGGATTTGTTACTGTTGATTGGCATTTTTTATTGTATATTTGGGTTTTATTGGGATTTTGTATGCATTAATAGATTTTCCTGGGGTTTATCAACCTTTTTATGGTTATTTAAGATTTATTAGGGTTTATTTTACTTATTAGGGTTTAGTAACATGTATTTGGATTTATTATGATTTATTAGGGTTTATTATGATTTGTTAGGGTTTATTGTGGTTTATTAGGGGTTTGTTATGGTTTTTTTCAGTTTGTTACAATTTATTTGGCATTTTTAGGATTTTTTATGATTTATTTAAGGTTTTTAGGGTTTGTTACGTTTTATTTGGGGGTTATTATGGTTTTTTAGGTTTTATTAGTGGATTGTAGGGTTTTTAAGGCTATTATTTGGAGTTTTTTGTAGCATTTTTTCAGGTTCGTTAGGGTTTTTAGTGATTATTAGGGTTTATTATAGTTTAATGGTGTTTTTTATTGTATATTAGAGGTTTTGGGGATTTTTTAGCATTTATTAGGGCCTAGTAGAGTTTTTTAGGGTTTATTACAGGTTATTATGACTTGTTAGTGTTTATAAGGGTTTTTAGGGTTTAATAGTGGGTTTTATGGGTTATTAGGGTTTGTTAGTGGTTCCTATGGGTTATTAATGATTGTTAGGGTTTGTTAGGTTTTTTTAGGGTTTTTAGGGTTTGTTACGGTTTTTTTGAGTTGTTTGGGGTTTTGTGGGTTTTTTTTGGTTTTATGGGTGTGTTTGGATTTTTTATGCTTTGTTAGGGTTATTTTAGCATTTTTTGGGGTTTTGTTGCGTTTTGTGGGATTTGAAGCATTTTTCAGGTTTTTGTAGCAATTAATAGGGTTTATGTAGCATTGGTAGTGGCTTTAGTGGGGATACCCCATTTTGTTAACATTCAAACAAGTATAACTTCTGATCTGGATGTCCGTTAGGTCTGTACCACATATCATATCGAAGATTGTTTCATTTTCTTAGATTAGACTGGTTGTGGAGTTGAAATGGGCGTCTATATTAGAAGTTATGGTCGTTTTAGCATTCTATGGATTTTCAAATACACATATATATGTATTTATTCTTAAATATATATGTGTTTGTGTGTGTGTGTGTGTGTTTGTGTGTGTGTATGTGTGTGTCTCTATGTGTGTGTTGTATATATGTATGTATTTATTTATTTATAAACACACATAAAAACATAATTTATAAATGTATTTAAAACTAATCTTATAAATATATATTAATATAAAAATAAATATACAGATAAAAAATATATTAATATAAATATATATTAATATAATAATGAATATATATATACTAATATATGAATAAATATATATGTATTTATATAACTAAATATATTTATTTTAATATGAATATATATTAATATACAAATAAATATAACTATATATATAAATAAATAGATATATCATTAAATAGAGAAAAAACGAAATGGCTTAGTGGTAAAGGTGCATGCACGCAAGGGGGGACGTCACAGGTTCGAGTTCTAGTGGAGGCAAGGAGGTGGGTGCGTGTGGAGGATGCATGGAAAGGGCATCGCACATGCCTTATTCTATTATCACATGTGTTATTATTTATTATTTATTATCATTCATATACAAATGCACATTCATGTGGACATGGTTATTATTTATTTTTTATTACCATGCACATGCACATGCACATGCACTTGGTTGTGCATTATTCTTTATTATTTATTATCATTCACATGAACATGTATATACACATGTAATTCACATGCGTTATTTTTTACAATTTATTACTTAATATCATTCACATGCAAATGCGCAGGCATATGCACATGCAAGTGCATTATGATTTATTATTTAAACCATACACATATGCTCATGCACATGCGTTATTACTGTTATTATTATTAGAGGTATTTTTAGGGTTTACTAGCATTTTTTATAATTTTTAGGTGTTATTAACATTTATTATGGTTTGTTTGGGTTTTAGGGTTTTTAATGGTATATTAGTGTTTTTTAGGTTTGGTGGGGGTTATTAGGATTTTATTAGGGTTTATTCTGGCGTGTCAAGGATTATTAGGGTTTATTAGGTATTTTTAGGGTTTTATTAGGATTGGATTGGGTTTATTAGGATATATTATGGTATATTATGGTATATTTGGGTATGTTTAGGATTTATTAGGGTTTATTATGGTTCATTATGGTTTATTAATTTTTAAGAGGGTATATCAGGTTTTTTTTAGGGTTTAGTAGTGTTTATTAGGGTTTAATAGGTTTTATTAGGGATTTTAAGCTTTGTTAGGTTTTATTATCATATATTTGGTGTTTTAGGGATTTTTAATGGTATATTTGCGTTTTTAGGGTTTAGTGAGGTTTATTATGGTTTATTATGGTGTGTTAAGATTTATTAGGGTTGACTAGGTATTTTTAGGGTTTTATTAGGGTTGAATAGGTATCTTTAGGGTTTTATTAGGGTTTATTAGGGTTGAATAGGGTTTATTAGGGTTGGTTATGGATTTTAGGGTTTACTAGGGTTTGCTACTGTTTTTATTAGGGTATATGAGTGTTTTTTTGTTTTTGTTAATATATATGAGTGGTTGTTAGGACTTTTTATGTTTTATTAGAGTGTTTTTAGTGTTTGTGAGCATTTTGTATGGTTTATTAGGTTTTATTAGAATTTATTATGGTTTGTTAGGTTTTCTAGGGCTTTTTAATGGTTTAGTTGTGTTTTTTTATTGGGGTTTAGTTGGATTTTACTAGGTTTTATTATGGTGTGCCAAGGTTTATTAGGGTTGAGAAGGTATTTTTAAGGATTTATTATGGTTTTATTAGGGTTTATTTGTTCTTATTAGGGTTTATTAGGTATTTTAATGGATTATTAGGGTTTTGTTAGGGGTGTATTAGTTTTTTGTTTTATTTGGTTATATTAGTGTTTGTTGGGTCTTTTTAGATAATATAGTGTGTTTTTATTTCTTGTGAGCATTTTGTTTTTGTTTGTGATCGTTTTTTGGGTTTCTTAGGTTATATTAGAGTTTATTATGATTTATTAGGGTTTCTAGGGATTTTAAGGTATATTGGCATTTTTTGCCTTTATTAGGTTACATTAGTGTTTTTAGGTATTTTTAGGTAATATTGCGTGTTTTTATTGTTTGTGATCATTTTTTCTATTGTTTGTGAGCATTTTTAGGGTTTATTAAGTTATATTAGGGTTTATCCAGTTTTCTAGGTATTTTTAGGGTATGAAAGCATATTTTTCTTTATAAGGGTTTTATTAGGGGTTATTATCGTGTGTTAAGGTTTGTTAGGGTTGAGTAGGGTTTATTTGGCTTTATTTATGGTTTATTAGGGCTTTTTAGGGTATGTTTGTGGTTTATTATGATTTATTAGTGTTTATTATTGTCTATTAGGGTTGGTTAGGGTTTTTTTGGTTTTCATAGCTGGTTTTAGGGTTTATTAGGTTTTATTATCATTTATTAGGGTTTATTAGGTATTTTGGGGTTTTTATTAGGGTTGAGTAGAGTTTCTTAGGGTTTTTTGAATTATGAGGTGTTTTTAGGGATTATTAGAGATTATTAGGGGTTTATTAGGGGTTTATTAGGGTTTTAATTTATGTAGTTCTTTTAGGGTTCATGTAGCGTTTTTTGGGTTTATGTTGCATTTTTTTGTTTTTTTTTTGTGTTTTTAGGGTTTTTATTGCATTTTTAGGGTTTATGTAACGTTTTCAGAGTTTATGTATCTATTTGAAGCCTTTTTAAGGTTTTAATGATTATGTATGGTTTGTAGTGTTTTTAGGGTTTTTAGGGGTTGTTAACGGGTGTTTATGGTTTTTCATGATATCTAATGGCTTTTAATGGTTTTGGGGGGTTTATGGGTTTATTTGTTTTTTTTGGGATTGATAGGGGTTGTTAGTTTTTTTAGAGTGTTTTAGGGTTTTTTTAGATATTGTAGCGAGTTTTTAGGGTTTATATAATTTTTTTAGTGTTTCTTTGGGTTCTTTAGGGTTTTTAGTGTTCTTTAGAGTTTAATATGGGTCTTTAGGGTTTATTAGGGTTTATTAGTGTTCTTTAGGATTTGTTACAATTTATTATCATTTTTTATTGTATATTAGGGTTTTATTGGGATTTTTTAGGCATTAATAGCTTTTTCTAGGGTTTATCAAAAAAATTTAGGGTTCTTTAGGATTTATTAGGGTTTATTAGGGTTTATTTTATTTATTAGGGTTTAGTAACGTGTATTTGGGTTTATTACGATTTATTAGGGTTTATTATGATTTGTTAGGGTTTATTGGGGTTTATTAGGGGTATGTTATGGTTTGTTTCAGTTTGTTACTATTTTATTGGCATTGTTAGGAATTTTTACGATTTATTTGGGGTTTTCAGGGTTTGTTACGATTTATTTTGGGGTTATTAGGGTTTTCTAGGGTTTATTATTGGGTTGTAGGGTTTTGTAGGCTATTATTTGGAACTTTTTGTAGCGTTTTGTTGGGTTTGTTAGGTTATTTAGAGATTATTAGGGTTTATTATGGTTTAATAGTGTTGTTATTGTATATTAGGGGTTTTAGGGTTTTTGTAGCATTTATTAGGGTCTAATAGAGTTGGTTAGTGTTTTTTATAGGTTATTACAATTTATTAGTGTATATTAGGGTTTTTAGGGTTTAATAGGGGGTTTTATGGGTTATTAGGGTTTATTAGTGGATCTTAGGGGTTATTAGTGGTTGTTTGGGTTTGTTAGGTTTTTTAGGGTTTTTAGGGTTTGTTACAGTTTGTTTGAGTTGTTTGGGGTTTTATGCATTTTTTTGGGTTTTATGGGTGTGTTTGGATTTTTTATGCTTTGTTAGGGTTATTTTAGCATTTTTGGGGTTTTGTTGCGTTTTGTGGGTTTTGAAGCATTTTTTGGGTTTTTGTATCAATTGATAGGGTTTTATATAGTATTGTTTGTGGATTTAGTGGTTCTTTAGATTTCTTTAGGGTTTTTAGGGTTTTTTAGGGTTCTTTAGGGTGTATTAGGGTTTCTTTTGAGGTTTTTAGGGGGTTTTAGGGTTTTTAACGGTTTCATAGTGTTGGTTGGGGTTTTGTTAGTAATTTTTAGGTTTTTAGGGGGTTTTTAGAATTTTTAATGGTTTTTAGGGGTTTTAGGGTTTTTTCATGTTTTTTGAGGTTTTTTTAGTTTTCTAGGTTTTTTTGGGGTTTTTTGGTTTTTTCAGTTTTTAGGGGTTTTAGGGTTTTTTAGGGTTTTTTAGGATTTTTTAGGGTTTTTATGGGTTTTTGGGTTTTCTAGGGTTTTTTTGGGTTTTATTGTTTTTAAGGTTTTGTTAGGTTTTGCCGAGTTTGTTAGGGTTTTTTGTGAATATTAGCATTTTTAATGGCATAATTGTGTTTTTGTTGTATAATTGGGTTTTTAGGTATTTTGTAGCTTTTATTGGGGTTTAATATGGTTTTTAGGGTTTATTAAGATTTATTATAGTTTATTAGGGTTTAGTAGTGGGCTTTAGGGTTTATTATGGTTTGTTATTGGTCGGTAGGGTTTGTTAGGATTTATTAGTTCTTATTAGAGTGATTTAGGGTGTCTAAGGGTTTGTTATGGTTTTTATGGGTGTGTTAGTGTTTCTAAGGCTGGGTTAGGGTTTTTATGGGCGGGTTAGGGTTTCTAAGGGTGTGATATGGTTTCTAAGGATTTTTGAGGTACTTTTAGGGTTTCTATGGGTGTGTTTGAGTTTCTAAGGGTGTGCTAGGGTTTCTAAGGGTGTGTTAGGCTTTGTAAGGGTGTGTTAGGGTTTATAAGGGTGCGTTCGTGTTTCTTAGGTTTTCTTAGGGTTTTGTATGGGTTTTTAGGGTTATGTTAGGGTTTTTTATGGTTTCTTAGGGGTTTTTAGGGTTTCTTTGAGTTTTTTTGTGTTTATTGGGGTTTCTTAGTGCTTCTTGGGGTTTGTTAGGGCTTGTTAGGGTTTGTTAGGATGTTTTAGGGTATGTTATGTTTTTTAGGGTTTTTTGGGGTTTGTTAGGGTTTTTGGGGTTTTTGGGGTTTGTTAGTGTTTGTTAGGGTTGGTTAGGGTTTGTTAGGGTTTTGCGTGGTTTTTAATAGTTTTTAGTGTTTATGGGGTTATTCATGGTTTTTTAGGGTTTTTTAGTTGTTCATGCATGTCAGAGATGTTTAGAGCTTGTCATAAGCTTATATTTGATATGCGGTAGAGGTGAAACAGACACCCATAGTAGAATTTATGGTGATTTGTAGGAATTAAGGACCTTTTGGAACTTTAAGAACGTGATAAGGTGTTCCTATTGGTCACATATGTGTAGATCTAGTCGAAATCTTCAATTTGATATTTGGTAGAGGCAAAACGGACTCCTGGAGTAGAAGTTATGGTCTATTTGAGGGTTTAAGTACCTTTATGGGCCTTTAAGGATGTGAGAAGGTTCTTAAATGGTTATAGGAGTGTAGTTCTTGTCTCAATCTTCGATTTGATATGTGGTAGAGGCAAAATAGACACCCATAGAAGAAGTTATTGCTAAACGGACACCAGAAGCCAATCTTTTAACCATCCAAAGAGATTTTGGGTCTTTTGGGCGGTTGAAGAATGTCAGAAAGGGTTCCAGTGGTTATCAGATTCTGAAATCTTTTCACAATCTTCTATTTGATATGTTGTAGAGCCAAAATGGACACACGTAGCAGAAGTTAGTGTCGTCTTAAATTGAGCAACCCTCCTAGCGCCTAAAAACCATAGAAACCCACAACTCACTAAAATAGGCATAACTTCTCCCTCGGGTGTCCATTTGAGCGTAGTGAATAGTAAAATCAATGCTCGTGAGATGAGTGAGGACCATGTCTAATCTAAACTCTGAGAATATCAATGAAACAGAAGATATATTAGATATACCACTCCAAAAAAAGTCCAACTTCAAACGCCCATAAATTTCACTCTGGTTTTCCGTTTCAGCTTTACCACATATCAAATCGAAGGCAGCGAAATGGTCTATGCAGAAGTCTCACTTGGAAAAAGTGAGAGTCATTTTTGGGACCATAAAATCCCAAAAAACCATCAGAAGGCCTCCAAAACACCATTTCTGTGTCTGGATCCCTATCAAATTTTTCTTAAAATGATCATAACTTCTGATCTGTGTGTCTGTTCGGCCTCCGTCGCCTATTTTTATCATAGTTCGTTGCATGAGATTTAGTTTTAATATTCACGGAGCGAAAATGGACACCATAAGAAGAAGTTATGCCTTTTTTAGTGACTCTGTGATTTGTTAGGTTTTTCGAGACACCATTTCTAGCACTTTGGTCATGTCTGCTGCTTTTTCAAACAACTATAACTTATTATTACTGTTATTATTATTATTATTATCATAATCTCAGGAAAATGAACATGCACATGCACGTGCATTATTATTATATTTTCATTAAAACACACGGGCGCATGCAATGCACACACGTTATTTTATTATCACATGCGTTGTTATTATTGTCGTTATTATTATTATTGTGGTTGTTTTTGGTGTTGTTGTTATTGTTATTATCATCACATGAAAATGCACATCCAAATGCACATACATGAAAATTCAATGAACATGCATTATTCTATTATCACATGAATTGTTGTTGTTATTGTTATTATTATTATTATTATTATTATTATTATTATTATTATCCTCATCAGCATCATCATCATCACATGCAAATGCAATGCACGAGAGTTATTATTTATTACCATACAAATGCACATGTAATGCACATGCAATATTCTATTATCATATGCATTAGTACTACTACTATTATCACCACCACTACTACTATTATTACTACTCTTGTTATTATTACGATCACCACATTCAAATGTAGATGCACATGCATTATTATTATTATTTATTGTCGTGTACCTGCATATACAATGCACTTGTATTATTCTTTCATCATTATTATTATTATTATCACATATATTATTATTATTATTATTATTATTATTATCATTATCATTATCATTATCATTATCATTATCACATGCAAATTCACAAGCATTTGCGTTGTTATTTTTTATTTATTACTATGCACGTGCATGCATTATTATTATTATTATTATTATTATTATTTCAATTGGTCTTATTAATATTATCATCAAATGTAAATGCACATGCACATGCATGTGCATTATTATTTATTATTATTTATTAATTATTTACTACTATGCATGTGTACATTAAATGCACTTGCGTTATTCTATTATTATTATTATTATTATTATTATTATTATTATTCTTGTTGTTGTTGTTTGTATCATCAAATACAAATGCACATGCACGTGCATTGTTATTTATTATTTATTACCATGCATGTGCATGTGTCATTATCATTATCATTACATGTAAATGCACATGCACGTGCGTTATTATATATTATTTATTATCATGCACATGAAAATACAATGCACTTGTGTTATTCTCTTATAACATGTGTTATTATTATTTATTCTAATGCAGTTCACACACAATGCACGTGCGTCATTCTATTATCACATGTGTTATTATTTATTATTTATTATCATTCACATGAAAATTCACATTCATGTGGACTTGGTTATTATTTATTGTTTATTACCATGCACATGCACATGCACATGCACATGCACATGCACATGCACATGCATAAGCACTTGTATGTGCGTAATTATTTATTATTTATTATCATTCACATGCACATGCACATACACATGAAATTCACATGCGTTATTATTTATTATTTATTATTTATTATTTATTATTTATTATTTATTATCATTCACATGCAAATGCGCAGGCATATACACATGCATGGGCGTTATTACTACTATTATTATTAGAGGTATTTTTAGGGTTTACTATCATTTTTTAGGATTTTTAGGTGTTATTAACATTTATTATGGTTTGTTAGGGTTTTGGGGATTTTAACGGTATATTAGCGTTTTTAGGGTTTGGTGGGGGTTATTAGGATTTTATTAAGGTTTATTATGGTGTCTTAAGGTTTATTAGGGTTTATTAGGTATTTTTAAGGTTTTATTAGGATTGAGTTGGGTTTATTAGGGTATATTATGGTATATTATGGTATAGTTGGGTATGTTTAGGATTTATTAGGGTTTATTATGGTTCATTATGGTTTATTAATTTTTAAGAGGGTATATTATGGTTTTTTAGTGTTTAGTAGTGTTTATTCAGGTTATTAGCGCTTTTAGGATTTGTTAGGTTTTATTAGCATTTATTAGGGTTTTTAGTGGTTTATTTGTGTTTTTTGGGTTTAGTGGGGTTTATTATGGTTTATTATGGTGTGTTAAGGTTTATTAGGGTTGATTAGGTATTTTTAGGGTGTTATTAGGGTTGAGTCGGTATTTTTAAGGTTCTATTTGGGTTTATTAGGGTTGAGTATGGTTTATTAGGGTTTGTTAGGGATTTTTAGGGTTTACTAGTGTTTTTTTGTGTTTTTATTAGGTTATATGAGTGTTTTTTAGTTTTTGTTAATATATATGAGGGGTTGTTATGACTTTTTAGGTTTTATTAGCATGTTTTTAGTGTTTTTGAGCATTTTTAATTTTTTATTATCTTTTATTTGGATTTATTATTGTTTATTAGGGTTTCTAGGGCTTTTTAATGGTTTGTTTGAGTTTTTTTTTGTTTATTGGGGTTTAGTAGGGTTTGTTTAGGTTTTGTTATGGTGTTTCAAGGTTTATTAGGGTTGAGATGGTATTTTTACAGTTTTATTATGGTTTTATTAGGGTTTTTTAGTTTTTATTTGGGTTTATTAGGAATTTTTAGGGTTTATTAGGCTTTGTTAGGGGTTTATTAGTCTTTTGTTTTATTGGGTTATATTAGTGTTTGTTAGGTCTTTTTAGATAATATAGCGTTTTTTTATTATTTTTCAGTATTTTATTTTTGTTTGTGAGAATTTTAGGGTTTCTTAGGTTATATTAGAGTTTATTATGGTTTATTAGGGTTTTTGGGGATTTTTAAGGTATTTTAGAATTTTTTGTGTTTATTTGGTTATATTAGTGTTTTAGGTCTTTTTAGGTAATATAGTGTGTTTTTATTGTTTGTGATTGTTTTTTTATTGTTTGTGGGCATTTTTAGGGTTTATTAGTTTATATTAGAGTTTATCAAGGTTTCTTGGGATTTTTAAGGTATACTAGAACTTTTTTCTTTATTAAGGTTTTATTAGGGGTTATTATGGAGTGTTGTGGTTTTTTAGGGTTGAGTAGGGTTTATTTGGATTTATTTATGGTTTATAATGGTTTTTAGGGTTTGTTTGGGGATTATAAGGGTTTATTAGTGTCTATTAGGGTTGGTTATGGTTGTTTAGGTTTTCTTAACATGTTTTTATGGTTTATTATGTTTTATTATCATTTATTAGGGTTTATTAGGTATTTTTGGGTTTTCATTAAGGTTCAGTAGAGTTTCTTAGGGTTTTTAGGGATTATAAAGTGTTTTTAGGGATTATTAGAGTTTATTAGGGGTTTATTAGGGTTTAATTTTTTATATTATGGTATATTAGGGTTTAATGTTTTTAGTGTTTTAAAGTGTCTTTAGGGGTTTTGTAGCATTTTTTAGGGTTTTTGTAGCATTGTGGGTGTTTATGTCGCATTTTTAGTGTTCTACACATTCCTTTATGTCTTGCAAGTTTGCTAGAACTATAGAATCGGAGCCCCGAAACCTTGAAGTAGAGATATCTGTAAAAACACAAAGTGGTGCAATCATTGCAACCCAAGTGTTTGACTCTTCTCCTGTTGACGTATGTGGGAAGATTCTTCGAGAAAATCTCATAATACTTCCCTTGGTGGAATTCGACGCTATAATGGGAATGGATTGGCCCTCATTATATAGAGCACATATCAACTGTTGGGAAAAAAGAAATATATTTTCATATTCCGAACCATCTCATGCTCCTCTACAAATGCAAGGAAGATCATGAATATCCTTTGAAAAATCCTTCAATGGTGTGGGTGTTGATTCCCTATGAAGAAGCATACCTCGCCCAAATGGTTGAGTCGAAGGAAAGTGCCAACCTTGAGGAAATGCCCATCGTGAGGGAATACAGTGATGTATTTCCCAAAGAGTTACCCATAATTCCCCCAGATCGTGAGGTAGAGTTCTCAATTGAACTCATACCCGGAGCTACTCCTATCTCGAAGTGCCCCTATAGGATGGATCCTATCGAACTGGAGGAGTTAAAGAAGCAGCTTCAAGAGCATTTGGACAAAGGGTTCATACGCCCTAGTGCATCACCTTGGGGTGCACCAGTGCTCTTTGTGAAGAAGAAGGATGGAACCATGCGGTTGTGTATCGATTATCGTGAACTCAACAAGATCACGATAAAGAAAAAGTATCCTCTCCCAAGGATTGATGACTTGTTCGATCAGTTAAGAGGAGATCAGTACTTCTCAAAGTTGGATCTTCGTTATGGATATCATCAGGTAAAGGTGAAGAAGGAAGATATTCAGAAGACTACCTTTTGTACAAGGTATGGGCACTATGAGTTTTTGGTGATGCCCTTAGGACTTACTAATGCCCCTGAAATCTTCATGGATTTGATGAATAGTGTCTTTAGACATTACCTTGACAAATTTTTGGTAGTGTTTATCGATGATATTCTCATCTACTCCAAGAGAAAGGAGGAACATGAAGAACATCTAAGACTTGTGTTGGAGACATTGAGAAAGGAGAAGTTGTACGCCAAGTTTATAAAGTGTGACTTTTGGATGAATCAAGTCACATTCTTGGGACATGTGATCACAAGTGAGGGAATTTCTGTGGACCCTTCAAAGACAAAGGCGATTGAGGAATGGACCAGGCCCTCTAGTGTCACAGAAAATCGTAGTTTTCTTGGATTAGCTGGGTACTACTGATGTTTTGTGAGAAACTTCTCACGATTGTCAAGCCCTCTAACTAAGTTAACAAGAAAAGGGGTAAAGTACGTATGGAAGGAAGAATGTGAGGGAAGCTTCAAGGAGCTAAATAAAAGGCTGATCACTGCACCTATACTCACACTAACAAAATGTGGAGAAAGTTTTGTGATATACAGTGATGCATCAAAGAAAGGCTTCGGTTGTGTACTCATGAAAAATTATAATGTGATAGACTATGCCTCACAACAGTTGAAGATCCATGATCAGAACTACCCGACACATGATCTAGAGCTGGCAGCCGTGATTTTTGCCTTGAAAATCTGGCAGCACTACCTTTATGGTGAGAAGTGTGACATATACACCGATCACAAGAGCCTAAAGTATATATTCACACAAAAGGAGCTCAACATGCGTCAAAGGAGATGGTTAGAGCTAATCAAGGATTACGATTGCTCTATTCACTATCATCCTGGGAAGGCGAACAAGGTAGCTGATGCTCTAAGTAGAAAAGAACCTGCTACTCTATCCATGTTGAGGATTGAGAAAGACCCTATCTTCTTGGATATGCAAAGAATGGACTTGGAAATCATAAGGGTAGGGGATACATCCTACCTTGCCCAAATGATTGCGCAACCATCCATCCAAGAGAATATTAAGGAAGCACAAAGGGATGATGTGGAGATACAAAAGAGGGTGAATGCAGTAAAGGAAGGGAAGCTTCAATAGTTCCATATCGACGATGATGGTGTGATTCGGTTTGGAACACGGTTTTGTGTGCCTTCATCACCCGGGATAAAGAAGGAGCTATTGGATAATGCCCATAGCTCAACTTTCTCTATCCATCCTGGAAGTACCAAGATGTATCGTGATCTCTGAGAACACTTCTGGTGGGATAACATGAAGAAGGAGATTGCAGAATATATATCAAGGTGCTTGGTATGTCAGCAAGTTAAAGCTGAGCGGCAAAAGTCCAAAGGTATGATGCAGCCATTTCCTATACCCATGTGGAAATTGTAAAATGTTATTATGGACTTTATCACGGGTCTCCCGAAGACGCCAAAGGGAAATAATGCGATATGGGTTGTGGTTGATCGACTCACCATGACTGGCAATTTTATCGCTATTCGGGAAGACCTCTCACTTGAACAACTTTCAAGGATATATGTGAAGGAAGTGGTGAGATTTCACGGTGTTCCACTCTCGATTGTCTCTGACCGTGATCTAAGGTTCACATCTAAATTCTGGAGGAGCCTTCAACATGCTTTGAGTACTGAATTAAATTTCAGCACGGCCTATCACCCCCAAACTGATGGCTAGTCTGAAAGGACTATTCAGATGCTTGAAGATATTCTAAGAGCCTGCTCTCTTGAATTCAAAGGTGGTTGGGATCATCATCTCCCATTGGTTGAGTTCTCATACAACAATAGCTTCCACTCGAGTATTCAGATTGCTCCGTATGAAGATCTTTATGGGAAGCGATGTAGAACTCCAACCTATTAGGATGAAGTTGGAGAACGAATGCTACTTGGTCCCGATCTTGTTCAAGAGATGACAGAGAAGGTTCAAGTCATCCAGAAACACATCAAAGCTGCTCAAAGTCAGAAAAAGAGCTATACTGACAACTGTCGAAGGGACATGGAGTTCGACGTTGGAGATAAAGTCTTCCTTTGAATATCTCTATGGAAGAGAGTCATGAGATTCGAGAAGAAAGGGAAGCTAAGCCCAAGGTACATTAGACCCTTTGAGATCCTTGATCGTATAGGAGCCATGGCCTATCGTCTGGCACTTCCACCAAATATGGCTCAAGTTCATGATGTGTTTCATGTATCACTACTGAGGAAGTACATACCAGACCCCTCACATGTACTAAACTCAGAGGTGGTACAGCTGAAAGATGATCTCTTCTATAAGGAGCAGACTGTAAAAATTTTGGACCAAAGTGATATGGTTATATGCAATAAGACAACCCGCCTTGTCAAAGTGTTGTGGAGGAACCATAAGTTTGAGGAAGCAACTTGGGAACTAGAAAAGGCAATGAAAGAGAAGTACCCTCACCTGTTTGTGTAAAGTGAAATTTTGGGGGCAAAATTTCTTAAGGGTGGAAGAATGTAACGACCCAAATTATTTCAATGGAAAATTTCCTTCTTATATTTATTTCATAAAAACACAAAATAATGAACTACTAAGTGCTAAGTGACCTTTAAACATAATTTTCCCCCCCTATGTTTGGAATTTTAAAAATCTGACATACACGGTTGTGTTCAAGATAGTTTTTGGAGTCTAATGAAACAAAAATAATTTTTGGTGAATAGTAACCTACCCTTATGAATAGTAACCTACCCTTATGAATAGTAATATGACCCTTATGAATATTAAATAAAAGTAACATTACCTATGAATAATAAAATAAAATTTATACATCATAGAAAGTGATAATTTGACCTTAGTAAACGTTTTTGGTATTTTATGAGTCAAAATAATTAATTATAATTAATTAATTAATTTAAAAGAATATTTATTTTCCTGAAATGTATTCATAAAGTATTGAATCAATGTATAATAGTTTTTAGATAATTTTATAAGACCCTATGTAATTTTTGAAAGAACTACAAAATCAGTTTTAATTTTAAAAACTATTTTTTTAGTAAATTATGATTTTAATTAAAAATTAAATTAATAATAGTTAGAAAATTATTTTTGAAAAATGGAAATCATTTTTGGATTCTACACGTTGAAAAATGGTAGGGGTAAATTTTTTGGTTTTTTCGGAAATACATCAATTTTCGGGTGAATAGTAAAAAATATAGTTTTTCGCATAATCGGTGTACACTAAATTGCATCATTAATGATATAATGATGACATAAACATTCTAGAGCATTATTTTTGGCCAAATTATTTTAAATTTCATAAATTTTTTCTTGAAATACAATAAATCCAATTCTCAAACCTAAAAAGAACTTTCCAAAACCTAAAGTCAAAAGGTGATTTTTTAAAGTGTCTTTTTCTCTTTCTTTAACTTTCCTTTTAATAAATTAATGAATTCGAATTATAAAGAAGAGTTAAAACCTAAAACGAATTATATTATATTGATATATGATTTAGGATGTCAAAAAACTACTATTACAAGTCTAACTCTTGATATATTATTTTATTTAATATTTTATGCCAAAAACACCTCCCTCCTCATGTATAAATAAGCCCTCCCCCTCTTCTTGCCAAACCACACCTCTCAAGCTTCAAGAATTGTCTGAGATCTGCCCAATCATCTCCCCTAGTCCCTTCCCCACATCCAAGAGCTTCTGGTCTCAGAAAAAGACCAATCTTAGGCCCTTAATGAGGTTCTCAAGGGAAGGATTCCAGAGGTAATTTCCCTCCCTCTTCTCCTTTAATTTCCTTTCAAGTTCAAGTTCCTTTCTTGATCTCTCCCCACCTATCTTCATCCAAATTGTTTTGTAAATCCATAATTATACGTATACTGTAATATTATGATTCTAATGGTATATTATATCACCCCACACCCTTTCCCTCTTCCTTTTATTTTATTAAAGAGAACGTTGTTCATGTGGTGATAATTTATCACCTTCAAAAACAACATGCTCTCTTCTTCCATTTATACCTTCAGATATGGTCATGAAACCATTTTTATGGTTGAAACAGAATATTCTATATGTATTATGTTCTATTTTAATTTCTGGAAATAACCTATGTCCATATCACTAAGTGAAAAGTTGAAACAAGTTCATTGTGATCCAAAAACCGCCCAAATTTACCCAAATAACCATCATTAAAATCTTATCTAATGATTCGTCCACATGGATCTAATATAACTCATTATAAAATCATTAAAGATTCTTTAATATCATAAATAACATGTAATATCAGTTCTGGATTTTTACCCATGATCTACCCAAACATCAATTTAAGAATACAGGTGGACCGCTCAAGAAAACCATAAAAACGAACATCCCCGAACAACGTTTTTTAAACTCTATAAGTCATCCAAAGGTACATAATATGACATAATGAAACCAGAATGAACACTATTAATGTATAAAAGGTTCTGTAATTTCTAATTAATGAATATAATTTCATTATACAAGACATTAAAGAGAAGGATGCATTCGGGTACAAGGTAAGGGGAAATCTCGAACCCAATTTTCTTCCTTCGGGTTCTCCCTCTTTCACTCCATTTTTGATATTGTTACTCCTCAAAGATAATTTTTTCATCATTTCCTTTAATTTTATGGGATATACATGTTTTTCCCTGGTTTTTATGTCCATCAAAATGTTTTCCAAAAGAACTCTTCTTTCAAGATCTCACCTTTTACCTTTCATTCAAGGTTGATGGTTCTTGTATCAAGTATGGTGTTCCCTATTTCTTTTGGGAACCCAAAGCTTATGAATGTATTGTTATGAGATGAAACCCATTCCTTTACATGGGTTATTTATGTACATGTTTGATATGTGTTCTATGTGGAAAGCATGATAATGATAATGTTATGATGTGACGGGTGCGCCCAGAATTATATAGCGCTATATGAATGTTTAAATGTAACGGGTGCGCCTGGAATTATACAGCGCTCCAATGCATTGGGTAAAGTGATGAATCTCATGAGTAAATGTGAAATGATGTGTGAACAATATGCTAGATTTGTTCACAAGTATGTGTGGTAGTTAACCACTAAGACATGATGTTTCATTTTTATGCATTGCCACATTTCAAGTCTATTATTTATGCTCCTCTCATGTTCATGATCTTTTGCTTGTGTCATGATTGTGCTCACCCCATGATATATTATTCTTATATATCCTCTTACTGGGTTTCTATCTCACCCCTTTTGATGTATATCCTCAGGTGGCTACATGTACTAAGGAGAGGACAAGTGCCAATACGAATCTAGAGAAGATGAAATTAAATAAATGTTTATGGTTGATGTTGTATTTGTTATGTGTGGTCCTAGTTTGCCCAAGACACTAAACCTTTGGATCCTCTATGTGTAATACTATTATGTTTTTTATCTTTGAAATGATGTAATAGTAACAAAATTCCAGGTCGCTATACCAGATTCCCATTCTCAGCATAACTTACTTCATGCAGATCAGAGCACGCCACAACAACACATGTCAGATCCTCAGCACAAGCAGGCCGTGTAGTGTGCACACCATCAAGCCCATCAGATTCATTCACTGCAGCACTGGCACCAGGTAAAACGGTATCATCAACCTTTGTACTTGCCTCATCAGTCTTAGTCATTAGAACCCCTTCGGGAACACACACATCTGAAACATCCCTCGCAACCAGGGCTAGATGCCTATCATCCGGGGAGACAGTTTCAAGCAGGAGGGGACATGTCACAACCACTCCATCAGAAGCAGGCTGGGCGGCATGATCCCCTTATAAAGCACCAGAGTTATGCCTTCCTCATTCAACATGGCCATCCACCTCGAGACTGTCAAAGGCCACTGGTGTGGCCTACAACTGCTCAAGACAGAGGCCCGGGTTGCTACCAATACCCAGAGGCGCAGCACCATGCTGAGTATCATGCTGCCCTTCATTGCAAGTATCATCTCCATGGCTTTCCAAATACCCCAGGCCCTCAAACCGGTTGCTCAGGGATATCCCATAGTTGACATTCATTTTTCTTCCAGAAAACTCATGGTCAACAACAGTGCTCACATTTTCACCTAGGGTCCCAATTGACACCCCTGCAGTAGGCGTTAAGACCCGACCGCCCTTCCCAACAACTACAAGATTAGTATCCAGACTCACCACCTCAACCACTACCTTATGTCTCCTAATAAAAGGTTTCAACACCTTCTTGTTGCAGCTGCCACCCAGGGTGTCATCTGACCCCTCATCACCAACAGCTTCCTTACTATGAAAATCCATCCTCAGACTATCAAAAATAGCCTTAGTGGAACGGTTTGGATCCTTGTCTGGTGCCTTCTCTAGCAAAGGTTCCTATCAGGAGTGGACAATAGGAGCAGCATTAACTGAACCATCACCTCTAACAGCTCCTAGATCAAGGCCATGAGCAAATGGTTGCTGCAAGACAGGTCTAATCAGGCCAGCACCACCAAGACACTGAGCATTCAAGTGACCTATTCACTGACAGATCGAATAGAACATAAAACAGGATTCGAAACAAACATGTTGATGCCACAGGATCTCCCCTTCAACCTCGATGCAAACTGAATCTACTGGGTCCTTGGAGATATCAAACTCCACACAAATCCTTGGGGCGATGGGGTGACAAACCGCATGAGTGCGGGAGTCCGAGCAAAGGAACCTACAAATCAGATTTCCAATGATGTAGAAAAAAGAAGGATTCTGGAAAGGGAGGGCCAGCCCAGGAAGGGTGACCCAAATTTCCGTGACTGAAGGATCGCGCTACAGATGGAAATCAAAGGACCCATGAAACAAGGAGAAGCAAAACCCATACACTTTCCTTGGAGAGAACGCCCAAGCCATGATCAAGTCTTCCTCATTCGTAAAACGGATCTGAAAATGTCGAGGATCGAGAAGACCGACGACTGCATTTTCACGGAGCTTCAACGCAGAAAAAAAACCAGTCAAAGACACCTACCGGAGGTCGAAACTTCCCAAATCGAACCACCGGCATATGATCTATGAGTGTAGAATCTAGGAAGAACTCGAGATTCAAAATTGGAACCGACGACACTCCCTTAACTTGGCGTGGAACTTTAGGGAAAAAATCCACCTCTGGAAAGCCTGGAAGGAGTGCAGGGTCAGTAAATGGAGAGAAAGAGCGTCGCGAAGGAGCACCATCCACCGCCCCCTAGCTGCGACCCAGGGAGGGGCGGTAACGCCAGCGCCATCGGCTACGCTGGCGGCCTCCTGGAGGGTGAAGAGGAACTCCATCACGAGAGGAGAGCAGCTTAAGCCAGCTCCATCTTTTTCGGATAATGTGTTTTCCAGTTTATAGGTTATTGAGGTGGCCTTCCCCACCCTGTGTCGCACGTCCCCAGCTAGGCCCAAGGTAGCCAACCCTTGGGCTTGGGCCAGTTCCACGCTGAGTCAAGGGGACAAGAGGATCACTGACATACAGTGTGTGTTGCCTTGCGAGGACTCGAACCTGGAACCTCGGGGTCAGGATGCCACCGCCTTGAACCAACTCACCCAGCCCCCTTGGGCATGGTTATTTAGGGATTATTAGGTTTATTTAGGATTTGTTACTGTTTATTAGCATTTTTTATTGTATATTTGGGTTTTATTGGGCTTTTGTATGCATTAATAGATTTTTCTAGGTTTTATCAACCTTTTTAGGGTTATTTAAGATTTATTAGGGTTTATTAGGGTTTATTTTACTTATTAGGGTTTAGTAACATGTATTTGGGTTTATTATGATTTATTAGGGTTTATTATGATTTGTTAGGGTTTATTGTGGTTTATTAGGGGTTTGTTATGGTTTGTTTTAGTTTTTTATGATTTATTTGGCATTATTAGGATTTGTTATGATTTATTTGGGGTTTTTAGGGTTTATTACGTTTTATTTGGGGGTTATTAGGGTTTTTTAGGTTTTATTAGTGGATTGTAGGGTTTTTAGGCTATTATTTGGAGTTTTTTGTAGCATTTTTTCGGGTTCGTTAGGGTTTTTAGTGATTATTAGGGTTTATTATGGTTTGATAGTGTTTTTATTGTATATTAGGGGTTTTGGGGATTTTGTAGCATTTATTTGGGCCTAGTAGAGTTTTTTAGGGTTTATTATAGGTTATTACGATTTATTAGTGTTTATTAGGGTTTTTAGGGTTTAATAGTGGGTTTTATGGGTTATTAGGGTTTGTTATTGGTTCCTATGGGTTATTAGTGGTTGTTAGGGTTTGTTAGATTTTTTTAGGGTTGTTAGGGTTTGTTACGGTTTTTTTGAGTTGTTTGGGGGTTTTGTGCGTTTTTTTTTGTTTTATGGGTGTGTTTGGATTTTTTATGCTTTGTTAGGGTTATTTTAGCGTTTTTTGGGGTTTTGTTGCGTTTTGTGGGCTTTGAAGCATTTTTCAGGTTTTTGTAGCAATTGATAGGGTTTATGTAGCATTGGTAGTGGCTTTAGTGGGGATACCCCATTTTGTTAACATTCAAACATGTATAACTTCTGATCTGGATGTCCATTAGGTCTGTACCACATATCATATCGAAGATTGTTTCATTTTCTTCGATTAGACTGGTTGTGGAGTTGAAATGTGCGTCTATATTAGAATTTATGGTCGTTTTAGCATTCTATGGATTTTCAAATACACATATATATGTATTTATTTGTAAATATATATGTGTTTGTGTGTGTGTGTGTGTGTTTGTGTGTGTGCATGTGTGTGTCTCTGTGTGTGTGTTGTATATAAGTATGTATTTATTTATTTATAAACACACATAAAAACATAATTTATAAATGTATTTAAAACTAATATTATAAATATATATTAATATAAAAATAAATATACAGATAAAAAACATATTAATATAAATATATATTAATATAATAATGAATATATATACTAATATATGAATAAATATATATGTATTTATATAACTAAATATATTTATTTTAATATGAATATATATTAATATACATATAAATATAACTATATATATAAATAAATAGATATATCATTAAATAGAGAAAAAAACGAAATGGCTTAGTGGTAAAGGTGCAGGCACGCAAGGGGGGTAGTCACAGGTTCGAGTTCGGGTGGAGGCAAGGAGGAGGGCGCATGTGGAGGATGCGTGGGAAGGGCATCGCACATGCATTATTCTATTATCACATGTGTTATTATTTATTATTTATTATCATTCATATACAAATGCACATTCATGTGGACATGGTTATTATTTATTGTTTATTACCATGCACATGCACATGCACATGCACTTGGTTGTGCATTATTATTTATTATTTATTATCATTCACATGCACATGTACATACACATGTAATTCACATGCGTTATTTTTTACAATTTATTACTTAATATCATTCACATGCAAATGCGCAGGCATATGCACATGCAAGTGCGTTATGATTTATTATTTAAACCATACACATATGCACATGCACATGCGTTATTTCTGTTATTATTATTATAGGTATTTTTAGGGTTTACTAGCATTTTTTATAATTTTCAGGTGTTATTAACATTTATTATGGTTTGTTTGGGTTTTAGGGTTTTTAATGGTATATTAGTGTTTTTTAGGTTTGGTGGGGGTTATTAGGATTTTATTAGGGTTTATTCTGGTGTGTCAAGGATTATTAGGGATTATTAGGTATTTTTAGGGTTTTATTAGGATTGGGTTGAGTTTATTAGGATATATTATGGTATATTATGGTATATTTGGGTATGTTTAGGATTTATTAGGGTTTATTATGGTTCATTATGGTTTATTAATTTTTAAGAGGGTATATTAGGGTTTTTTAGGGTTTAGTAGTGTTTATTAGGGTTTAATAGGTTTTATTAGGGATTTTAAGCTTTGTTAGGTTTTATTATCATATATTTGGTGTTTTAGGGCTTTTTAATGGTATATTTGCGTTTTTAGGGTTTAGTGAGGTTTATTATGGTTTATTATGGTGTGTTAAGATTTATTAGGGTTGACTAGGTATTTTTAGGGTTTTATTAGGGTTGAGTAGGTATCTTTAGGGTTTTATTAGGGTTTATTAGGGTTGAGTAGGGTTTATTAGGGTTGGTTATGGATTTTAGGGTTTGCTACTGTTTTTATTAGGGTATATGAGTGTTTTTTTGTTTTTGTTAATATATATGAGCGGTTGTTAGGACTTTTTATGTTTTATTAGAGTGTTTTTAGTGTTTTTGAGCATTTTGTATGGTTTATTAGGTTTTATTAGAATTTATTATGGTTTGTTAGGTTGTCTAGGGCTTTTTAATGGTTTAGTTGCATTTTTTTATTGGGGTTTAGTTGGATTTTACTAGGTTTTATTATGGTGTGCCAAGGTTTATTATGGTTGAGAAGGTATTTTTAAGGATTTATTATGGTTTTATTAGGGTTTATTTGTTCTTATTAGGGTTTATTAGGTATTTTAATGGATTATTAGGGTTTTGTTAGGGGTGTATTAGTTTTTTGTTTTATTAGGTTATATTAGTGTTTGTTGGGTCTTTTTAGATAATATAGTGTGTTTTTATTGCTTGTGAGCATTTTGTTTTTGTTCGTGATTGTTTTTTGGGTTTCTTAGGTTATATTAGAGTTTATTATGAGTTATTAGGGTTTCTAGGGATTTTAAGGTATATTAGCATTTTTTGTCTTTATTAGGTTATATTAGTGTTTTTAGGTATTTTTAGGTAATATTACGTGTTTTTATTGTTTGTGATCATTTTTTATATTGTTTGTGAGCATTTTTAGGGTTTATTAAGCTATATTAGGTTTTATCAGGGTTTTTAGGTATTTTTAGGGTATACTAGCATATTTTTCTTTATTAGGTTTTTGTAGGGTTTTATTAGGGGTTATTATCATGTGTTAAGGTTTGTTAGGGTTGAGTAGGGTTTATTTGGCTTTATTTATGGTTTATTAGGGCTTTTTAGGGTATGTTTGTGGTTTATTATGATTTATTAGTGTTTATTATTGTCTATTAGGGCTGGTTAGGGTTTTTTTTGGTTTTCATAACTGGTTTTAGGGTTTATTAAGTTTAATTATCATTTATTAGGGTTTATTAGGTATTTTGGGGTTTTTATTAGGGTTGAGTAGAGTTTCTTATGGTTTTTTTGGATTATGAGGTGTTTTTAGGGATTATTAGAGTTTATTAGGGGTTTATTATGGGTTTATTAGGGTTTTAATTTATTATATTATGGTATATTAGGGTTTTAATTTATTATATTATGGTATATTAGGGTTTAATATTTTTGAGGGTTTTGAAGCATCTTTAGGGTTTTTGTTGCATTTTTTAGGGTTTGTGTAGCGTTGTTAGAGGTTATGTAGAATTCTCGGTGTTTATGTAGTATTTTTAGTGTTTAGTTAGAAGTTTTATGTTTTATTTATCATTTTTAGGGTTTATGTAATGTTTTCAGGGTTTATGTTGTGTGTTTAGCAATTAAGTTTTATGTATCATTTTTTAGGGTTTATGTTGTGTTTTCTGGGTTTATGTAGAATTTTTAGGGGTGATGTAGCATTTATGTTGAATTTTTTATGTTTTATGTAACATTTTCAGGGTTCATGTAGTGTTTTTAGGGTTTATATTGTGTTTTTGGGGTTTATGTAGCGTTTTACATTGTTTATGTTGCGTTTTTAGGGTTTATGTTGTGTTTTTTAGGGTTTACGTTATAGGTCTTGTGTTTATGTAGTGCTTTTAGGGTTCATGTAGCGTTTTTTGGGTTTATGTTGCATTTTTTTGTTTTTTTTTGTGTTTTTAGGGTTTTTATTGCATTTTTTAGGGTTTATGTAACGTTTTTAGAGTTTATGTATCTATTTGAAGCCTTTTTAAGGTTTTAATGATTATGTATGGTTTGTAGTGTTTTTAGGGTTTTTAGGGGTTGTTAATGGGTGTTTATGGTTTTTCATGATATCTAATGGCTTTTAATGGTTTTGGGGGGTTTATGGGTTTATTTGTTTTTTTGGGATTGATAGGGGTTGTTAGGTTTTTTAGTGTGTTTTAGGGTTTGTTTGGATATTGTAGCGGTTTTTTAGGGTTTATATAATGTGTTTTAGTGTTTCTTTGGGTTCTTTAGGGTTTTTAGTGTTCTTTAGAGTTTAATATGGGTCTTTAGGGTTTATTATGGTTGTTTAGGGTTTATTAGTGTTCTTTAGGATTTGTTACAGTTTATTAGCATTTTTATTGTATATTAGGGTTTTATTGGGATTTTTTAGGCATTAATAGCTTTTTCTAGGGTTTATCAACTTTTTTAGGGTTCTTTAGGATTTATTAGGGTTTATTTTATTTGTTAGAGTTTAGTAACGTGTATTTGGGTTTATTACGATTTATTAGGGTTTATTATGATTTGTTAGGGTTTATTAGGGTTTATTAGGGGTTTGTTATGTTGTACCTCTCGTTCCCCTCGTTGTTTGATTTTCATGATCACAATCACCTTATTATTTGTCTAATATTGTTTGAAGTGTTTTTGAATGATAGGCACAAGGTTGCCAAGAAGTTGGCCCAAGAATGGACAAGAAGTGGACTGAAATTCAGTCCACCGGCCAACCGGTGTGATTGCACCGGCCAGCCGGTGGACCTGGCAGAGGCATTGCCCACTGTCAGGTTCCACCGGTCAGCCGGTGGCTCTGTCACCGGCCAGCCGGTGGCAACCTGGTACAACAGTGATGGCTACTGCCTCACCACCGGCCAGCCGGTGGCTCTGTCACCGGTCAGCCGGTGCTGCCTAGGCAGAAGGCCTTCTCAACATCCAAGGCACCGGCCAGCCGGTGGCCCTGCACCGGCCAGCCGGTAGCCCAGTCAAACTAGCCGTTGGCTTTGACCAGTCAACTCCCTTTTGGCCTCCAACGGCTCCAAGGCCCCTTACAACGGCTCCGAAGACTCCTCAAGGGTTCCATGCCTATAAATAAAGGCCAAGGAAGCCACGGACACGAACCGGATCATATACGAAGCCAACAGACATATTTTGTATCAATTGGCCAACCTCCGGCGACTTCCTTCAAAGGAACCTCAAGTGCTCCAACAACTTCCACATCCAAGGAGCTCCACCAAAGAAGCTTGGAAGCGACCTTCAACATCTCCAATCATTCAAAGGCGCCCAAGGCTTCTTCTCATATACGGTTTTTATTATATTTATTTTGAGCTTTAAATTTGGGTATGTGCCTACAAACCCCAACACCTTTTCTCATCCCTCTTTCTTTTGGGTTTCACATCACCACTAAGGTGTGAAGAGGTTTCATCAAGCCTTTCCTTTTAAAAGGCTTGTGTCATAGGTGAGCTAGCCTTCACCTGTAAGAAGGCTAGTGGGTTCTTGCTCAACCATTAAAAGCAAGTGGGTTCTTGCTTAACCACCAAAAGCAACCTGTAATAGGTTCTAGTGCTACCTCAAAGCCTAGTGGGTTTCTTGCTAAAACCATTGAAAAGCAAGCGGTAGAATCTCTCAACGGTTTAGTTGGGAGCGGAGACGTAGGCCGGGTTTTAGGCCGAACTCCGTTATCAATTTTGTGTGTCTTGCCTCTTTACTTTCCGCTGCACTTTAACTTTGATTTTTAATTTGTTAATCATTTTTTAAAAAGGCAATTCACCCCCCCTCTTGCCATCACTTCCCATTTTTCTCCGCCTAACATTTGGTATCAGAGGGAAGTTTGAGTAATACCCTAACCCGGTTTCAAATTCAAGATCCATTGAGATGGCATCAACCTCTTTCGCCCCCGAAGGCTATTCTTTGGGTCGTGCTCCATTTTTTGATGGAACTGACTACACCTATTGGAAAACCCGCATGACTACTTTTCTTAGAAGTATAGGATATCCCATTTATAAAATTGTCATGCAAGGTTACACTATCTCTTCCCCCGATGAATCCAAATGGACCCAAGCCGACATTAAAATTTTCGAGCTTGATGGCAAAGCCATGAACGCTCTTCATTGCGGCCTTGACCGAAATGAATTCAATCGAGTTTCCACATGCACCTCTTCACACGAAATCTGGAAACTATTGGAGGTTACCCATGAGGGGACCAACAAAGTCAAGGATACTCGATTGGACATGTACCGTCAAGATTTTGAATCTTTTTCCATGCACCCACATGAATCTATTTCTGAAATGTTTACTCGATTTACTGACGTGTGCAATGGTAGAAAATCTCTTGGAGATAATATTTCTGCAGAAACTATGGTCAAGAAGATCCTATGGATCCTTCCAAGCTCATGGGCTCCAAAGGTAACGGCAATCCAAGAAGCAAAGGACATCAAGAACATGCCGGTCGAAGAGCTCATCGGATCCCTCATGACATATGAGATCACCATGAGGAGGCAAGCTGAAAAGGAAGGCAAACCGATCAAAACTCCAAAGAACATCGCCTTCAAGGTACAAAACGAAGAAAGCTCTTCCTCCTCATCCTCATCCTCTTCAAGCGGCGACTCGGAAATGGAGAATCTCGCCCACCAAATGCACAAGTTTATGAAGAAGCACAAGAAGAAGAAATCCCGCAAGCATCGAAAGCAAGAACCCGACAAAAGATCGGAGCCCAAGGTAACATGTTACAGGTGTGGCGAGAAAGGCCATTACAAGCCCGATTGCCCACTCAAAAAGAAACGGGCTAAGGAAAAAGGAAAGAAAAAGGTCCTTAAGGCGACATGGAGTGACACCTCCTCATCATCCTCCTCCTCCTCCTCCTCGAGCGACCAAGGTACAAAATGCCTAATGGCATTTCACGAGGTAACTTCTTCCGATTCCTCATCCTCGTCCTCATCTTCAAATTCTTTTAATCATTTATCATATGAAGAACTTCAACATGTGCGAGACCAATTAGAAAATGGTTTTCATGAGCTTTCTTCAAAATTTGTTGCTTTGAAAAAGAATTTAAAAAAACTCTCTTCCTAAAAGGAACAACTTCTCAAAGAGAAGGAGGAGTTGTCCCTCAAATTACAAAACATTCCCAATGTTGATTCCTTGGAATCAACAATCAAAGATCTAAGGGAATCTCTTGCTAAATTCACCAACGGAGAACAAAACCTTTCAAAACTCCTTGGTTCTCAACGTGTTTCTAGAACCACACATGGACTTGGCTACACCAACCAAGCTTCCTCCTCCCATGCTCCAACTGTTTTTGTAAGGGGGAGCTCTTGTTTTAAATTTTGTAATTATTGTAAGAATCCCGGGCACCTCATTTATGAGTGTGATTGCAAAAATGCCCGGTACGGTCAACCCAAATCTATTTTTTATTCGGACGAGTTTTATAGGAGAAGACCCGCCATGAAACAAATTTGGATTGAAAAATCCCTTTTGGCGAGTCTCTCCGGGCCAAAAATAGTTTCGTTTCCCCGATGATCTTTTGTTTTATTTAGGGGGAGAAATTTTCTTAAATTCAAAAATCTCTTTAGATTCTTTTTTCAATTTAAATTTTCAATTCATTTTTGCTTCAAAACTCTCAATTTCAAAAATCTCATTTGGTTTCAAATTTCAAATTTCAATTGGTTTTTGATTCAAAACTTTCAATTCAAACTGTTATTCAAATTTTCATTTCAATTTCAAAAATCTCAATTGATTTTTCAATTCTCATATCTAGTTTTTCAAACCCTATCCCTCAATCAAGTTTTATGCCCCGTGCTATTTTGATAATCACAAAGGGGGATAAATTCTTGATTGATTGGGGGAAAAATTCTTTAAAGCATGTTTTTCATTTCACTTTCTACATTGTTTGTTTTGGTGATTGTGATCATCAAAATAGGGGGAGATTGTTGTACCTCTCGTTCCCCTCGTTGTTTGATTTTCATGATCACAATCACCTTATTATTTGTCTAATATTGTTTGAAGTGTTTTTGAATGATAGGCACAAGGTTGCCAAGAAGTTGGCCCAAGAATGGACAAGAAGTGGACTGAAATTCAGTCCACCGGCCAACCGGTGTGATTGCACCGGCCAGCCGGTGGACCTGGCAGAGGCATTGCCCACTGTCAGGTTCCACCGGTCAGCCGGTGGCTCTGTCACCGGCCAGCCGGTGGCAACCTAGTACAACAGTGATGGCTACTGTCTCACCACCGGCCAGCCGGTGGCTCTGTCACCGGTCAGCCGGTGCTGCCTGGGCAGAAGGCCTTCTCAACATCCAAGGCACCGGCCAGCCGGTGGCCCTGCACCGGCCAGCCGGTAGCCCAGTCAAACTAGCCGTTGGCTTTGACCAGTCAACTCCCTTTTGGCCTCCAACGGCTCCGAGGCCCCTTACAACGGCTCCGAAGACTCCTCAAGGGTTCCATGCCTATAAATAAAGGCCAAGGAAGCCACGGACACGAACCGGATCATATACGAAGCCAACAGACATATTTTGTATCAATTGGCCAACCTCCGGCGACTTCCTTCAAAGGAACCTCAAGTGCTCCAACAACTTCCACATCCAAGGAGCTCCACCAAAGAAGCTTGGAAGCGGCCTTCAACATCTCCAATCATTCAAAGGCGCCCAAGGCTTCTTCTCATATACGGTTTTTATTATATTTATTTTGAGCTTTAAATTTGGGTTTGTGCCTACAAACCCCAACACCTTTTCTCATCCCTCTTTCTTTTGGGTTTCACATCACCACTAAGGTGTGAAGAGGTTTCTTCAAGCCTTTCCTTTTAAAAGGCTTGTGTCATAGGTGAGCTAGCCTTCACCTGTAATAAGGCTAGTGGGTTCTTGCTCAACCATTAAAAGAAAGTGGGTTCTTGCTTAACCACCAAAAGCAAGCTGTAATAGGTTCTAGTGCTACCTCAAAGCCTAGTGGGTTTCTTGCTAAAACCATTGAAAAGCAAGCGGTAGAATCTCTCAACGGTTTAGTTGGGAGCGGATACGTAGGCCGGGTTTTAGGCCGAACTTCGTTATCAATTTTGTGTGTCTTGCCTCTTTACTTTCCGCTGCACTTTAACTTTGATTTTTAATTTGTTAATCATTTTTTAAAAAGGCAATTCACCCCCCCCCCTCTTGCCATCACTTCCCATTTTTCTCTGCCTAACATGTTATGGTTTGTTTCAGTTTGTTACTATTTTATTGGCATTGTTAGGATTTGTTATGATTTATTTGGGGTTGTTAGGGTTTGTTACGATTTATTTTTGGGGTTATTAGGGTTTTCTAGGGTTTATTATTGGGTTGTAGGGTTTTGTAGGCTATTATTTGAAACTTTTTGTATCATTTTGTTGGGTTTGTTAGGTTATTTAGAGATTATTAGGGTTTATTATGGTTTAATAGTGTTGTTATTTTATATTAGGGGTTTTAGGGTTTTTGTAGCGTTTATTAGGGTCTAATGAAGTTGGTTAGTGTTTGTTATAGGTTATTACAATTTATTAGTGTATATTAGGGTTTTTAGGGTTTAATAGGGGGTTTTATGGGTTATTAGGGTTTATTAGTGGGTCTTAGGGGTTATTAGTGGTTGTTAGGGTTTTTTAGGTTTTTTAGGGTTTGTTACAGTTTGTTTGAGTTTTTTGGGGTTTTATGCATTTTTTTGGGTTTTATGGGTGTGTTTGGATTTTTTATGCTTTGTTAGGGTTATTTTAGCATTTTTGGGGTTTTTATGCATTTTGTGGGTTTTGAAGCATTTTTTGGGTTTTTGTAGCAATTGATAGGGTTTTATATAGTATTGTTTTTGGCTTTAGTGGTTCTTTAGATTTCTTTAGGGTTTTTAGGGTTTTTTAGGGTTCTTTATGGTGTATTAGGGTTTCTTTTGAGGTTTTTAGGGTTTGTTAGGGGGATTTTAGGGTTTTTAACGGTTTCATAGTGTTGGTTGGGGTTTTCTTAGGAATTTTGAGGTTTTTAGGGGGTTTTTTTATCATTTTTATTGGTTTTTTGGGGTTTTAGGGTTTTTTCATGTTTTTTGAGGTTTTTTTAGTGTTTTTAGATTTTTTTTGGGTTTTTTTGGTTTTTTCAGTTTTTAGGGGTTTTAGGGTTTTTAGGGTTTTTTAGGATTTTTTAGGCTTTTTATAGGTTTTTGGGTTTTCTAGGGTTTTTTTGGTTTTTATGGTTTTTTAGGGTTTTGTTAGGTTTTGCTGAGTTTGTTAGGGTTTTTTGTGAATATTAGCATTTTTAATGGTATAATTGCGTTTTTGTTGTATAATTGGGTTTTTAGGTATTTTGTAGCTTTTATTGGGGTTTAATATGGTTTTTATTGTTTATAAGATTTATTAGAGTTTATTAGGGTTTAGTAGTGGGATTTAGGGATTATTATGGTTTGTTATTGGTTGGTAGGGTTTGTTAGGATTTATTAGTTCTTATTAGAGTGATTTAGGGTGTCTAAGGGTTTGTTAGGGTTTTTATGGGTGTGTTAGTGTTTCTAAGGCTGGGTTAGGGTTTTTATGGGCAGGTTAGGGTTTCTAAGGGTGTGATATGGTTTCTAAGGATTTCTGAGGTAGTGTTAGGGTTTCTATGGGTGTGTTTGGGTTTCTAAGGGTGTGCTAGGGTTTCTAAGGGTGTGTTAGGGTTTGTAAGGGTGTGTTAGGGTTTCTAAGGGTGTGTTCGTGTTTCTTAGGTTTTCTTAGGGTTTTGTAAGGGTTTTTAGGGTTATGTTAGGGTTTTTTATGGTTTCTTAGGGGTTTTTAGGGTTTCTTCGAGTTTTTTTGTGTTTATTGGGGTTTCTTAGTGCTTCTTGTGGTTTGTTAGGGCTTGTTAGGGTTGGTTAGGATGTTTTAGGGTATGTTATGTTTTTTAGGGTTTTTTGGGGTTTGTTAGGGTTTTTTAGGTTTTTGGGGTTTATTAGTGTTTGTTAGGGTTGGTTAGGGGTTGTTAGGGTTTTGGGCGGTTTTTAATTGTTTTTAGTGTTTATGGGGTTATTCATGGTTTTTTAGGGTTTTTTAGTTGTTCATGCTTGTCACAGATGTGTAGAGCTGATCACAAGATTATATTTGACATGCGGTAGAGGTAAAACAGACACCCATTGTAGAAGTTATGGTCATTTGTAGGACTTAAGAACCTTTTGGAACTTTAAGAACGTGATAAGGTGTTCCTATTGGTCACATATGTGTAGATCTAGTCGAAATCTTCAATTTGATATTTGGTAGAGGCAAAACGGACTCCTGGAGTAGAAGTTATGGTCTATTTGAGGGTTTAAGTACCTTTATGGGCCTTCAAGGATTTGACAAGGTGCTTCAGTGGTTATAGGAGTGTAGGTCTAGTCTCAAGCTTCGATTTGATATGTGGTAGAGGCAAAACAGACTCCCATAGAAGAAGTTATTGCTAAAAGGACACCAGAAGCCAATCTTTTGACCATCCAAAGAGATTTTGGGTCTTTTGGGGGGTTGAAGAATGTCAGAAAGGGTTCCAGTGGTTATCAGAGTCTGTATCTTTTTACAATCTTCTATTTGATATGTTGTAGAGCCAAAATGGACACACGTATCATAAGTTAGTGTCGTCTTAAATTGAGCAACCCTCCTAGCGCCTAAAAACCATAGAAACCCACAACTCACTAAAATAGGCATAACTTCTCCCTCGAGTATCCATTTGAGCGTAGTGAATAGTAAAATCAATGCTTGTGATATGAGTGAGGACCAAGTCTAATCTAAACTCTGAGAAGATCAATGAAACAGAAGATATATTAGATATACCACTCCAAAAAAAAGTCCAACTTCAAACGCCCATAAATTTCACTCCGGTTGTCCGTTTCATCTTTACCACATATCAAATCGAAGGAACCGAAAAGGTATATGCATAAGTCTCACTTGGAGAAAGTGAGAGTCATGTTTGGGACCATAAAATCCAAAAAAACCATCATAAGGCCTCCAAAACACCATTTCTGTGTCTGGATCCCTATCAAATTTTTCTTAAAATGATCATAACTTCTGATCTATGTGTCTGTTCAGCCTCCGTCGCCTGTTTTTATCGTATTTCGTTGCATGAGATTTAGTTTTAATATTCACGGAGCGAAAATGGACACCAGAAGAAGAAGTTATGCCTTTTTAGTGACTCTGTGATTTGTTAGGTTTTTCGAGACACCATTTCTAGCACTTTGGTCATGTCTGCTGCTTTTTCAAACAACTATAACTTATTATTACTGTTATTATTATTATTATCATCCTCATCTTAGGAAAATGAACATGCACATGAATGTATGTTATTATTATATTTTTATTATCACACACGGGCACATGCAATGCACACACGTTATTTTATTATCACACGCATTGTTATTATTGTCGTTATTATGATTATTGTGGTTGTTGTTAGTGTTGTTGTTATTATTATTATCATAACATGAAAATGCACATCTAAATGCACATACATGCAAATTCAATGAACATGCATTATTCTATTATCACATGCATTGTTGTTATTATTATTATTATTATTATTATTATTATTATTATCCTCATCATCATCATCATCATCACATGCAAATGCAATGCACGAGAGTTATTATTTATTACCATACACATGCACATGTAATGCACATGCAATATTCTATTATCATATGCATTAGTACTACTACTATTATCACCACTACTACTACTATTATTACTACTCTTTTTATTATTACGATCACCACATTCAAATGTAGATTCACATGCGTTATTATTATTATTTATTGTCGTGTACCTGCATATACAATGCACTTGTATTATTCTTTCATTATTATTATTATTATTATTATTATCACAGATATTATTATTATTATTATTATTATTATTATCATTATCATTATCATTATCATTATCATTATCATTATCACATGCAAATTCACAAGCATTTGCGTTGTTATTTTTTATTTATTACTATGCACGTGCATGCATTATTATTATTATTATTATTTCAATTAGTCTTATTAATATTATCATCAAATGTAAATGCACATGCACATGCATGTGCATTATTATTTATTATTATTTATTAATTATTTACTACTATGCATGTGTACATGAAATTCACTTGCGTTATTCTATTATTTTAATTATTATTATTATTATTCTTTTTGTTCTTGTTGTTGTTTGTATCATCAAATACAAATGCACATGCACGTGCATTGTTATTTATTATTTATTACCATGCATGTGCATGCATCATTATCATTATCATTACATGTAAATGCACATGCACATGCATTATTATATATTATTTATTATCATGCACATGAAAATGCAATTCACTCGTGTTATTCTCTTATAACATGTGTTATTATTATTTATTCTAATGCAGTGCACACACAATGCACGTGCGTCATTCTATTATCACATGTGTTATTATTTATTATTTATTATCATTCACATGAAAATTCACATTCATGTGGACTCGGTTATTATTTATTGTTTATTACCATGCACATGCACATGCACATGCACATGCATAAGCACTTGTATGTGCGTAATTATTTATTATTTATTATCATTCACATGCACATGCACATACACATGAAATTCACATGCGTTATTATTTATTATTTATTATTTATTATCATTCACATGCAAATGCGCAGGCATATACACATGAATGGGCATTATTACTACTATTATTATTAGAGGTATTTTTAGGGTTTACTATCATTTTTTAGGATTTTTAGGTGTTATTAACATTTATTATGGTTTGTTAGGGTTTTGGGGATTTTTAACGGTATATTAGCATTTTTAGGGTTTGGTGGGGGTTATTAGAATTTTATTAAGGTTTATTATGGTGTATCAAGGTTTATTAGGGTTTATTAGGTATTTTTAAGGTTTTATTAGGATTGAGTTGGGTTTATTAGGGTATATTATGGTATAGTTGGGTATGTTTAGGATTTATTAGGGTTTATTATGGTTCATTATGGTTTATTAATTTTTAAGAGGGTATATTATGGTTTTTTAGTGTTTAGTAGTGTTTATTCAGGTTATTAGTGCTTTTAGGCTTTGTTAAGTTTTATTAGCATTTATTAGGGTTTTTAGTTTTTTATTTGTGTTTTTTGGGTTTAGTGGGGTTTATTATGGTTTATTATGGTGTGTTAAGGTTTATTAGGGTTGAGTAGGTATTTTTAGGGTTTTATTAGGGTTGATTCGGTATATTTAAGGTTCTATTCGGGTTTATTAGGGTTGAGTATGGTTTATTAGGGCTTGTTAGGGATTTTTAGGGTTTACTAGTGTTTGTTTGTGTTTTTATTAGGTTATATGAGTGTTTTTTAGTTTTTGTTAATATATATGAGGGGTTGTTATGACTTTTTAGGTTTTATTAGCATGTTTTTAGTGTTTGTGAGCATTTTTAATTATTTATTATCTTTTATTTGAATTTATTATTGTTTATTAGGGTTTCTAGGGCTTTTTAATGGTTTGTTTGAGTTTTTTTTGTTTATTGGGGTTTATTAGGGTTTTTTAGGTTTTGTTATGGTGTTTCAAGGTTTATTAGGGTTGAGAAGGTATTTTTATAGTTTTATTATGGTTTTATTAGTGTTTTTTAGTTTTTATTAGGGTTTATTAGGAATTTTAGTGTTTATTAGGGTTTGTTATGGGTTTATTAGTATTTTGTTTTATTAGGTTATATTAGTGTTTGTTAGGTGTTTTTAGATAATATAGCATGTTTTTATTGTTTTTGAGTATTTTATTTTTGTTTGTGAGCATTTTAGGGTTTCGTAGGTTATATTAGAGTTTATTATGGTTTATTAGGGTTTTTGGGGATTTTTAAGGTATTTTAGCATTTTTTGTGTTTATTAGGTTATATTAGTGTTTTAGGTCTTTTTAGGAAATATAGTGTGTTTTTATTGTTTGTGATCGTTTTTTATTGTTTGTGATCGTTTTTAGGGTTTATTAGTTTATATTAGAGTTTATCAAGGTTTCTTGGGATTTTTAAGGTATACTAGAACTTTTTTCTTTATTAGGGTTTTATTAGGGGTTATTATGGAGTGTTGTGGTTTTTTAGGGTTGAGTAGGGTTTATTTGGATTTATTTATGGTTTATAATGGTTTTTAGGGTTTTTTTGGGGATTATTAGGGTTTATTAGTGTCTATTAGGGTTGGTTATGGTTGTTTAGGTTTTCTTAACATGTTTTTAGGGTTTATTATGTTTTATTATCATTTATTAGGGTTTATTAGGTATTTTTGGGTTTTTATTAAGGTTCAGTAGAGTTTCTTAGGGTTTTTAGGGATTATAAGGTGTTTTTAGGGATTATTAGAGTTTATTAGGGGTTTATTAGGGTTTAATTTTTTATATTATGGTATATTAGGGTTTAATGTTTTTAGTGTTTTAAAGTGTCTTTAGGGTTTTTGTAGCATTTTTTAGGGTTTTTGTAGCATTGTGGGTGTTTATGTAGCATTTTTAGTGTTTATGTATCATTTTTAGGGTTTAGTTAACAGTTATAGATTTTATATATCATTTTTAGGGTTTATGTAATGTTTTTTGGGTTTATGTAGCCTGTTTCGGGTTTTGGTTTTATATAGAAATTTTTAGGGTTTATGTTGCGTGTTCTGGGTTTATGTAGCTTTTTAGGGGTGATGTAGCGTTTATGTTGCATTTTTTAGGGTTTGTGTAAGGTTTTTAGGGTTTATGTTGCATTTTTAGGGTTTATATTGTGTTTTTAAGTTTTATGTAGAGTTTTTAATTTTTATGTTTCCTTTTTTAGGGTTTATGTTGTGTTTTTTATGGTTTATGTTACAGTTCTAGGGTTTATGTAGTGATTTTAGGGTTTAAGTAGTGTTTTTTCAGTTTATGTTGCATTTTTTGGTTTATGTTGCTTTTTTAGGGTTTTTGTTGCATTTAAGGGTTTATGTGATGTTTTTAGGGTTTATGAATCTATTTTAAGCCTTTTTTTAAGGTTTTAATGGTTGTTTATGGTTTGTAGTTTTTTAAGGTTTTTAAGGGTTGTTAACGGTTGTTTATGGTTTTTTATGGAATCTGATGGCTTTTTAATGGTTTGGGGGGGGGGGGTTTATGGGATTATTTGTTTTTTGGGATTGATAGGGGTTGTTTGGGTTTTTAGTATGTTTTAGGGTTTTTTGGGGGTTTTTAGCAGTTTTTAGGGTTCAAATAATGTGTTTTACCGTTTTTTGGGTTCTTTAGGTTTTTTAGTGTTCCTTAAAGTTTAATATGGTTCTTTGTTGTTTATTAGGGTTCTTTAGGGTTTATTAGTGTTCTTTAGGATTTGTTATAGTTTATTAGTGTTTTTATTTTATATTAGGGTTTTATTAGGCTTTTGTAGGCATTAATAGCTTTTTCTAGGGTTTACCAACCTTTTTTAGGGTTATTTAGAATTTATTTGGGTTTATTTTATTTATTAGGGTTTAGTAATGTGTATTTGGGTTTATAACTATTTATTAGGATTTATTATGATTTTTAGGGTTTATTTTGGTTTATTAGGGGTTTGTTATGGTTTGTTTCAGTTTGTTACGATTTATTTGGCGTTGTTAGGATTTGTTACGTTTTATTTGGGGTTGTTAGGGTTTGTTGCGATTTATTTTGGGGTTATTAGCGGGTTTTAGGGCTTATTAGTGGGTTGTATTGTTTTTAGGCTATTATTTGGAGGTTTTGTAGCATTTTTCGGGTTTGTTAGGGTTTTTAGTGATTATTAGGGTTTATTATGGTTTAATAGTGTTTTATTGTATATTAGGGGTTTTAGGGATTTTGTAGCATTTATTAGGGTCTAATAGAGTTTTTTAGGGTTTATTAAAGTTTATTAAGATTTATTAGTGTTTATTATGGTTTTTAGGGTTTAATAGTGGGTTTTAGGGGTTATTAGGCTTTATTAGTGGTTCTTACGGGTTATTAGTGTCTATTAGGTATTGTTAGGTTTTGTTAGGGTTTTTAGGGTATGTTACGATTTGTTTGAGTTGTTTGGGATTTTATGTGTCTTTTGGGTTTTTATGGGTTTGTTTGGATTTTTAATACTTTGTAAGGGTTATTTTAGCGTTTTTGGGGTTTTGTTGTGTTTTGTTGGTTTTGATTCTTTTTCGGTCTTTTGTAGCAATTGTAAGGGTTTATGTATCGTTGTTAGTGGATTTAGAGGTTTGTTAGGGTTCTTAGGGTTCTTTAGGGCTCTTTATGGTCTATTAGGGTTTCTTTTGATTTTCTTAGGGTTTTCTAGGGGTTTTTATAGTGTTTATAAGGGTTTTATAGGGTTGGTTAGGGTTTTGTTATTCATTTTAAGGCTTTTTAGAGTTTTTTGAGCGTTTTAGCTGTTTTTGGGTTTTAGAATTTTTGAGGTTTTTTTGATGTCTTTTTGGGTTTTTTAGGTTGGTTTTTGGGTTTTTTCAGTTTTTTTTGGGTTTTTAGGGGTTTTAGGGTTTATAGAATTTTTTAGGGATTTTAGGGGTTTTTTGGGTATTTTCGGTTTTTTTGGGTTTTTTGGGTTTTTAGGGTTTTTTAGGGTTTTTTAGGGCTTTGTCAGGTTTTCCTGGGTTTGTTAAGGTTTTTTTGTGAATATTAGCATTTTTAATGGTTTAATAGCATTTTTGTTGTATATTTGGGTTTTTAGGTGTTTTGTAGCTTTTATTGGGGTCTAATAGGGTTTTTAGGGTTTATTACAATTTATTAGTGTGTATTAGGGTTTAGTAGTGGGATTTAGGGTTTATTAGTGTTTATTATGGTTTATTATTGGTTGGTAGGGTTTTTTAGGAGTTATTAGTGCTTATTAGAGTGATTTAGGGTGTCTAAGGGTTTGTTACGGTTTCTAAGGGTGTGTTAGGGTTTCTAGGGGGGTTAGGGTTTTTATGGGCGGGTTAGGGTTTCTAAGGGTGTGCTTTAGTTTCTAAGGGTTTCTAAGGTTATGTTAGGGTTTTTATTGGTGTGTTGGGGTTTCAAAGGGCGTGCTAGGGTTTCTAAGGGTGTGTTAGCATTTCTAAGGGTGTGTTATGATTTCTAAGGGTGTGTTAGTGTTTCCTAGGTATGCTTAGGGTTTTGTTGAGGTTTTATTAGGATTTTTATGGTTTCTTAGTGGGTTTTAGGGTTTATTCGGGTTTTTTGGGTTTATTGGGGTTTCTTAGTGCTTCTTGGGGTTCGTTAGGTATTTTTAGGGTTTGTTAATGTCTGTTAGGGTTTTTTATGTTTTTTGGGGTTTTCAGGGTTTGTTATGGTTTGTTAGGGTTTGTTAGGGTTTATTAGGTTTTGTTAGTGTTTGTCAGGGTCTTTTAGGATTTGTTAGGGTTTTTCATGGTCTTTGATTTTTTTTAGTGTTTATGGGGTTATTCATGGTTTGTTAGGGTTATTTAGTTGTTCATGGTTATCGCAGATGTGTAGAGCTAGTCGCAAACTTCAATTTGATATGTGGTTGAAGTGAAGCGGACACCCAGAGCAAAAGTTATGGTCATTAATAGGACTCAAGGAACTTTTGGGACTTTAATAACGTGATATGGTGTTCCTATTGGTCACAAATGTGTAGATCTAGTCGAAAGCTTCGATTTGATATATGGTAGAGGCAAAACGGTCTCCCTGAGTAGAAGTTATGGTCTTTTCGAGGATTTAAGTGCCTTTTTGGGCCTTCAAGGATGTGAGAAGGTGCTTCAGTGGTTATAAGAGTGTAGTTCTAGTGGCAAGATTTAATTTGATATGTGGTAGTGGCAAAACAGACACCCCTAGAAGAAGTTATTGCAAAACGGACACGAGAAGCCAATCTTTTGACCATCTAAAGGTATTTTGGGTCTTTTTGGGAGTTGAAGAATGTCATAAAGGGTTCCAGTGGTTACCAGAGGGTTTATCGTTTCACAATATTTGATTTGATATGTGGTAGAGCCAAAATAAACACTTGTAGCAGAAGTTATTGTCGTTTTAAATTGAGCAACTCTCCTAGCGCCTAAGAACTTAAGAAACTCGTAACTCACTAAAATAGGCATAACTTCTACTTTAAGAGACCGTTTTAGCACCGTGACTAGTCAAATCGAAGCTCGTGAGATGAGTGAGGACCATGTTTACTAGAAAATATGAGAAGATAAATTAAATATATGATATATTAGTTATATGACTCCAAAAAAAGTCCAACTTCAAACGGCCATAACTTTCTCTTCGGTTGTCCGTTTGAGCTCTACCACATATCAAATAAAAAGTAGCGAAGAGATATACGCAAAAGGATGACTTGAACATAGTTCAAGTCATGTTTGAGACCCTAAAATCCCAGAAACCCATCAGAAGTCCTCCAAAAATTCATTTCTGTGTATGGATCCCTATCAAATTTTCCTTAAATTGGTCATAACTTCTGATCTGTATGTCTGTTCGGCCTTCGACACCTATTTTAATCATATTTCGTTCCATGAGATTCAGTTTTACTATTCACGGAGTGGAAATGGACACCCAAAAAAGAAGTTATGTCTTTTTCAACGACTATGTGATTTGTTAGGTTTTTTGAGACCCCATTTCTAGCATTTTTTTCCTATCTGCTGCTTTTTCAAACAACTATAACTTATTATTACTATTTTTATTATTATTATTATCATCATCTCATCCAAATTCAAATGCACATGCATGCCCATTATTATTATATTTTTATTATCATGCACGTGCACATGCATTGCACACATGTTATTTTATTATCACATGCATTGTTATTATTATTATTATTATTATTGTGGTTGTTGTTGTTGTTATTGTTATTATCATCACATGAAAATGCACATGCGAATTCAAATACACGCACATTCAATGCATGTGCGTTATTCTATTATCACATGCATTGTTATTATTAATATTAATATTAATATTATTATTATTATTATCATCATCATCACATGAACATGCAATGCACGAGCGTTATTATTTATTACCATGCACGTGCACGTGTAATGAACATGAAATATTCTATTTTCACATGCATTGGTACTACTACTATTATCACCACTACTACTACTATTATTACTACTGCTATTATTATTACTATCATCACATGCAAATTTAGATGCACGTGCATTATTATTTATTATTTACTACCATGTACGTGCATATACAATGCACTTATATTATTATTATTATTATCACAATTATTATTATTATAATTATTGTTATTATTATCATTATCATTATTATTATCATTATCGCATGCAAATGCACATGCATGTGCGTTGTTATTTATTATTTATTACCATGCACGTGCATGGGTTATTATTATTATTATTAAAATTAGTATTATTAATATTATCATCAAATGTAAATTCACAATCACATGCATGTGCGTTCTTATTTATTATTATTTATTTATTATTTACTACTATGCATGTGCACATGAAATGCACTTGCGTTGTTCTATTATTATTATTGTTGTTGTTGTTGTTGTTTGTATCATCAAATACAAATACACATGCATGTGCATTGTTATTCATTATTTATTACCATGCACGTTCATGCGTCATTATCATTATCATTACATGTAAATGCAAATTCACGTGCGTTATTATATATTATTTATTATCATGCACATGCAAATGCAATACACTTGCGTTATTCTATTATCACATGTATTATTATTATTTATTGTCATGCACATGCACACGCAATGTACGTGCATTATTCTCTTATCATATGTGTTATTATCTATTATTTATTATCATTCACATGCAAATGCACATTCATGTGGTCTTGGTTATTATTTATTATTTATTACCATGCACATGTGCATGCGCATACACATGCACATGGATGTGCGTTATTATTTATTATTTTTTATCATTCACTTGCACAAGCACATACACATGTAATTCACATGCATTATTATTTATAATTTATTATTTATTATCATTCAAATGCAAATACATAGGCATATGCACATGCACATGCACATGTATTATGATTTATTATTTAAACCATGCACATGCATCTGCACATGCCCATGCGTTATTACTATTATTATTATTAGAGGTATTTTTAGGGTTTACTAACATTTTTTATAATTTTTAGATGTTGTAAAAAAATATCCAAACACACCTATAAAACCCAAAAAAACTCATAAAACCCCAAACAACTCAACGAAACTGCAAAAAACCCTAAAAAACCTAACAAAACCTAACAAACCCTAACAACCACTAATAACCCATAAGAACAACTAATAAACCCTAATAACCCCTAAAACCCACTATTAAACCCTAAAAACCCTAATAAACACTAATAAATCGTAATAACCTGTAATAAACCCTAACAAACTCTATTAGACCCTAATAAACGCTATAGAATCCCTAAAACCCCTAATATACAATAAAAACAATATTAAACCATAATAAACACTAATAATCACTAAAAACCCTTACAAACCTGACAAAATGCTACAAAACCTCCAAATAAAATCCTACAAAACCCTTCAACCCACTAATAAATCCTAAAAAACCCTAATAACCCCAAAATAAATCGTAACAAACCCTAACAACCCTAAATAAATCATAACAAATCCTAACAATGCCAAATAAATCGTAACAAACTGAAACAAACCATAAAAAAACCCCAATAAACCACAATAAAAGCTAACAAATAATAATAAACCCAAAAAAATCGTAATAAACTGAAATACACGTTACTAAACCCTAATAAATAAAATAAACCCTAATAAACCCTAATAAATCCTAAATAACCCTAAAAAGGTTGATAAACCCTAGAAAAAGTTATTAATGCCTAAAAAAGCCCAATAAAACCCTAACATACAATAAAAAACGTTAATAAACTGTAAAAAATCATAAAGAAGAATAATAAACCCTAAAACCCCTAATAAACCCTAAAGAACCATGTTAAACTCTAAAAAACACTAAAAACCCTAAAGAACCCAAAAACGCTAAAACACATTATATAAACCCTAAAACCACTACAATACCCAAAAAAACCATAAAACACACTAAGAACCCTAAAAACCACTATCAATCCCAAAAAACGAATAAACCCATAAACCCCCCCCCCCCCAAAAAAAACTATTAAAAAGCCATCAGATACCATAAAAAACCAAAAACACATGTTAACAACCTTTTAAAATCCTAAAAAAACTAAAAACCATAAACAACAATTAAAACCCTAAAAAAGGCTTCAAATAGATACATAAACCCAAAAAATGTTACATAAACCCTTAAAAATGCAACAAAACCCCTAAAAATGCAACATAAATCAAAAAACGCAACATAAACCCAAAAAACGCTACCTAAACCTTAAAATCACTACATAAACCCTATAATTGTAACCTAAACCCTAAAAAACTATACATAAACCCTAAAAACGGAACATAAACATTAAAAAATGCTACATAAAACATAAAAACACAATATAAACCCTAAAAACACTACATGAACCCAAAAAACGTTAAATAAACCCTAAAAAATGCAACATAAATGCTACATCACCCCTAAAAATGTTACATAAACCCAGAAAATGCAACATAAACCCTAAAAATGCTACATAAAACCTAAACCCTAAGCACACAACATAAACCCTAAAAACGTTACTTAAACCCTAGAAATGATACATAAAATCTAAAACTCCTAACTAAACACTAAAAATGATACATAAACACTAAAATGATATATAACCACTAACAACACTACACAAACCCTAAAAAATGCGACAAAAACCCTAAAGACGCTTTAAAACCGTCAAAAATATTAATCCCTAATATACCATAATATAAAAAATTAAACCCTAATAAACCCCTAATAAACTCTAATAATCCCTAAAAACACCATATAATCCCTAAAATTGTAAGAAACTCTACCCAACCCTAATAAAACCCCAAAAATACCTAATATACCCTAATAAATGATAATAAAACCTAATAAACCCTAAAAACACATCAAGAAAATCTAAACAACCCTAACCAAGCCTAATAGACACTAATAAACACTAATAATCCCTAATAAACGCAAAAAAACACTAAAAATCCCTAATAAACCATAAATAAATCCAAATAAACCCTACTCAACCCTAACAAACCTTAACACACCATAACAAACCCCTAATAAAACCCTACAAAACCCTAATAAAGAAAAAAATTCTAGTATACCGTAAAAAATACCTATAAACCCTGATAAACTCTAATATAACCTTATAAACTCTAAAAATGCTCACAAACAATAAAAAAATGATAACAAACAATAAAAACACGCTATATTACCTAAAAAGACCTAAAAACACTAATAAAACCTAATAAAGACAAAAATGCTAATATACCTTAAAAATCCCTAGAAACCCTAAAAAACATAATAAACTCTAATATAACCTATTAAAACCTAAAAACACTCACAAACAAAAAAACACTCACAAACAATAAAAGTACGCAATATTATCTAAAAGGACATAACAAACACTAATATAACTAAATTAAACAAAAAATAATAATAAACCCCTAACAAACCCTAAAAACCCCTAAAAATCCCTAATAAATCCTAATAAAAACTAACAAACCCTAATAAAACCATAATAAAACCCCTAAAATACCTTCTCATCCCTAATAAACCTTGACACACCATAACAAAACCTAATAAAACCCAACTAAAACCCAATAAACAAAAAAAACGTAAACAAACCAATAAAAAGCCCTTCAAACCCTAATAAACCATAATAAATTCAAATAAAAGCTAATAAACCATTAAAAAATCTCACAAACACTAAAAACACACTAATAAAAACTAAAAAGTCATAACAACCCCGCATATATATTAACAAAAACTAAAAAACACTCATATACCCTAATAAAAACACTAACAAATCCTAGTAAACCAAAAAAATCCATAACAAACCCTAAAAAAATGTACTCAACCCTAATAAACCCTAATAAACCCTAAAGATACCGGCTCAACCCTAATAAAATCCTAAAAATACCTACTCAACCTAATAAACCTTAACACAGCATAATAAACCATAATAAACCCCACTAAACACTAAAAATGAAAATATACCATTAAAAAGCCCTAAAACCCCTAATAAATGATAATAAAACCTAACAAAGCATAAAAGCGCTAATAAACCTGAATAAACACTACTAAACACCAAAAAACCCTAATATACCCTCTTAAAAATTAATAAACCATAACGAACCATAATAAACCCTAACAAATCCTACACATACCCAAATATACCATAATATAGCATAATATACCCTAATAAACCCTACTCAATCCTAATAAAAGCCTGAAAATACATAATAAACCTTGAAACACCATAATAAACCCTAATAAAATCCTAATAACCCCCACCAAACCCTAAAAAATGCTAATATACCATTTAAAAAACCAAAAACCCTAAAAAACCACAATAAATGTTAATAACACCAAAAAATCCTAAAAAAATGGTAGTAAAACCTAAAAATACCTCTAATAATAGTAGTAGTAATAACACACGTGCATGTGCATATGCATGTGCATTTGCATGTGAATGATAATAAATAATAAATTATAAGTAATAACGCATGTGAATTGCATGTGTATGTGCATGGGCATGTGAATGATAATAAATAATAAATAACTACATACATACAAGTGCAAGTGCATGTGCATGTGCATGTGCATGTGCATGTGCATGTGCATGTGCATGTGCATGTGCATGTGCATGTGCATGTGCGTGGTAATAAACAATAAATAATAACCAAGTCCACATGAATGAGTATTTACATGTGAATGATAGTAAATAATAAACAATAACTAGTGTGATAATAGAATAACGCACGTGCATTTCATGTGCACGTGCATTAGAATAAATAAAAATAACACATGTGATAATAGAATAATGCAAGTGCATTGCATTTGTATGTGTATGATAATAAATAATATATAATAACGCATGTGCTTGGGCATTTACATGTAATGATAACGATAATGACGCTTGCACATGCATGGTAATAATAATAAATAACAATGCACATGCATGTGCATTTGTATTTGATGATACAAACAATAACAACAACAAGAATAATAATAATAATAATAATAATAATAATAGAATATCGCAAGTGCATTTAACTTGCATGTTCATAGTAGTAAATAATAAATAAATAATAATTAATAAGAACGCACATGCATGTGAATGTGCCTTTACATTTGATGATAATATTAATAATACTAATTATAATAATAATAATAATAACTCATGCACGTGCATGGTAATAAATAATAAATAACAACGCACATGCATGTTCATTTGCATGTGATAATGATAATAATAATGATAATGATGTTGATAATAACAATAATAATTGAGATGATAATAATAATAATAATAATAATAATAATAATAAAAGAATAATACAAGTGCATTGCATATGCACTTACATGGTAATAAATAATAAATAATAACACATGTGCATCTACATTTGCATGTGAGGATAGTAATAATAACAGCAGTAGTAATAATAGTTGTATTGGTGGTGATAATAGTAGTAGTACTAATGGATATGATAATAGAATATTGCATGTGCATTACGTGTGCAAGTGTATGGTAATAAATAGTAACTCCCGTGCATTGCATTTGCATGTGATGATGATGATGACAATTATAATATTAATATTAATAATATTAATAATAACAATGCATGTGATAATAGAATAACGCAAGTTCATTGAATGTGTGTGTATTTTCATTTGGATATGCATTTTCATGTGATGATAATAACAATAACAACAACAACAACAACAACAACAACAACAACAACAACCACAATAATAATAATAACAGTAATAATGACAACGCATGTGATAATAAAATAAATTGTGTGCATTGCATGTGAACATACATGGTAATAAAATTATAATAATAATGCACGTGCTGGTGCATGTGCATTTTTATGAGATTATGATCATAAAAATAATAATAACAGCAATAATAAGTTATAGTTGTTTGAAAAAACAACAGACAGGACAAAAGTGATAGAAATTGTGTCTCGAAAAACCTAACAAATCACAGAGTCATTAGAAAAGGAATAAATTCTTCTTTAGGTGTCCATTTCGACACTGTGAATAGTAAAACTAAATATCATGGAACGAACACCAATAAAAATAGGTTTCGGAGGCCAGATAGAAACACAGATCAGAAGTTATGACCATTTTAGGAAATATTTTATAGGGATCCGGACATGAAAATAGAGTTTTAGAGGCCTTCTGATGGTTTTTTTGGCTTTTAGTGTCCCAAACCTAACTTTATCTTTGTTCAAGTAATCCTTAGGTGTATATCTCTTAGATGCCTTCTATTTGATATGTCGTAGAGCTCAAACGGACAACTGGAGTGAAAGTTATGGTCGTTTGAAGTCGGACTTTTTTGGAGTGGTATAACTAATATATCTTCTGTTTCTTTGATCTTATCACAGTTTTGATTAGACTTGGTTCTCAGTCATCTCACAAGCTTCGATTTTACTAGTCACAGTGCTCAAACAGACACCCTAAGGAGAATTTGTGCCTATTTTAGTGAGTTGTGGGTTTCTTAGGTTTTTAGGCACTAGGAGGGTTCCTCAATTTAAAACGACAATAACTTCTGCTACGTGTGTTCATTTTGGCTTCACCACATAGAAAATCGGAAATTGTGAAATGTTACACACTCTGGTAACCAATGGAACCCTTTCTGACATTCTACAACCACATAAAAGACCTAAAATCCCTTTGGATGGTCAAAAGATTTGTTTCTGGCGTTCGTTTTGCAATAAATTCTTCTAAGGGTGTCTGTTTTGCCTCTACCACATATCAAATCGAACCTTCAGACTAGACCTATATTCCTATAACCACTGAATCACCATATCACATCCTTAATAGCCCAAAAAGGTACTTAAACCCTCCAAAATACCATAACTTCTACTCCGGGAGTCCATTTTTCATCTACCATATATCAAACCTAAGCTTTTGACAAGATCTACACATATATGACCAATAGGACCACCTTATCATGTTCTTAAAGACCCAAAAGGTCCTTAAGTCCTTCAAATGACCATAACTTCTTCTCTGGGTGTCCGTTTCACATCTACCACATAACAAATTGAAGCTTGCAACTAGATCTACACATCTGTGGCAACCATGAACAACTAAATAACCCTCACAAACCATGAATAACCCCATAAACACTAAAAACCATTAAAAACCACACAAAACCCTAACAAACACTAACAAACCCTAACAAACCCTAACAAACCCTAACAAACCCCAAAAACCCTAAAAAACATAACAAACCCTAAAAAACATAACAAACCCTAAAAACCCTAACAAACCCTAACAAGCCCTAACAAACCCTAACAAGCCCTAACAAACCCCAAAAAAGCACTAAGAAACCCCAATAAACACAAAATCCCAAAGAAACCCCCAAAAGCCCTAAGAAACCATAAGAAAACCAAACATAACCCTAAAAAACCTAAAACCCCTAACAAAACTATAGGAAAACAAAAGAAACACTAACACACCCTTAAAAACACGAACACACCCTTAGAAACCCTAGCACACACTTAAAAACCCCAACGCACCCATAGAAACCCTAACACAACAATAGAAACCCTTAAAAACCATATCACACCCAGAGAAACCCTAACCCACCCATAAAAACCCTAACCCACCCTTAGAAACCCTAACACACCCTTAGAAACCCTAACAAACCCTTAGACTCCCTAAATAACTCTAATAAGAACTAATAAATCCTAACAAATCCTTCCAACCAATAATAAACCATAATAAACCCTAATAAACCATAAAGACCACTAATAAACCCTAACAAACCATGAATAACCCCATAAACACTAAAAACCATTAAAAACCATGCAAAACCCTAACAAAGCCTAACAAACACTAACAAACCCTAAAAAACCCTAAAAAACAATAAAAAACCCAAAGAAAACCCTAAAAAACAAAATAAACCCTAAAAAACTCTAAAAAACCCTAACAAACCCTAACTAGCCCTAACAAACCCCAAGAAGCACTAAGAAACCCCAATAAACCTAAAAACCCGAAGAAACCCTGAAAACCACTTAAGAAACCATAAGAAACCCTAATAAAACCCTAAAAACCCTAACAAAACCCTAAGCAAACCTAAGAAGCCCTGAAAAGCCCTTAGAAACCCTAACACACCCCTAGAAACCCTAACACACCCTTAGAAACCCTAGAACACCCTTAGAAACCCCAACGCACCCATAAAAACCCTAACACAACCTTAGAAACCCTTAGAAACTATATCACACCCTTAGAAACCCTAACTCGCCCATAAAACCCCAAACCCACCCTTAGAAACCCTAACATGTCACGACCCGTCCCCCGGGGCCCGTGTCGTAACTACCCCAAGCCCGCCTTGCATAGGCCAGGGGTTGGCGACTAGCACCAAAGGCGTAAATCCCTATAATTGGGAAGGTGTTGCCTTTATAAACGTAAACAAAAACACAACCAGAGTACAAGAGGAAGAAAACACTAAGTACAGCAGTAACAAAAGAGCTGAAAGTACAAAGGGGCCAGAAATACAAGCCCAACAGATAGGTACAACTACAACTGAAAGTAAAGTACAACAGAAAAGACAAGCAGCTGGAAGATGATACGCAGCTCCTGGATCATCCCCCACGGATCCTACCTGAAGGGTAGGTATAGATGTCCTCCTCAGTACTCCACGTCCGATCGTCCGTCCGTCTGTCTCCTCCGGGTACCGACTCTTCGTGAGATACACCTTCGGGTACCATCCAGTCCTCGAACGCTCGGCCTCCATCAACGTTGTCTGTCATCTGCATCCAACACAACGACGTGCGGGAATAGCCCGTGCATGGGTGAGTATAACGATACTCAGTAGGGACCTCGAGACCCTCATGTTCTCTCTAAATCCATCAAGGATAACCACAAAGCAGAATCTCAACAGATAACCCTTACTTAGGTATAAGCCCATACTTATACCTAAGTTCTCAAGTAACTCATCTCAATCATGAGGAAACATACAGGTTATGAAATCAACGGATAACCACTACTTAGATATATGCCCATACATATACCTAAGTTATCAAGTGACCCATCTCAATCATGAGGTAAACACATAGGTCATAGACTCAGCTCAAACCAGGATTTTTATTATCGAAACTGTAACTGCTGAAGAGCTCTGTCTCTGACGAGTACTGTGATCCTGTCACAACTCCGAGGTACTGCTCACTAACCTAAGATTGCTGAGGTACTCCTCCTGTCGAGTACCGCGGGTCTACTACCAAATATCGGGTGCTCCGTCCACTATGGGTATGTTAACAAATACCAGGCACTCCCCCTAATATCCTACAGAGGTACTCCTCCTGTCGAGTACCGCGGGTCTACGGCCAACTACCGGGCGCTCCATCCGTCGTGGGTCTGTCGCCAAATACTGGGTGCTCCGTCCACTGGGCTAGTCGACTCACTCCATGTCGAGTCGGTCAAGCAGTCGTCAGGTCTCAACTGGCTACACGGTCTCCGTACTTTGTACGCTCATCTCCGGGAGGGTCCGCTCCACATGCTATAGGTCGATAATCCAAGTATCACAAAGTCCCACGAAGAATTATCTCAAAGGACTGCCTCGTCATAGGGGTCTCAACGCAATAGATGGCGTGTTAATCGGACGCCCGGTCTGTGAGTTATTAGCCTTTTCGTCCCAGGGGCTCGGTTGGTTATGTGCGCGAACCAACCCGGCGGTATCTCAACTGTACCCCGAACTATCATAGGGTATACTCAAAGGGACCGTTTCTCAACTTGATTTCCAACGCCGCTGACGGTTCGTCAAATGGACGTCTGGTCTGGAAGTTATCGGCCTTTTCGTTCCAGGGGCCCGGTTGGATTTCGGGTACAATCCAACCCAGAATTACTCCATATATGTCCAAACCTCAGGTAAAGTATTCCAAAAGTTCCGTCTTATCAAGAGGAATCTAACAAAGTTGACGGCACGTCAATCGGACGTCTGGAGCTCAAGTTATAAGCGTTTCTGCTCCGAGGGCCCGGTTGGTTTCGGGTTCGAACCAACCTGGCCATACCCAAAGTTCTTTGAAACCTTGAGTGTAATATAAAAAAACTACCTTCTTGATCCAAGGATCATATTGAAACTGACTGTACATCGATCAGAGGTCCGTAGCCCATGTTATGGACGTTTGAACGAAACTACCCGAGAATAGGGGGTTCGGGCCTGGTCCGACCCGGCTCGATACCCCCTGGGGCGGCCCGAACCAGGTCAACCCGACCCGGGTCCGGGTCCGGCCCAATAGGGCGTGGCCCGTCCTGGTGGGTGAGGCCCGGCCCAGCCAACGCGGCCTGGGCGGCCCGACCCGGTGTGGCCGGTCCGCGTGGCCAGCGTTGAGCGGGGGGTTACAACCCCCCCCACCCCCGCCCCCCGATTGAGAAAAACCGGTGCGACATAAGCCGCTCCGCCCAATCCGGAATGGCTTTGGCTGTTCTGGTTCTCCCTCCACTGCCGCGGCGGTTTTCTCCAGTGGCGCGCCGCCGCCGTCGCCTTTTGCGGACCACCGGACGCGCTCCGGTGGGCCGTTTCGCCTGCCGTCTTCGCCAGCGGGACCCAATCTTCACTGCGAAGGGTTTCAAACGCCATTACAGCCTGCTTCGTTTCCACCCATCGATCCGCACACCAATAAAAAATTTTCGGAGTCTTCGAATCGCCTCTGTGGCCCTGACTCCGGTCGTGGTTTTGTTCAGCCTCAACGGCGTGGCGCGACGGCGCCGTGCTTCTTCACCGCATTCTTCTTGTTTCTGCATGGTGTCGTTGCACCGCGCGCCTTTGTTCATGCCGCAACAAACACAACATCGAAGGGGGAGGAGAGTCAGCTGTGTTCGTGCGGTCCAAACTCTTCCCGTTATAAAGATAACAGGCGGCGCAAGAATAATACAATGAACGAAAAGGAAAATATTCACGAACAAGAAATTAACCCTTACCTCATGAAGTCGTCGAAGGAAGGTCATCGCGGGAAAAGGAGGTCGCGGAAAATAGCATCGCGGATCGAGGCTCTGTAAGCGTCGTCGGTGTCACGGAGAAGAGAATCTTCAGCGTCGCGGTACATGGCGTCGCGTCGTCGATCTCCGAGAAGCCAGCGTTCTTCGTCGTCCTTCGTCGGCGACGGTGCGTTCTTCGTGTTCTTCGACGAGGAAGAAGGTGTCCAAGACTAGAGCTCTCCTCTTCCAACCCTTCTCGCACAATGAAACAACCAAATAAAATAAGGCCTTGCCTTATTTTATTTCTCATGCCAAACCTTTTTGAAATTCGAAATGAATTCCCGAATTAATTACATTGAAAACTTAATCAATTAATTAATTAAGAGAGTTGACTTTTCATTTAAGGGGGGGTGCGGGTGTGTTACACAATTAAGGGGGGGGGGGGGGGTTGTGGAAGTTGAAAGGGGTGGGGCTCATGTGGGGCCCACCTCACATTTATCCACACATGTGTAGTTAAGAACTAGTGGGTCCCACCCCAACTCCCTTACATAGGATAAAACTACTTAGATATAAAAAATAAAATTGGTTGCACAAATTTTATTTTTTATTCATTACTTAATCCATTATTTTAATAACCACACCCGAGCAAACGCAACTCGGGAATATGTGTCCCTAAGCAATTACCGGTGCTGAGGTTTCATCGGTGCCCTTAGATTTCGATTCTAAGCACCGGTTCAAAAGTTAGGAAAACCCGCTCGTTCGTTCACTGAACGTACCCAAGCTAAACTTCAGAAAATGATTCCGGGCAGACCGGGCCTCGGAATCAGGTGCCGTCAGAAACTGCATTCTTGTAAAATCCCAAAGAAATTAAGAAAAAAAAATTCCCTTGAAATTTCCAGGTCTTTACATAACACACCCTTAGAAACCCTAAAAAACCTTTAGATACCCTAAATCACTCTAATAAGAACTAATAAATCCTAACAAACCCTACCAACTAATAATAAGCCATAATAAACCCTAAATCCCACCACTAAACCCTAATAAACACTGATAAATCGTAATGAACCCTAAAACCCCTATTAGACCCCAATAAAAGCTAAAAAATACCTAAAATCCCAAATATACAACAAAAATGCTATGAAACCATTCAAAACACTAATATTCACAAAAAACCCTAACAAACCCAAAAAAACCAAACAAAACCCTAAAAACCCAAGAGAAACCCTAAAAACCATAAAAAACCCTAAAACCCTAAAAACTCTAAAATATCCTAAAAACACTAAAAACCCTAAAAACACTAAATCCCCTAAAAACATGAAAAATAGAAAAAACCCGAAAACAAACCTAAAGAACCCTAAAAACCTCAAAAACCTCAAAAAACCCTCAAAATGCTAAAAACCCTAAAACCCCCTAAAAACGCTAAAAACCCTAAAAAGCCTAAAAATGACTAACAAAACCCTAACCAACCCTTTGGAACACTTAAAACCCATAAAACCCCCTAGAAAACCCTAAAAACCTCAAAAGAAACCCTAATACACCATAAATAACCCTAAAGAACCCAAAAAACTCTAAAAAGCCACTAAATCCACTAACAACACTACATAAACCCTAACAATTGCTAAAAATATGAAAAATGATTCAAAACCCACAAAACGTAACAAAACCCCAAAAAACACTAAAATAACCCTAACAAAGTATAAAAAATCCAAACACACCCATAAAACCCAAAAAAAATAATTAAACCCTAAACAACTCAAAGAAACCGTAACAAACCCTAAAAAACCTAACAAAACCTAACAAACCCTAACAACCACTAATAACCCATAAGAACCACTAATAAGCCCTAATAACCCCTAAAACCCACTATTAAACCCTAAAAACCCTAATAAACACTAATAAATCGTAATAACCTATAATGAACCCTAAAAACTCTATTAGACCCTAATAAACGCTACAGAAGCCCTAAAATCCCTAATATACAATAAAAACACTATTAAACCATAATAAACCCTAATAATCACTAAAAACCCAAACAAACCTGACAAAACGCTACAAAAACCACCAAATAAATGCCTACAAAACCCAACAACCCACTAATAAACCCTAACAAGCCCTAATAACCCAAAAATAAATCGTAACGAACCCTAACAACCCCAAATAAATCATAACAAATCCTAATAATGCCAAATAATTCGTAATAAATTGAAACAAACCATAACAAACCCCTAATAAACCACAATAAAAGTTAACAAATAATAATAAACCCAAAAAAATCATAATAACCCCAAATACACGTTACTAAACCCTAATAAATAAAATAAACCCTAATAAACCCTAATAAATCCTAAATAACCCTAAAAAAGGTTGATAAACCCTAGAATAGTCTATTAATTCCTAAAAAAGCCCAATAAAACCCAAATATACAATAAAAACATTAATAAACTATAATAAATCCTAAAGAACAATAATAAACCCTAAAAACCCTAATAAACCATAAAGAAACATATTAAACTCTAAAGAACACTAAAACCCCTAAAGAACCAAAAAATGATAAAACACATTATATAAACCCTAAAACCACTACAATACCCAAAAGAAACCCTAAAACACACTAAGATAACCTAACAACCCCTATCAATCCCAAAAAACAAATAAACCCATAAACCCCCCCAAAAAACCATTAAAAAGCCATCAGATACCATAAAAAACCAAAAACACATGTTAACAACCTTTTAAAATCCTAAAAAACTACAAACCATAAACAACCATTAAAACCCTAAAAAAGGTTTCAAATAGATAAATAAACCCAAAAAATGTTACATAAACCCTTAAAAATGCAACAAAACCCCTAAAAATGCAACATAAACCAAAAAACGCAACATAAACCCAAAAAACGCAATATAAACCATAAAATCACTACATAAACCCGAGAATTGTAACATAAACCCTAAAAAATACTACACAAACCCTAAAAATGGAACATAAATATTAAAAAATGCTACACAAAACATAAAAACATAATATAAACCCAAAAACACTAGATGAACCCAAAAAACATTACATAAACCCTAAAAAATTCAACATAAACGGTACATCACCCCTAAAAATGCTACATAAACCCAGAAAACGCAACATAAACCCTAAAAATTCTACATAAAACCTAAACCCTAAATACACTACATAAACCCTAAAAACGTTACATAAACCCTAGAAATGATACATAAAATCTAAAACTCCTAACTAAACCCTAAAAATGATACATAAACACTAAAAATGCTATATAAACTCTAACAACACTACACAAACCCTAAAAAATGCTTCAAAAACCCTAAAGACGCTTTAAAACCGTCAAAAATATTAAACCCTAATATACAATAATATAAAAAATTAAATCCTAATAAACCCCTAATAAACTCTAATAATCCCTAAAAACACCTTATAATCCCTAAATACGGTAAGAAACTCTACTCAACCTTAATAAAACCCCAAAAATACCTAATAAACCCTAATAAATGATAATAGAACCTAATAAACACTAAAAACATTTTAAGAAAACCTAAACAACCTTAACCAACCCTAATAGACACTAATAAACACTAATAAATCCTAATAAACCCCAAACCCCTAAAAAGCCCTAATAAACCATAAATAAAGCTGAATAAACCCTACTCAACCTTAACAAACCTTAACAAACCATAATAACCCCTAATAAAAAACAAAAAAAAACCTAATAAAGAAAAAATGCTATTATACCTTAAAAAATCCCTAGAAACCCAGATAAACTGAAATATAATCTAATAAACCCTAAAAATTCTCACAAACAATAAAAAATGATCACAAAGAATAAAAATGGTCAATATTACCTAAAAAGACCTAAAAACACTAAGATAACCCAATAAAGACAAAAAATGCTAATATAAGTTGAAAATACCTAGAAACCCTAATAAACCATAATAAACACTAATATAACCTAATAAACACAAAAAACGCTCACAAACAAAAACAAAATTCTCAAAAACAATAAAAACACGCTATATTATCTAAAAAGACCTAACAAACACTAATATAACCTAATAAAACAAAAAAAACTAATAAACCCCTAACAAACCCTAATAAACCCTAATAAAAACTAATAAACAATAATAAAACCCTAAAAATACCTTCTCAACCCCAAAAAACCTTAAAACACCATAAAAAACCTGATAAAACCCAACTAAAACCCAATAAAAAAATGAAAACGAACCATTAAAATGCCCAAGAAACCCTAATAAACCATAAAAAATAAAATAAAATCTAATCAACCATTAAAAATGCTCATAAACAATAAATACACACTAATAAAACCTAAAAAGTCATAACAACCTCTTATATATATTAACAAAAACTAAAAAACACACATATACCCTAATAAAAACACTAACAAACCCTAGTAAACCCTAAAAATCCCTAACAAACCATAATAAACCGTACTCAACCCTAATAAACCCTAATAAAACCCTAAAGATACCGACTCAACCCTAATAAAACCCTAAAAATACCTAATCAACCCTAATAAACCTTGACACACAATAATAAACCATAATAAACCCTTAACAAAATGCAAATATACCATTAAAATCCCTAAAACACCTAATAAATTCTAATAAAACCAAACAAAGCTTAAAAGCACTAATAAACCAGAATAAACAATATTAAACATTAAAAAACCCTAATATGCCCTCTTAAAAATTAATATACCATAATAAGCCCTAATAAATCCTAAACATACCCAAATATACCATAATATACCCTAATAAACCCAACTCAATCCTAATAAAACCCTAAAAAACCTAATAAACACTAATAAACCTTGATACAACATAATAAACCCTAATAAAATCATAATAACCCCCACCAAACCCTAAAAATGCTATTATACCATTAAAACCCCTAAAACTCTAACAAACCATAATAAATGTTAATAACACCTAAAAATCCTAAAAAATGATAGTAAACCCTAAAAATGCCTCTAATAATAATAGTAGCAATAACATACGTGCCTGTGCATATGCATGTGCATGGTTTAAATAATAAATCATAACGCACGTGCATGTGCATATGCCTGCGCATTTGCAAGTGAAGGGTAATAAATAATAAATTATAAATAATAACGCACGTTAATTGAATGTGTATGTGAATGTGCATGTGAATGATAATAAATAATAAATAATTACGCACATACAAGTGCATGTGCATGTGCATGGTAATAAAAAATAAATAATAACCAAGTCCACATGAATGTGCATTTGCACGTGAATGATAATAAATAATAAATAATAACACATGTGATAACAGAATAACACACATGCATTGCGTGTGCACGTGCGTTAGAGTAAACAATAATAATACATGTGATAATAGAATAACGCAAGTGCATTGCATTTGCATGTGCATGATAATAAATAATATATAATAACACATGTGCATGTGCATTTACATGTAATGATAATGATAATGATGCATGCACATGCATGGTAATAAATAATAAAGAACAACGCACGTGCATGTGCATTTGTATTTGATGATTCAAACAACAAAAACAACACAAATAATAATAATAATAATAATAATAATAATAGAATAAGGCATGTGCATTTCATGTGCACGTGCATAGTAGTAAATAATAAATAAATAATAATAAGAATGCTTGTGAATTTACATTTTATTATAATATTCATAATACTAATTGTAGTAATAATAATAATAATAATAATAATAATAACGCATGCATGTGCTTGGTAATAAATAATAAATAACAATGCACATGCATGTGCATTTACATGTGATAATGATAATAATAATGATAATAATAATGATAATTATAATAATAATAATAATAATAATAATAACTGTGATAATAATAATAATAATAATAATAATAATAATAATATAATAATAATAATAATAATAATAATAATAATAATCACCTGTTAACAACCCTTAAAAATCCATCAGATACCATAAAAAACCATAATCACCCGTTAACAACCCTTAAAAACCCTAAAAAAATTACAAACCATAAACAACCATTAAAACCCTAAATAAGGCTTCAAATAGATACATAAACACTAAAAATGTTACATAAACCCTTAAAATGCAACAAAAACCCTAAAAACACAACATAAACCAAAAAACACAACATAAACCCAAAAAACGCTACATAAACCCTAAAAGCACCACATAAACCCTAGAACTGAAACATAAACCCTAAAAAACACAACATAAACCCTAAAAAACGCAACATATACATTAAAAAACGCTACATAAAACCTACAACACAATATAAACCCTAAAAACACTACATAAACCCTAAAAACATTACATAAACCCTAAAAAATGCAACATAAATGCTACATCACCCCTAGAAACGCTACATAAACCCAGAAAACGCAACATAAACCCTAAAAAATGTTATATAAAACCTAAACCCTAAAGACACTATATAAACACTAAAAACATTACATAAACCCTAAAAATGATACATAAAATCTAAAACTGCTAACAAAATCCTAAAAACTCTACATAAACACTAAAAATGATACATAAACTCCAACAACGCTACACAAACCCTAAAAAATTCTATAAAACCCTAAAGACACTTTAAAACTCTCAAAAATAGTAAACCCGAATATACCATAATATAAAAAATTAAACCCTAATAAACCCCTAATAATCTATAATAATCCATCAAAACACCTTATAATCCCTAAAAACCCAAAGATACTCTACTACACCTTAATAAAACCCCGAAATATCTAATAAACCCTAATAAAAGATAATAAAACCAAATAAACCCTAAAAACACATTAAGAAAATCTAAAAAACCCTAACTAACCCTAATAAACACTAATAAACACTAATAATCCCTAATAAACCCCAAACAAACCCTAAAAAGCCCTAATAAACCATAAATAAATCCAAATAAACCCTACTCAACCCTAACAAACCTTAACACACCATAACAAACCCCTAATAAAACCCTAAAAAACCCTAATAAAGAAAAAAATGCTAGTATACCTTAAAAAATACATAGAAACCCTGATAAACTCTAATATAACCTAATAAACCCTAAAAATTCTCACAAACAATAAAAAACGATCACAAACAATAAAAACACGCTATATTACATAAAAAGACCTAAAAACACTAATATAACCTAATAAAGACAAAAAATTCTAATATGCCTTAAAAATCCCTAGAAACCCTAATAAATCATAATAAACTCTCATATAACCTATTAAAACCTAAAAAAGCTCACAAACAAAAACAAAACACCCACAAACAATAAAAGCATGCAATATTATCTAAAAGGACATAACAAACACTAATATAACCTAATAAAACAAGAAAACTAATAAACCCCTAACAAACCCTAATAACCCCTAAAAATCCTTAATAAATCCTAATAAAAATTAATAAACCCTAATAAAACCATAATAAACCCCTAAAAATACCTTCTCAGCCCTAATAAACCTTGACACACCATAACAAAACCTAATAAAACCCAACTAAACCCCAATAAACAAAAAAAATGCAAACAAACCATTAAAAAGCCCTAAAAACCCTAATAAACCATAATAAATTCAAATAAAAGCTAATAAACCATTAAAAATGCTCACAAACACTAAAAACACACTAATAAAAACTAAAAATTCATAACAACCCGTCATATATATTAACAAAAACTAAAAAACACTCATATTCCCTAATAAAAACACTAACAAATCCTAGTAAACCCAAAAAATTCATAACAAACCCTAACAAAACATACTCAACCCTAATAAACCTTAAAGATACCAACTCAACCCTAATAAAACCCTAAAAATACCTACTCAACCCTAATAAACCTTAACACACCATAGTAATCCATAATAAACCCCACGAAACACTAAAAATGAAAATATACCATTAAAAAGCCCTAAAACCCCTAATAAATGCTAGTAAAACCTAACAAAGCTTAAAAGCGCTAATAAACCCGAATAAACACTACTAAACACCAAAAAACCTTAATATACCCTCTTAAAAATTAATAAATAATAATGAACCATAATAAACCCTAATAAATCCTACACATACCCAAATATACCATAATATACCATAATATACCCTAATAAACCCAACTCAATCCTAATAAAACCCTGAAAATACAAAATAAACCCTAATAAACCTTGAAACACCATAATAAACCCTAATAAAATCCTAATAACCCCCACCAAACCCTAAAAAATGCTAATATACCATTTAAAAACCCAAAAACCCTAACAAACCATAATAAATGTTAATAACACCTAAAAATCCTAAAAAATGATAGTAAACCCTAAAAATACCTCTAATAATGGTAGTAGTAATAACGCACGTGCATGTGCATATGCATGTGCATTTTCATGTGAATGATAATAAATAATAAATTATAAGTAATAACTCATGTGAATTTCATGTGTATGTGCATGGGATGTGAATGATAATAAATAATAAATAATTATGCACATACAAGTGCATGTGCATGTGCATGTGCATGTGCATGTGCATGTGTATGTTCATGTGCATGTGCGTGGCAATAAACAATAAATAATAACCAAGTACACATGAATGTGCATTTACATGGGAATTATAATAAATAATAAATTATAACAACTGTGATAATAGAATAACGCACATACATTTCGTGTGCACGTGCATTAGAATAAATAAAAATAACACATGTGATAATAGAATAACACAAGTGCATTGCATTTGTATGTGTATGATAATAAATAATATATAATAACGCACGTTCTTGGGCATTTACATGTAATGATAACGATAATGACACTTGCACGTGCATGGTAATAAATAATAAATAACAATGCACATGCATGTGCATTTTTATATGATGATACAAACAATAAGAACAACAAGAATAATAATAATAATAATAATAATAATAGAATATCCCAAGTGCATTTCACGTGCATGTTCATAGTAGTAAATAATAAATAAATAATAATAAATAAGAACGCACATGCATGTGCATATTCCTTTACATTTGATGATAATATTAATAATACTAATTGTAATAATAATAATAATAATAACGCAGGCACGTGCATGGTAATAAATAATAAATAACAACGCACATGTATGTGCATTTGCATTTGATAATCATAATAATAATGATAATGATGTTGATAATAATAATAATAGTAACAATAATAATAATTGTGAGGATAATAATAATAATAATAATAAAAGAATAATACAAGTGCATTGCATATGCACGTACATGGTAATAAATAATAAATAATAACACATGTGCATCTACATTTTCATGTGATGATAGTAATAACAACAGTAGTAGTATTAATAGTTGTAGTGGTGGTGATAATAGTAGTAGTACTAATGGATATGATAATAGAATATTGCATGTGCATTACATGTTCATGTGTATGGTAATAAATAGTAACTCCCGTGCATTGCATTTGCATGTGATGATGATGATGATGATAATAATAATAATAATATTAATAATATTAATAATAACAATGCATGTGATAATAAAATAACGCAAGTTCATTGAATGTGCGTCTATTTGCATTTGGATGTGCATTTTCATGTGATGATTATAACAATAACAACAACAACAACACCAACAACAACCACAATAATAATAATAACAGTAATAATGACAACGCATGTGATAATAAAATAACGTGTGTACATCGCATTTGAACGTACATGCTAATAAAATTATAATAATAATGTGTGTGCTGGTGCATGAGCATTTTCATGATATGATGATCATAATAATAATAATAACAGTAATAATAAGTTATAGTTGTTTGAAAAAATAGCAGACATGACAAAAGTGATAGAAATTGTGTCTCGAAAAACCTAACAAATCATAGAATCATTAGAAAAGGCATAAATTATTCTTCAGGTGTCCATTTCTACTCTGTGAAGATTAAAACTAAATCTCATGGAATGAACTACAATAAAAACAGGTGTCGGAGGCCGGACAAACACACATATCAGAAGTTATGACCGTTTTAAGAAATATTTGAAAGGGATCCGGACACGGAAATGGAGTTTGGGAGGCCTTCTGATGGTTTTTTTAGATTTTAGTGTCCCAAACATGACTTGAGATTTTTTATAGTTATTATTTGGCATAGATCTCTTTGTTTCCTTCGATTTGATATCTGGTAGAGCTCAAATGGACAAGCGGAGTGAAAGTTATGGCTGTTTGAAGTTGGAATTTTTTTGGATTGGTATAACTAATATATCTTTTCTTTCTTTGATATTCACACAGTTTCGATTAGTATTGGTACTCACTCATCTCATTAGCTTCGATTTTACTAGTCATAGTGCTGAAACGGTCACCCTAAGGAGAAGTTATGCTTATTTTAGTGAGTTGTGGGTTTCATAGGTTTTTAGATACTAGGAGGGTTCCTCAATTTAAAACGACTATAACTTCTATTATGTGTGTTCATTTTGGCTTTACCACATATCAAATCAGAAATTGTGAATTTTTACACACTCTGGTAACCAATGTAACCCTTTATGAAATTCTTCAACCCCATAAAAGACCCAAAATCCCTTTGGATGGTCAAAATATTTGCTTCTGGTGTTCGTTTTGAAATAAATTCTTTTGTGGGTGTTTGTTTTGCCTCTACCACATATCAAATCGAATCTTCAAACTATACCTACATTCCTATAACCACTGAATCACCATCTCACATCCTTGAAGGCCCAAAAAGGTACTCAAACCCTCCAAAATACCATAACTTCTACTCCGGGATTCCATTTTGCCTCTACCATATTTCAAATCGAAGCTTTTGATTAGATCTACACATCTATTAACAATAGGAACACCTTATCATGTTCTTAAAGACCCAAAAGGTCCTTAAGTCCTCCAAATGAACATAACATCTTCTCTGGGTGTCCGTTTCACCTCTACCACATAAAAAATTGAAGCTTGAGACTAGCTCTACACATCTGTGGCAACCATGAACAACTAAATAACCCTCACAAACCACGAAAAACCCCATAAACACTAAAAACCATAAAAAACCATACAAAACCCTAACAAAACCTAAGAAACACTAAAAAACCCTAACAAATACTAAGAAACCCCAAAAACCCTAAAAAACATAACAAACCATAAAAAACCCTAACAAACCCTAACAAGCCCTAACAAACACTAACAAGCCCTAACAAACCCTAAGAAGCACTAATAAACCCCAATAAACCCAAAAACCCGAAGAAACCCCCAAAATCCCTAAGAAACCATAATAAACCCTAACATAACCATAAAAAACATAAAACCCCTAACAAAACCCTAATAAAACCAAAAAAACACTAACACATCCTTAAAAACCCGAACACACCCTTAGAAACCCTAGCACACACTTAGAAACCCCAATGCACCCATAGAAACCCTTAAACACCATAGCACACCCTTAAAAACCCTAACCCACCCATAAAAACCCTAACCCACCCTTAGATTTCCTAACAAACCCTTGGACTCCCCAAATCACTCTAATAAGAACTAATAAATCTAAATAAATCCTACCAACCAATAATAAACAATAATAAACCCTAATAAACCCTAAATCCCACTACTAAACCCTAACAAACCATGAATTACCCCATAAACACTAAAAACCATTAAAAACCATGCAAAACCCAAAAAAACCCTAAAAAATCCTAACAAACACTAACAAACCCTAAGAAACCCTAACAAATCCCAAAGAAAACCCTAAAAAACTAAACAAACCCAAAAAACCCAAACAAACCCTAACTAGCCCAAACAAACCCCAAGAATCACTAAGAAACTCTAATAAACCTAAAAAACCTGAAGAAACCCTGAAATGTATAGACCCGAAGCTTGACGTACATGGACATTACATTACTTTTGCAGAATACTTAGTACATAAAAAAAACACACACACAAGGACCGTAATAGTTTAGTGTCTTTGGAAACTCGGAATATAATCTTCTAATAACGGTGAAAGATCTTCAACATCTCCCATAAAGATCTTCCCTTTTTTTTCTTACCTAAAACCTTTCTTTATATCCTGGGGAAAAGAAAACATAAAAGGGTGAGCTCAAATGCTCAGTAAGGGTAAACAAAAGAAATATCAATCACATCATATTCATAAGAACATAACATTTTGGAAATCTTAACCTGCAAAAGAGATCATAATATCATAACATGGGATAAATCATAGTAGTGAAATGTAATCCCAATAATCATCACCTAAAACATTAAACTTTGTGGCATACACACATAATCATAGATAATCATTTCTTATTAGTCAAGACTCATTTCCAAGACTATCTTAGTGGACAAAGTCCATTTCTGAACCGAGTTCACTCCTCATTTCAGTCATGTTTCACTGAAACGTTTTAACCTGCCGTTTCAGCCATGTCTATCTCATGAGATATAAAATCTTTACCCAATGCATTGGAGGGAGATATAGGTCTCACCCATCTCATAATGATACCATTCTTATGTGTGCCAAATAATCATAAACCATACATCATAGCATAACCCATGTAAAAAAATGGGATTCTTAAACATCGTGACATCATAAAACAATTCATATAAGATAAAGTAATTCATAAAAATAATTTCATCACAACATAATCAAATCAATGTAATAATAGGGATAGAAACAGAACCCTTTATTATCTTAGATGGAAAATAATTCTGATAAAACACTTGAACTCCATTCTTGAGGAAAATATCCTTTCTACTTCAAAAAAATGTTCCTTTCTTAACATGTCATACAATTTTAAACTAAAAGAAGTTGATTAAAAATAAACTTTAAAACTTGTAAAGGAAGATTCTTGGAAATAATGTTTTAAAAATCCATTCATGTCGTATAATTTAAAAAAACATTCTTCTCGTACTTTTGTCGGAAAAGTCAAAAAGTACCTCGTACGAAAAACGACAAAATATTCCTTTAATATCTTTTACTAAAAACTCACCGAAGGGTAAAATTGGATTTAAACAATTTTAGGTGGATGGAAATAATATTACATATTGAGTAAACATGGATTTAGATGATAAAATACACCCCAGTAAATACCAAAGTATAAACAATCTCGGATAAAAATGAGATTGTGATATTTCCCTTACCTTTGGTCTGATTTGCTCTGTAAGTGTCTGAACCTCCTGTATAATGATTTAAATAGTGTCATTGACTTATTCTAGAATCATACTCATTGTTGTGATATCATATATGGTTCACTTATGACTTTATTTTACCCGTTTTGTAAATTCCATGTTAAAGAGCGTTTTGGGTAAAATCGTTTCATTTGTTGTCCGTGTTTTGACTTGTAATTATTCATATGATTACTTAGATCATGATTAATTAATTCCAGAATATAAAAAATGATTTATATATAATATATATTAAGAATATACATATATATAATAGATCGATAAATGGAAATAAATACACCGTTCATGGAGACGGTAGGCCGTACATACGCATGAACGCTGTTTTCGTTTCCTTATTGAGTTGAATGGAATTAATTAGATGACATACATATAAATATACATAAATCCAGTAGCTTTATAATGTCATATATTTCATTATTATTACTTATATATAATTTATAATCATTCTTTAATGGTTAACATGGAGAATGAATCTCATCGCGTCGTGGAGACGGTATTCCGTACGTACGCAAGAGCGATGATATCGTTCCCATGATCATGGAATTTTATTGGAGTGTATGTATACTATTACAGAATAAATATCACTTTACAATAATCATATATAGTTATTATTTACACCATTATACCCATCTAAGTAAGGTGTTGGTGGAAAATAGATTACACCACGGCGTGGAGACGGTATTCCGTACGTACGCACGTGTGGTGATTTCGTTTTCCATAGGATGGATACATGGTGAAATAGGGTTATTTCATAATTATAATAACATATAAGTATATTAGTGATACTTATGTTATTACTTCATAATGAAACAACCTAAGAAGAAGAAGTGGAAGAAGAAATAAAGTAGAAAGAATCGGTAACCGACATTACCTCTTCTTTGAAGCGCCTCTTTGAGACATCCTCTTAGGGAACTAAAATTGGTCTTTTAAGAAGACCAGATCCTCTAGGATGTTTATATGGAAGTGGAGAAGAGAATTTGGCAGGGTTTTTCTGAGCTTGAAGGCTCAAAGTGGTGTGAGGAAGAGAGGGAGGAGGTGTCGTTTTATAAGGGAGGAGAGGGGCTTCTTTGGAAAAACTAAAAATATTATTTTATTATAAAGTCAAGTTCGGTTTTAAATAGCTCAAAATTGATTTATTTCGAATCTAAGGTAAGTATGAGTCGAAATCCTCTCATCAAATAGAATTTAGACAAGTTTAGGTTCCTATTGTAACCTTATCATTTAGATTTATCATTAAGTTAAATAATTTTACTTTTACCGTGTCTTCTTGTGTTCTTATACTATAAGGTTAATAAACTCACTATAACAAGCCAAACGAACCCCAAGTTGTTTATTATTAATATATATAACCTTATCTAAGTCATTTGGCCGAACCTTAGATTTTTAGGAATAAAATAACAATTAATAATATAATATTTGTTTTACAAACTATTTTATGTCAATTTTGACACTATTTAGTAATTGATTTTTGTGAAAATCATAACAGAATGATTAGTTAGAAAAAAGTTAATTAAATCAATAATAAGATGTCATATTATCCTATAAAATTAGTGGAATTCATAAAAAGTATAAAATTACATTTATTTGGGTATTTATAACATCAATTATGTCAATATTTCATTAATAAGATAATTACTGCATCATCTTTGTGTCATAAATAAATTAACTTATTTAAAGTCTAAAAATTACAAATAAAATATCATTATGTAGGAAATCTTTTTATATTTCTAATGATTATTTATAGTCGAATTTATTTTATGTATAACCCTATATTAAAAATGATTTTCTTATTAAACTTTGATTTTAACTATTTTAACCCTTCTTTAAATAAATTAATAATAAATGTCCTAATCTAATCCAAGTGGGCCTAAATGGTCATATTTTATTCCTAAGTTTGTTTTTGGTCGAATTACACTTATCCAATATAATTAGGACATGTTTTAGGGTAATAATAATATCATTTTTACCCTAAATTACCCTATCTACTTTTAACCGTGGTAAATAAAAGTAAAAAGTTACTATTCACCAAAAATTATTTTTCATCTCATTGAACCACATTTTACTTACTGACATCAACCGTGTCTCTCGGATTTTTTAAATTCCACTCACAGAAGCGGTAAAATTATGTTCTATAAAAAATTTAGTTTTTTTAACTACCACTTAGTGGTTTCACTATTCATCAAAAATTGAAAGTTTTCAGAAAAATACCAAAATTTCACCCTAGGCTAATTTCGATATTCCGAATCCAAAAATGAAGTCCATTTTGAAAAATAAAATTTATAAAATTTCAAAAAGTTGTTATTACTATTCATAATAGCTAGTTTTAATAATATTTTAATAGCATAATGTTGTTTAGTGAAACTCGGTATTGCGTACGACGCAAGCTATTGAGGAAGGTCGTTGTTGCGTGTAAAGAAAGCCAAGCTAGTGTTGTGTGTAGTGAAAGATTCCTTTGATAAAAACAAAATATTTCTCATAAAAGTCTCGGGCGTTACATTCTACCCCCCTTAAAATGAATTTCGCCCTCGAAATTCGTCACTTTGTGACAAAAAGATGAGGATACCTCTCCCTCATCATATCCTCAAGCTCCCATGTAGCTTCTTCTAATTGGTGGTTCCTCCATAAAACTTTCACCAATCGAGTGGTCTTGTTTCGTAGGACTTTTTCGCTACAATCCAGAATCTCTATCGGCTGTTCTTCATAAGAAAGATCTTGCTCTAGTGGTACAACTTCTGAGCTGAGTACATGTGAAGGATCCGGTATGTACTTTCTCAGGAGAGATACGTGGAACACATCGTGAACTTGAGAGAGATTAGGTGGAAGCGCCAATTGGTAAGCTACCTTCCCAACACGATCCAGTATTTCGAAAGGACTGATATATCTAGGGCTCAACTTCCCCTTCTTTCCAAATCTCATGACCCTCTTCTAGGGAGATATTCGTAAGAACACTTTATCACCCACTTCAAACTCTAGGTATTTTCTTCGGTTGTCGGCATAAATTTTCTGTCGACTCTGAGCTGCTCTTATGTGTTGTTGAATAGATCGGACCTTTTCTTCCATCTCATCAACAAGATCATGTCCTAATAGCTTTCTTTCCCCAACTTCATCCCAGCAAGTTGGAGTCCTGCATTTATTTCCATAGAGAGCTTCATAAGGATCCATCTGAATACTAGAGTGAAAGCTATTATTATAAGAAAATTCCACCAAAGGTAGGTGTTGATCCCAACCACCTTTGAAATCCATAATGTAAGCTCTCAACATATCTTCTAGAGTTTGAATTGTTCTCTCAGACTGACCGTCTGTCTAAGGATGATAAGTAGTGCTGAAACTTAACTCTGTATCCAGATTATGCTGAAGACTTCGCCAGAACTTTGAGGTAAACATAGGATCCCAATCAGATATAATAGAAAGTGGTACTCCATGCAATCTTACCACTTCCTTTACATATATCCTGGCAAGCTGATCCAGAGTGAAATCCTCTCTAATAACGATGAAATGTGAAGACTTTGTAAGACGATAAACTATGACCCATATAGCATTATTTCCTTTGGATGTTTTAGGAAGTCCGGTGACAAAGTCCATAGTGATGTTTTCCCATTTCCATTCAAGTATGGGTAATGGTTGTAACATCCCCTTATACTTCTGTCTCTCAGCTTTAACTTGCTGACAAACCAAGCATCGAGAGACATATTCAGCAACATCTCTTTTCATATCATCCCACCAGAAGTACTCTTTCAGGTCCCTATACATCTTCGTGCTTCCAGGATGAATAGAGAATGAAGAACTATGAGCCTCATCCAGTAGCTCCTTCTTTAATTTAGGGATGGTAGGAACACAAACCTGATTCCTGAACTTTATTATCCCATCACAATCAAGGTTGAATTCAGGAATATTTCTCACCTTCTTTTGTAACTCGACATCTTCTATCTGTGCATCTTTAATCTTCACATGTATAGATGGTTGAACATTCATTTGAGAAAGATACAATTTTTCCCCTTTCATTATAATTCCAAGATCCATCCTTTGTAAATCCATAAATATTGGATCTTTTGTGATCCTCATCATGGATAAACTGGCATGGTCTTGTCGACTTAATGCATCTGCCACCTTGTTTTCTTTCCCAGGGTGGTAATGGATTGAGCAGTCATAATCCTTAATCATCTCCAACCATCTTCTTTGGCGCATATTCATCTCCTTTTGTGTGAAAATATACTTGAAACTTTTATGATCAGTATAAATGTCACACCTTTCTCCATAAAGTTAATGCCTCCAAATCTTTAATGAAAATATTACCGCAGCTAACTCCAAATCATGAGTTCGGTAATTTTGCTCATGGATTTTCAAATGTCGTGAGGCATAAGCTATCACCGTATCATTTTGCATAAGAACACACCCCATCCCCTACTTGGATGCATCACTGTAGATCACAAACCTTTCTCCACTACAAGGCAGTGTGAGCACAGGTGCACTGGATAACCTTCTTTTCAACTCCTTGAAATTCTCTTCACATTCCTCCGTCCAAACAAACTTAACTCCTTTCCGAGTCAACTTGGTGAGTGGATTAGATAATCGTGAAAAATCTTTCACAAAACGTCGATAATATCCATCCAAACCAAGAAAAATTCGGATCTCAGTCAATGTTGTTGGTCTCGACCATCTTTCGATAACCTCTGTTTTTGCTGGATCCACAGATATCCCCTCTTTTGAGATTATGTGACCCAAAAATGAAACTTTTTGAAGCCAAAATTCACACTTGGTAAATTTGGCATAAAGATTCTCTTTTCTCAGGGTCTTCAATATAATTATCAAGTGATCTTCATGTTCTTCCTTTCTCTTTGAATAGACAAGAATATAGTCTATAAAGACTACCACAAACTGATCAAGATAGTCTCTAAATACTCTATTCATCAGATCCATGAAGATAACAGGGGCATTAGTAAGACCAAATGGCATCACTATAAATTCATAGTGTCCATACCTTGTACGGAAAGCCGTCTTTGGTATATCCTCCCTTTTGACCCTTAATTTATGATACCCTGAATGAAGATCAATCTTGGAAAAGTATTGAACTCCACGTAGTTGGTCAAATAAGTCATCAATGCATGGGAGATGATATTTGTTCTTGATAGTGATCTTGTTAAGTTCTCGATAATCAATGCAGAGTCTCGTTGATCCATCTTTCTTCTTAACAAATAGAATAGGTGCTCCCCAAGGTGATGCACTAGGGCGTATGAACCCCTTATCAAGATTCTCTTGGAGTTGCTTCTTCAATTACTGCAACTCAATTGGGGCCATTCTATAAGGTGTCTTTGAAATAGGCAAATCACCCGGTACGAGTTCTATTGAAAACTCAACTTCACGATTTGATGGAAGACCCATAAATTCCTCCATAAAGACATCATCAAACTCCCGTACAATGGGAATATTCTTAATCATGATTTTCTCACCAACCATTTGAGATAAATAACCTTAATTTAGTGGAATCAAGACCCATAAGATGGAAGAAATTTCCACTTGAAGGTTATGTTCATCCTTGCATCGATAGACGATCATAGATTGATCTGGAATATGAAATGTGACTTCCCTTATTTGGCAATTGATATGAGCTCCATGTAGAGAAAGCCAATCCATGCCAAGAATCACATCAAATTCCACTATAGGAAGGATCACAAAATTTGCAGGAAGAACTTTCCCACAAACTTCAATCGGAGAAGAATTATAAACTTTTGATACGACTGTTGTGCCATTAGGGGTTTTCACAGCTAACTCAACATTTAATTTTTGAGGTAATACGGTGATACCCTTAGAAAATTTTTCAGAAATAAAAGAGTGGGTGGATCCAGAATCAAATAAAACATTTGCTACTTTAGAGTGAATGGTAAGTGTACCTTTCACCACATCGTTATCGTACTACACATCGCTGATAGAAATTGCATGTGACTTTACTTTGTCTTTAGCCTTAAGAGTTTGTTGACGTCGACCATCATCATCAACCCTTGGATTTGGGCATTGATTGGAATAATGCCCCATCTCCTTGCACTTGAAACATTGAAGTGTAGTAGGTTCATTCTATGTATCCCTTCCTTTGTTTGCATCATTAGACATCTTCTTCCCATAATTGAATCATTCAAATTCCCTATGACCTTCCTTTCCACATTTGAAACATTTACTTGTCCCTTTAAGACAACTCCCTCCATGTTTCTTTCCACACTTTGAGCATAAGGGAAAGCTCATCTTCTTTTCAGTGTGCTCTTTAGATTTTCCTTTGAATTCCATTTTCCTCTTCTTATCAAACCCATATGACTGATGGGTTACTCCAATATCCATCTCGACTTTGAGAACACATCGAACGATTTCCTCATAGCTATTGAAGTCCCTTATGGCTAACACCCTTTGAAGACTTGGTTTTAAGCCACTAAAGAATCGATCTATTTTACTCTCAGGTTGGATAATAATACCAGAAGCGTACCTTGCAAGTCTTGTAAAATTTGCTTCATAGGTACCAACAGATTCATCATCCTTTTGCTTTAGTTCAAGAAAATCCTTCTCCATCTTTGTTCGGAGAATACGAGGGAAGTACTTATTGAAAAATAAGTTCTTGAACTCGTCCCATTCCATGGACTCAATTTCATTTCTTTGCCTCGTATTCTTGATAAGATTCCACCATTGATCAGCATCACCTTCCAAATGATACACTGCTAATATGACTTTATCATGTTCAGAACATTGAAGAACTGAAAATATCTTTTCAGTAGTACTAATCCATTGTTCAGAAACTAATGGATCAGTAGACCCACTGAATGAAGGTGGACGCTGCCTCATGAAGGATTAAACAGAATGTTTCTCCTTCCTTTGCTCGTTTGGAAGTCCTGTATGATTCATAGCTTGATAAAGTTGTGTGAGCATGGCTAAAAGATTTTTCATACCAGCTCCCACAATGTTTGGTTGCTCAGGGGGACAATCATTGCATTGCCCGTCGCATTCCGCATTAACACGGTTCCTTCGGGTTCCAGCCATTGAATAAAACCAAGAATAATAGTGTGATCAAAACTAATTATAATAGGAAAAAAACATAATAAAGAATAAAATTTCACACTTAAGGTCTTATCCTAGGTTATTCATGGTCATTTCTAAAACACTAATATTGTGTTCTATGCTTAGACTTATCCTTAGGGTTCTTACTAAGGCTTTCACATCCTAGTTTCCAAAGGTTGATTATACCTTTCCTACGAAACCAACTGCAGAGACTCGAAGCTTGACGTATATAGACATTACAATACTTTTGCAGAATAATTAGTAAATAACAAAAACACACACACAAGGACCGTAATAGTTTAGTGTCTTTGGAAACTCGGAATATAATCTTCTAATCATGGTGAAAGATCTTCAACATCTCCCATAAAGATCTTCCCTTTTTTTCTTACCTAAAACATTTATTTATATCCTGGGGAAAAGAAAACATAAAAGGGTGAGCTCAAATGCTCAGTAAGGGTAAACAAAATAAATATCAATCACATCATATTCATAAGAACATAACATTTTGGAAATATTAACCTGCAAAAGAGATCATAATATCATAACATGGGATAAATCATAGTAGTGAAATGTAATCCAAATAATCATCACTTAAAACATGAAACTTTGTGGCATACACACATAATCATAGAGAATCATTTCTTATTAGTCAAGACTCACTGCCAAGACTATCTTAGCGGACAAAGTCCATTTCTGAACCGAGTTCACTCCTCGTTTCAGTCCTGTTTCACTAAACCGGTTTAACCTGCCGTTCCAGCCATGTCTATCTCATGAGATATAAAATCTTTACCCAATTCATTAGAGGGATATATAGGTCCCACCCATCTCATAATGATACCATTCTTATGTGTGCCACAAAATCATAAACCATACATCATAGCATAACCTATGTAATAAAAATGGGATTCTTAAACATCGTGACATCATAAAACAATTCATATAAGATAAAGAAATTCATAAAAATAATTTCATCACAACATAATCAAATCAATGTAATAATAGGGATAGAAACAGAACCCTTTATTATCTTAGATGGAAAATAATTCTGATAAAACACTTGAACTCCATTCTTGAGGAAAATATCCTTTCTACTTCAAAAACATTTTCCTTTCTTAACATGTCATACTATTTTAAAATAAAAGAAGTTGATTAAAAATAAACTTGAAAACTTGTAAAGGAAGCTTCTTGGAAATAATGTTTTAAAAATCCATTCATGCCGTATATGTTAAAAAAACATTCTTCTCGTACTTTTGTCAGAAAAGTCAAAAAGTACCTCGTACGAAAAATGAAAAAAGATTCCTTTAATATCTTTTACTAAAAACTCACCGAAGGGTAAAATTTGATTTAAAAAATTGTAGGTGGATGGAAATAATATTACATATTGAGTAAACATGGATTTGTATGATAAAATACACCCCAGTAAATACCGAAGTATAAACAATCTCGGATAAAAATGAGATTGTGATATTTCCCTTACCTTAGGCCCGATTTGCTCCGTAAGTGTCCGAACCTCCTGTATAATGATTTAAATAGTGTCATTGACTTATTCCAGAATCATACTCATTGTTATGATATCATATATGGTTCACTTATGACTTTATTTTACCTGTTCTTTTGTAAATTCCATGTTAAAGAGCGTTTTGGTTAAAATCGTTTCATTTGTCGTCCGTGTTTTGACATGTAATTATTCATATGATTACTTAGATCATGATTAATTAATTCCAGAATATAAAACATGATTAAAATATAATATATATATTAAGAATATACATATATATAATAGATCTATAAATGGAAAGAAATACATCGTTCATGGAGACGGTAGGTTGTACGTACGCATGAACGCTGTTTTCGTTTCCTTATTGAGTTGAATGGAATTAAGTAGATGACATACATATATATATACATAAATCCAGTAGATTTATAATGTCATATATTTCATTATTATTAATTATATATACTTTATAATCATTCTTTAATGTTTAACATGGAGAATGAATCTCATCGCGTCGTGGAGACGGTATTCCGTACGTACGCAAGAGCGATGATATCGTTCCCATGATCATGGAATTTTATTGTAGTGTATGTATACTATTAAAAAATCAATATCACTTTACAATAATCATATATAGTTATTATTTACACCATTATACCCTTCCAAGTAAGGTGGTGGTGGAAAATAGATTACACCATGGCGTGGAGACGGTATTCCGTACGTACGCACGCGTGGTGATTTCATTTTCCATAGGATGGATACATGGTGAAATAGGTTTGTTTCATACTTATAATAACATATCAGTATATTAGTGATAATGATGTTATTACTTCATAATGAAACAACCTAAGAAGAAGAAGTGGAAGAGGAAATAAAGTTGAAAGAATCGGTAACAGACATTACCTCTTCTTTGAAGCGCCTCTTTGAGACCTCCTCTTAGGGAACTAAAATTGGTCTTTGAAGAAGACCAGATCCTCTAGGATGTTTCTATGGAAGTGGATAAGAGAATTTGGCAGGGGTTGGCCGAGATTGAAGGCTAAAAGTGGTGTGAGGAAGAGAGGGAGGAGGTGCCCTTTTATAAGGGAGGAGAGGGGCTCCTTTGGAAAAACTAAAAATATTATTTTATTATAAAGTCAAGTTCGGTTTTAAATAGCTCCAAATTTATTTATTTCAAAGATAAGGTGGGTATGGGTCGAAATCCTCTCATAAAATAGAATTTAGACAAGTTTAGATTCCTATTTTAACCATATCATTTAGATTTATCATTAAGTTAAATAATTTTACTTTTACCGTGTCTTCTTGTGTTCTTATACTATAAGGTTAATAAACTCACTATAACAAGCCAAACGAACCCCAAGTTGTTTATTATTAATATATATAACCTTATATAAGTCATTTGTCCGAACAATAGATTTTTAGGAATAAAATAACAATTAATAATATAATATTTGTTTTAAAAACTATTTTATGTCAATTTTGATACTATTTAGCAATTGATTTTTTTGAAAATCATAACAGAATGATTAGTTTGAAAAACGTTAATTAAATCAATACTAACATGTCATATTAACCTATAAAATTAGTTGAATTCATAAAAAGTCTCAAATTACATTTATTTGGGTATTTATAACATCAATTATGTCAATATTTCATTAATAGGATAATTACTGCATCATCTTTCTGTCATAAATAAATTAACTTATTTAAAGTCTAAAAATTAAAAATAAAATATCATTATGTAGGAAATATTTTTAGATTTCTAATTAATATTTATAGTCGAATTTATCTTATGTATTACCCTATATTAAAAATGATTTTCTTATTAAACTTTGATTTTAACTATTTTAACCCTTCTTTAAATAAATTAATAATAAATGTCCTAATCTAACCCAAGTGGGCCTAAACGGTCATATTTTATTCCTAAGGTTGTTTTTGGTCGAATTAAACTTATCCAATAGAATTAGGACATGTGTTAGGGTAATAATAATATCATTTTTACCCTTAATTACCCTATCTACTTTTAACCGTGGTAAATAAAAGTAAAAAGTTACTATTCACCAAAAATTATTTTCATCTTATTGAACCACATTTTACTTACTGACATCAACCGTGTCTCTCGGAATTTTGAAATTCCACTCACAGAAGCGGTAAAATTAAGTTTTATGAAAAATTCAGTTTTTTTAACTACCACTTAGTGGTTTCACTATTCATCAAAAATTGAAAGTTTTCAGAAAAATACCAAAATTTCACCCTAGGCTAATTTCGATATTCCGAATCCAAAAACTAAGTCCATTTTAAAAAATAAAATTTATAAAATTTCAAAAAGTGGTTATTACTATTAATAACGGCTAGTTTTAATAATATTTTAATAGCATATCGTTGTTTAGTGAAACTCGGTATTGCGTACGACGCAAGCTATTGAGGAAGGTCATTGTTGCGTGTAAAGAAAGCCAAGATAGTGTTGTGTGTAGTGAAATATTCCTTTGATAAAAACAAAATATTTCTCATAAAAGTCTCGGGCGTTACATGAAAACCCCTTAAGAAACCATAAGAAATCCTAATAAAACCCTAAAAACCCTAACAAAACCCTAAGAAAACCTAAGAAACACTGACACACCCTTAGAAACCCAAACACACCCTTAGAAACCCTAACACACCCTTATAAACCCTAGCACACCCTTAGAAACCCCAACGCACCCATAAAAACCCTAACACAACCTTAGAAACCCTTAGAAACAATAGCACACCCTTAGAAACCCTAACCCGCCCATAAAAACCCAAACTCACCCTTAGAAACCCTAACACACCCTTAGAAACTCGAAAAAACCCTTAGACACCCTAAATCACAATAATAAGAACTAATAAATCCTAACAAACCCTACCAACCAATAATAATCCATAATAAACCCTAAATCCCACTACTAAACCCTAATAAACACTAATAAATCGTAATGAACCCTAAAACCCTATTAGACCCCAATAAAAGCTACAAAATAACTAAAAACCCAAATATACAAAAAAAATCTATGAAACCATTCAAAATGCTAATATTCACAAAAAACCCTAACAAGCCCGACAGAACCTGACAAAACCCTAAAAACCCAAAAAAACCCTAAAAACCCAAAAAAACCCTAAAACCCTAAAAACTCTAAAAAATCCAAAAAACACTAAAAAACCCTAAAAAACCTAAATCCCCAAAAAACACAAAAAAATAGAAAAAACCTGAAAACAAACCTAAAGAACCCTAAAAACCTCAAAAAATATCAAAAAAACCTCAAAAATTCTAAAAACCCTAAAACCCCCTAAAAATGCTAAAAACCCCTAAAAGACTAAAAATGCCTAAGAAAACCCTAACCAACCCTATGAAACCCTTAAAACCCCTGAAAATCCACTATAAAACCCTAAAAACTTCAGAATAAACCCTAATACACCATAAATAACCCTAAAGAACCCTAAAAAATCCTAAAGAACCACTACAGCCACTAACAACGCTACATAAACCCTAACAATTGCTAAAAACCCGAAAAATGCTTCAAAACCCACAAAATGCAACAAAACCCCAAAAAATGCTAAAATAACCCTAACAAAGTATAAAAAATCCAAACACACCCATAAAACCCAAAAAAATGCATAAAACCCCAAACAACTCAAAGAAACCGTAACAAACCCTAAAAAACATAACAAAACATAAAAAACCCTAACAACCACTAATAACCCATAAGAACCACTAATAAACCCTAATAACCCCTAAAAACCACTATTAAACCCTAAAAACCCTGATAAACACTAATAAATCGTAATAACCTGTAATAAATCCTAACAAACTCTATTAGACCCTAATAAACGCTATAGAAGCCCTAAAACACCTAATATACTATAAAACACTATTAAACCATAATAAACCCTAATAATCACTAAAAACACTTACAAACCCGACAAAACGCAACAAAAAACTCCAAATAAAAGCATACAAAACCCTACAACCCACTAATAAACCCTAACAAACCCTAATAACCCCAAAATAAATCGTAAAAAACCCTAACAACCCCAAATAAATCATAACAAATCCTAACAATGCCAAATAAATGGTAACAAACTGAAACAAACCATTACAAACCCCTAATAAACCACAATAAAAGCTAACAAATAATAACAAACCCTAACAAATCGTAATAAACTCAAATACACGTTACTAAACCCTAATAAATAAAATAAACCCTAATAATCCATAATAAATCCTAAATAACCCTAAAAAAGGTTGATAAACCCCATAAAAAGCTATTAATGCCTATAAAATCCCAATAAAACCCAAATATACAATAAAAAATGTTAATAAACTGTAACATATCCTAAAGAACAATAATAAACCTTAAAAAACCCTAATAAACCCTAAAGAATCATATTAAACTCTAAAGAACACTAAAAAACCCCAAATAACCCAAAAATGCTAAAACACATTATATAAACCCTAAAACCGCCACAATACCCAAACAAACCCTAAAACACACTAAAAACCCTAACAACCCCTATAAATCCCCAAAAAAAAATAAACCCATAAACCCCCCCCCCCAAAAAAAACAATTAAAAAGCCATCAGATACCATAAAAAACCAAAAACACATGTAAACAACCTTTTAAAATCCTAAAAAAACTAAAAACCATAAACAACCATTATAACCCTAAAAAGGCTTCAAATAGATACATAAACCCAAAAAATAGTTACATAAACCCTTAAAAATGCAACAAAACCCCTAAAAACGCAACATAAACCAAAAAACCCAACATAAACCCAAAAACGCCACATAAACCCTAAAAGCACAACATAAACCCTAGAATTGTAACATAAACCCTAAAAAACACAACATACACACTAAAAACGCAACATAAACATTAAAAAATGCTACATAAAACATAAAAACACAATATAAACCCTAAAAACACTACATGAACCCAAAAAACGTAACATAAACTCTAAAAAATGCAACATAAATGCTACATCATCCCTAAAAATGCTACATAAACCCATAAAACGCAACATAAACCCTAAAAAATGCTACATAAAACCTAAAACCTAAACACGCTACATAAACCCTAAAAATGTTACATAAATCCTAGAAATGATACATAAAATCTAAAACTGCTAACTGAACCCTAAAAATTCTACATAAACACTAAAAATGCTACATGAACTCTAAAAACACTACACAAACCCTAAATAATGCTACAAAAACTCTAAAGACGCTTTAAAACCGTCAAAAATATTAAACCCTAATATACCATAATATAAAAAAATAAATCCTAATAAACCCCTAATAAACTCTAATAATGTCTAAAAACACCTAATAATCCCTAAAAACCGTATGAAACTCTACTCAACCCTAATAAAACCCCAAAAATATTTAATAAACCCTAATAAATGATAATAAAACCTAATAAATCCTAAAAACATTATAAGAAAACCTAAACAACCCTAACAAATCCTAATAGACACTAATAACACTAATAAACCCTAATAAACCCCAAAAAACCCCTAAAAAGCCCGAATAAACCATAAATAAAGCCAAATAAACCCTAATCAACCATAACAAACCTTAACACACCATAATAACCCCTAATAAAACCCATCAAAAACCTAATAAAGAAAAAATGCTAGTATACCTTAAAAAATCCCTAGAAACATTGACAAACTGAAATATAATCTAAAAAACCCTAAAAATCCTCACAAACAATAAAAAAATGATCAAAAACAATAAAAACGCGCTATATTACCTAAAAATACCTAAAAACACTAATATAACCTAATAAATAAAAGAATGCTAATATGAGTTGAAAATCCCTAGAAACCCTAATAAACAATAATAAACTCTAATATAACCTAAGAAAGCTTTAAAATGCTCACAAACAAAAACAAAACGCTCACAAACAATAAAAACATGCTATATTATCTAAAAAGATCTAACAAACACTAATATAACCTCATAAAACAAAAAAACTAATAAACCCCTAACATAAACTAATAAACCCTAATAAAAACTAATAAAACCTAACAAAACCCTAAAAATACTTTCTCAATCCTAATAAACCTTCACACACCATAACAAAACCTAATAAAACCCAACTAAACCCCAATAAACAAAAAAAACTCAAATGAACCATTAAAATGCCCAAGAAATCCTAATAAACCATAATAAATTCAAATAAAAGCTAATAAACCATTAAAAATGCTCCCAACACTAAAAACACACTAATAAAAACTAAAAAGTCATAACAACCCCTCATATATTTTAACAAAAACTAAAAAACACTCATATAACCTAATAAAAAAACTAACAAACCCTAGTAAACCCTAAAAATCTATAACAAACCCTAATAAAACATACTCAACCCTAATAAACCCTAATAAAACCTTAAAGATAACATCTCAACCATAATAAAACCCTAAAAATACCTACTCAACCCTAATAAACCTTAACACAACATAATAAACCATAATAAACCCCACTAAACCCTAAAAACGCAAATATACCATTAAAAATCCCTAAACCCCATAATAAATGCTAATAAAACCTAACAAAGCTTAAAAGCACTAATAAACCCGAATAAACACTACTAAACATCAAAAAACCATAATATACCCTCTTAAAATTTAATAAACCATAATGAACCATAATAAACCCTAATAAATCTTAAACATACAAAATATACCATAATATACCCAAATAAACCCAACTCAATCCTAATAAAACCCTGAAAATACATAATAAACCCTAATAAACCTTGAAACACCATAATAAACCCTAATAAAATCCTAATAACCCCCACCAAACCCTAAAAAACGCTAATATACCATTTAAAAACCCAAAAACCCTAAAAAACCATAATAAATGTTAATAACAACTAAAAATCCTAAAAATGATAGTAAACCCTAAAAATACATCTAATAATAATAGTAGTATTAACACACGTGCATGTGCATATGCATGTGCATTTGCATTTGAATGATAATAAATAATAAATTATAAGTAATAACCCATGTGAATTTCATGTGTATGTGCATGGGCATATGAATGATAATAAATAATTACACACATACATGTGCATGTGCATGTGTGTGATAATAAATAATAAATAATAACCAAGTCCACATGAATGTGCAATTACATGTGAATGATAATAAATAATAAATAATAATAAGTGTGATAATAGAATAACGCACGTGCATTTTGTGTGCACGTGCATTAGAATAAATAAAAATAACACATGTGGTAATTGAATAATGCAAGTGCATTACATTTGTATGTGTATGATAATAAATAATATATAATAACGCACGTGCTTGTTCATTTACATGTAATGGTAATGATAATGATGCTTGCACGTGCATGGTAATAAATAATAAATAACAATGCACGTGCATGTGCATTTGTATTTGATGATGCAAACAATAACAACAACAAGAATAATAATAATAATAATAATAATAATAATAATAGAATATTGCAAGTGCATTTCATATGCATGTTCATAGTAGTAAATAATAAATAAATAATAATAAATAAGAACTCACATTCATGTGCATGTGCCTATACATTTTATGATAATATTAATAATACTAATTGTAATAATAATAATAATAATAACAACGCATGCACGTGCATGGTAATAAATAATAAATAACAACGCACATGCATGTGCATTTGCATGTGATAATGATAATAATAATGATAATGATGATGATGATGATAATAATAATAATAATAATAATTGTGATGATATTAATAATAATAATAATAAAAGAATAATACAAGGGCATTGCATATGCACGTACATGGTAATAAATAATAAATAATAACACACGTGCATCTACATTTGCATGTGATGATAGTAATAATAACAGCAGTAGTAATAATAGTTGTAGTGGTGGTGATAATAGTAGTAGTACTAATAGATATGATAATAGAATATTGCATGTGCATTACGTGTGCATGTTTATGGTAATAAATAGTAACTCTCGTGCATTGAATTTGCATGTGATGATGATGATGATGATAATAATATTAATATTAATAATATTAATAATAACAATGCATGTGATAATAGAATAACGCACGTTCATTGAATGTGCGTGTATTAGCATTTGGATGTGCATTTGCATGTGATGATAATAACAATAACAACAACAACAACAACCACAACAACAACCACAATAATAATAATAACTGTAATAATAACAATGCATGTGATAATAAAATAACGTGTGTGCATTTCATGTGAACATACATGGTAATAAAATTTTAATAATAACACACGTTCTTGTGAATTTTCATTTTCATGAGATAATGATCATAATAATAATAATAACAGTAATAATAAGTTATAGTTGTTTGAAAAAACAGCAGACAGGACAAAAGTGCTAAAAATTGTGTCTCAAAAAACCTAACAAATCATGGAGTCATTAGAAAAGCCATAACTTCTTCTTCAGGTGTTAATTTTCACTCTGTGAATAGTCAAACTAAATATCTTGGAATTAACTACAATAAAAACTGGTGTCTGAGGCCGGACATGCACACATATCAGAAGTTATGACCGTTTTAAGAAATATTTGACAGGGATCCGGACAAGGAAATGGAGTTTTGGAGGCCTTGTGATTGGTTTTTGGGATTTTAGGGTCCCAAACATGACTTGATCTTTGATAATGTTATCCTTATGCGTATATCTCTTCTCTACCTTCGATTTGATATGTCATAGAGCTCAAATGGACAACCGGAGTGAAAGTTATGGCCATTTGAAGTTGGACATTTTTTTGGAGTGGTATAACTAATATATCTTTTGTTTCTTTGATCTTATCACAGTTTCGATTATACTAGTTCCTCACTCATCTCAAGAGCTTTGATTTTACTAGTCACAGCGCTCAAACGGACACCCTAAGGAGAGTTATGCCTATTTTAGTGAGTTGTGGGTTTCTTAGGTTTTTAGGCACTAGGAGGGTTGCTCAATTTAAAATGACAATAACTTCTGCTACGTGTGTTCATTTTGGATTTACCACATATCAAATCAAAAATTGTGAAATGTTACACACTCTCGTAACCAATGTAACCCTTTCTGACAATCTTCAACCCCATAAAAGACTCAAAATCCTTTTGGATGGTCAAAAGATTGGCTTCTGGTGTTCGTTTTGCAATAACTTCTTCTATGGGTGTCAGTTTTGCCTCAATCACATATCAAATCGAATCTTCATATTAGAACTACATTCCTATAACCACTGAATCACCATCTCACATACTTGAAGTCCCAAAAAGGTATTTAAGCCCTCCAAAATACCATAACTTCTACTCCGGGAGTCCATTTTGCCTCTACCATATTTCAAATCAAAGCTTTCGACTAGATCTACACATCTATGACCAATAGGAACACCTTATAATGTTCTTAAAGACCCAAAAGGTCCTTAAGTCCTCAAAATGACCATAACTTCTACATTGGGTGTCTGTTTCACCTCTACCACATAACAAATTGAAACTTGTGACTAGCTCTACACATCTATGGCAAACATGAACAACTAAATAACCCTAACAAACCATGAATAACCCCATAAACACTAAATACCATTAAAAACCACGCAAAACCCTAACAAACCATAACTAACACTGAAAAACCCTAACAAACCCTAACAAACCCCAAAAACCCGAAAAAACATAACAAACCCTAAAAAACCCTAACAAACCCTAGCAAGCCCTAAAAAACCCTAACAAGCCCTAACAAACCCCAAGAATCACTAAGAAACCCCAATAAACACAAAAACCCGAAGAAACCCCAAAAAATCCCTAAGAAACCATAAGAAATCCTAACATAACCCTAAAAACCTTGAAAACCCTAACAAAACCCTAAGAAAACAAAAGAAACACTAACACACCCTTAGAAACCCGAACACACCCTTAGAAACCCTAGCACACCCTTAGAAACCCCAACACACCCATAGAAACCCTAACACAACCTTAGAAATCCTTAGAAACCATAGCACACCCTTAGAACCCCTAACCCACCCATAAAAACCCTAACCCACCCTTAGAAACCCTAAAACACCCTTAGAAACCCTAAAAAATCCTTAGACACCCCCAATCTCTCTAATAAGAACTAATAATTCCTAAAAAACCCTACCAACCAATAATAAACCATAATAAACCCTAATAAACCCTAAAGCCCACTACAAAACCCTAAGAAACACTAATAAATCGTAATAAACCCTAAAAACCCAATTAAAACCCAATAAAATCAACAAAATACGTAAAACCAAAATATACAACAAAAACTCTTTTAAACCATTCAAAATGCTAATATTCACAAAAAAAACCCTAACAAACCCGACAAAACCTAACAAAACCCGAAAAAACCATAAAAACCCAAAAAAACCCTATAAACCCTAAAGAACCATAAAAACCCTAAAAAATCATAAAAAATCCAAAAAACCCCTAAGAAACCAAAAACCCCCTAAAAATAAGAAAAAAGTCAAAAAAACGCAAAAACAAACCTAAAAAACCTAAAAAAACTCAAAAAACCTCAAAAGACCCTCAAAAACCTAAAAACCACTAAAAATGCTAAAAACCCCTAAAAAGCCTAAAAATTCCTAACAAAACCCTAAAAACCCTATGAAGCCCTTAAAACCCCTAAAAACCCCGAGAAAACCCTAAAATCCTCAAAAGAAACCTTAATACACCCTAAAAAACCCCAAAAACCGTAAAAAATCCTAAAGAACCACTAAAGCCTCTAATAATGCTACATAAACCATATCAGTTGCTAAAAAAACCGAAAAAATGCTTCAAAACCCACAAAATGCAACAAAACCCCAAAAAACGCTAAAATAACCCTAACAAAGCATAAAAAATCCAAACAAACCCATAAAACCCAAAAAACGCATAAACCCCCAAACAACTCAAACAAACCCTAACAAACCCTAAAAACACTAACAAAACCTAACAAACCCCAACAACCACTAATAAACCCTAAGAACCACTAATAAACCCTAATAACCCACAAAACCTACTACTAATCCCTAAAAACACTAATAAACACTAATAAATCGTAATAACCTGTAATAAACCCTAACAAACTCAATTGGACCCTAATAAATGCTAAAAAATCCCCAAAACCCCTAATATACAATAAAAACACTATTAAACCATAATAAACCCTAATAATCACTAAAAACTCTAACAAACTTGACAAAACACTACAAAAATCTCCAAATAATAGCCTACAAAACCCTACAACCCACTAATAAACACTAAAAAACCCTAATAACCCCCAAAAAATCGTAACAAACCCTAACAACCCCAAATAAATCGTAACAAATCCTAACAATGCCAAATAAATCGTAACAAACTGAAACAAACCATTACAAACCCCTAATAAACCCCAATAAACCCTAACAAATCATAATAAACCCTAATAAATCGTAATAAATCCAAATACACGTTACTAAACTCTAATAAATAAAATGAACCCTAATAAACTCAAATAAATCCTAAATAACCCTAAAAGGGTTGATAAACCCTATAAAAATCTATTAATGCCTACAAAAGCCCGATAAAACCCAAATATACAATAAAAAACACTAATAAATTGTAAAAAATCCTAAAAAACACTAATAAACCCTAAAGAACCCTAATAATACCTAAAGAACCATATCAAACTTTAAAGAACACTAAAAACCCTAAAGAACCCAAAAATGCTAAAACCCATTATATAAAACCTAAAAACCGCTACAATAGCCAAACAAACCCTAAAACACACTTAAAAACCCTAACAACCCCTATCAATCCCAAAAAAGAAATAAACCAATATGACCCCCCAAAAACCATTAAAAAGCCATCAGATACCATAAAAACCATAAACACTCGTTAACAACCCTTAAAACCACTAAAAACACTACAAACCATAAAAACCATTTAAACCCTAAAAAAGGCTTCAAATAGATACATAAACCCTAAAAACATTACATAAACCCTAAAAAATGCAACAAAACCCCTAAAAACGCAACGTAAACCAAAAAATGAAACATAAACCAAAAAACGCTACATAAACCCTAAAAACGCAACATAAACATTAAAAAATGCTACATAAAACCTAAAAACACAATATAAACCTTAAAAACACTACATGAACCCTAAAACCGTTACATAAACCCTAAAAAATGCAACATAAACACTACATCACCTCTAAAAACACTACATAAACCCAGAAAACAGAACATATACCCTAAAAATGCTCCATAAAACCTAAAACCTAAACACGCTACATACGAGGAAATTTCGTCAGAGGTAGGCCCCTGACTATTTATTAAATAAAAAAAAGTACAGCAGTACACAAACCACAATTCAGAATCTGATTACATATCATAAACATCATACCCATCACAACCCATATTAGAGTCTCCTTCCACAGTGGTCGTCTCCCATTCCGAGCATTCATAATGCCATAGGATATTGGCATACTTCCTTCTAAGGTTCAATTTCTATAATCATATCAACTCTTATGGTGATTGCTTGAAAGAGGATCTATTGGACCGTAGCTTCGGCAACTCAGAGTAGTCCTTTCTCATCCTTCGGCTTGATGTGGTGGACACATGCTTTCCAGATTCCCTCTTCCCGTCTTTGAGAACCTCATAGTAGGAAGGTGTCACCGTCACATTTTCCTTGTCATTGTCTGAGTAATTCCCCCACTTTCCATTAATCAGAAAATCCTGGAAACCATCTCCCACTCCTCTGGTCTGATCATTGCACATGTTACAGTCAAGAATTGCCAAACATGGTGGCTGCCCTCTAAGCTCCTGTCCAGCATCCATCTTCATCGGTGCATCAATCAAGACAAGCTACAAGTTGTTATTCTCCTTCATTGACGCGCCCACCTCCACTTGATCTTCATTTTTCCTCTCAGCCTCCAAACTAAGATCCATTCACTTCCCTGCATCAGCTGAAGCGCACGACATATCAGTGCCATCCTGAATTAACTCACCCATTTCCACTTGACAAACTTCACCAGACACCATGACTTGGAACCGACTACCAGTTTCAGCAGTGCTCCCTAAAGCATCATATTGAATTTTCAGACATGGAATAGCATCCAAGATTTTCCCGTAGCCATCCGAATTCGAATTCATCCTCCCCCCCTTCGGACCAGAAGAGCTATGCCCAACACCATCGACACACAGCTTAAGACCACTGGTCTTATGCCCAGCATTCACAGCACTCCATCCCTCAAAACCTGCAACTGCGGTATCCTACCCCACGCCACCTCCAGGAAAGTCAGTATCCACATGATTCACACTGACCTTGAGGTCCTGCTTCAGTCTCCCAATCACCACAGATACAACAGGGTTTCTCAAGTCTGAACCATCCACTCCATTTCCAGCCTTTGCAGCATCAACAGTCAACTGCCCCTGACCAGTAGTATTCCGGTTTCGCTTCACTGGAGTTGGAGTGCTTCCATGGCTACATTGATCATCACGGTGACCCAAATTCTTTCATCCCGAGCACTAATCAACCTAGGTTTCAAAAACTACCGCTTGCTTCCAGCGAAACTCCTCCCCAACAGTAATCCATATCCATTCAACTGGCGGCTTCGAAGCATCCACCGCAACGCATAACCGCGGGGTGACAGGATGACTCACCGATGAAGTGCGATCATCAGAGCACAGAAATCTCCCCACCAGATTCCCTATCATATGGATAATCATGGGGTTCTGGAAGGGTAAGGGAAGATGAGGAAAACTTACCCATTTGGCGACAGAGGAAGAGTCCTGATTCATGTAGAAATCAAATGACCATCAGAAAAGGAAGAATCTGAAACCACCGCAGCGTCAAGGAGCCCTAGACCAAGCATGGATTAAGTCGTCCTCAGAAGAAAAGCATACCATCATATGATGGTTGTCGATCAAACCCACCTCCGCGCGATCCTGCAGATCCCATTTTCCAAACACGAATCTGTCAAAGTCATCAACCGAAGGTCTTCGGTGATTGAATCCAGCCACCAGGGTCAAATTTAGGAGATTAGATGCCTCAGAGAACTTTGAGTCAGAGATCGTAAGCTGAGGGTTCCCGAGATGCAGACCTGGAACCTTCAGACTCAAGGAAATCGATGGAAAATTGGGAAGATAGCTAGGGTTAGAAAAAGGCACAAAGGCCACCCGTGGAATCGGAGGATGAGGGAGATCCTCCGCCCCCTCCCACCTCCAGGAAGGGGGGGGGAACCCATCCGTAAGAATGAATTAGGGTTTTTCACCAGTATCTGAAGTCGATCGCCATCGCAAGGAGCCGTCGCCGATCGCCATCCTTCTCCCTCCAACCCTAAATGTGTTTAAACGTGTTTGTCGGTTTAGGGGGTATTGAGGCGACCTTACCCCACCCCCTTTCGCACGTCCCCAGATAGGCCCAAGGTGGACAACCATTGGGATCGAGCCAGTTCTACACGGAGTTTAGGGGATGAGAGGATCACTGGCATATAGTGCGCGTTGCCTTTGCGAGGACTCGAACCCGGAACCTCGACGAAAGGATGCCACCGCTACATAAACCCTAAAAACATTACATAAACCCTAAAAATCATACATAAAACCTAAAACCACTAAATAAACCCTAAAAATGCTACATAAACACTAAAAATGCTACATAAATTCTAACAACGCTACACAAACCCTAAAAATGCTACAAAAACCCTAAAGACGCTTGAAACCCCTAAAAAATATTAAACCATAATATACCATAATATAAAAAATTAAACCCTAATAAACCCCTAATAAACCCCTAATGAGCCACTGAATCCACTAACAATGCTATATAAACCCTAGGAATTGCTACAAAAAATCCTAAAATGCTTCAAAACCCACAAAACGCAACCAACCCCCAAAAATGCTAAAATAACCCTAACAAAGCATAAAAAATGCAAATACAGCCATAAAACCTAAAAAATGCATAAAACCCCAAACAACTCTACAAAACTGTAACAAAATCTAAAAATCCTAACAAAACCTAACAAACCCTAACAACCACTAATAACCCCTAAGAACCACTAATAAACCCTAATAACCCCTAAAACCCACTATTAAACCCAAAAAACCCAAATAAACACTAATAAATCGTAATAAACTATAATAAAACCTAACAAACTCTATTAGACACTCATAAAATCTAAAGAGGCCCTAAAACCCCTAATATAAAATAAAAACACTATTAAACCATAATAAACCCTAATAATCACTAAAAAATCTAACAAACCTGACAAAATGCTACAAAAACCTCTAAATAATAGCCTACAAAACCCTACAACCCACTAATAAACCCTAAAAACCATAATAACGCCAAAATAAATCATAATAATCCCTAACAACCCCAAATAAATCGTAAAAATCCTATCAATGCAAAATAAATCATAACAAACTAAAACAAACCATAACAAACCCCTAATAAACCGCAATAAACCCTTACAGAGCATAATAAACCCTAATAAATAGTAATAAACCCAAATACACATTGTTAAACCCTAAAAATAAAATAAACCCTAATAAAACATAATAAATCCTAAATAACCCTAAAAAGGTTGATAAACCCAAGAAAAAGCTATTAATGCCTACAAAAGCCCAATAAAGCCCTAATATACAATAAAAAAGCTAATAAAATTTAACAAATCCTAAAGAACACAAATAAACCCTAAAGAACCCTAATAAACCCTAAAGAACCATATTAAACTCTAAAGAACACTAAAAACCCCTAAAGAACCCCAAAAACACTAAAACACATCATATAAACCCTAAAAACTGCTACAATACCCAAAAAAACCCTAAAACACACTAAAAGACCCCAACAACCCCTATCAATCCCAACAAAACAAATAAACCCATAAAACCCCCAAAAACATTAAAAACCCATCAGATACCATAAAAAACCATAAACACCCATTAACAACCCTTAAAACCCCTAAAAAAATACTACAAACAACAAACAACCATTAAACCCCTAAAAAGGCCCCAAATACATACACAAACCCTAAAAACGTCACATAAACCCCCAAAAAAATGTAACAAAAACACTAAAAATGCAACATAAACCAAAAAATGCAACATAAACCCAAAAAACGCTACATAAACCCTAAAAGCACTACATAATCCCTAGAACTGTAACATAAACCTTAAAAACACAACATAAACCCTAAAAACGCAACATAAACATTAAAAAATGATACATAAAACCTAAAAACACAATATAAACCCTAAAAACACTCCATGAACCTTAAAAAAGTTACATAAACCCTAAAAAATGCTACATAAATGCAACATCACCCCTAAAAACACCACATAAACCCAGAAAACGCAACATAAACCCTAAAAAATGCTACATAAAACCTAAACCCTAAACACGCTACATAAACACTAAAAACGTTACATAAACCCTAAAAATGATACATAAAATCTAAAACTTCTAACTAAACCCTAAAAACACTACATAAACATTAAAAATACTACGTAAAATCTAACAACGCGACACAAACGCTAAAAAATGCTACAAAAACCCTAAAGACGCCTTAAAACCCTCAAAAATATTAAACCCTAATATACCATAATATAAAAAATTAAACCCTAATAAACCCCTAATAAACTCTAATAATCCCTAAAAACACCTTATAATCTTTAAAATCCTAAGAAAATCTACTCAACCCAAATAAAACCCCCAAAAAACTTAATAAACCCTAATAAATGATAATAAAACCTAATAAACCCTAAAAACATGTTAAGAAAACCTAAAAACCCTAACTAACCCTAATTGACACTAATAAACCCCCAAAAAACCCTAAAAATCCCTAATAAACCTTAAATAAAACCATATAAATCCCACTCAACCCTAACAGACCTTAACACACCATAATAACCCCTAATAAAACCCAATAAACCCCTCACAAATAAAAAAATGCTAGTATAAATTAAAAAATCCCTATAAACCGTGATAAACTCTAATATAACCTAATAAACCATAAAAACACTCACAAACAATAAAAAACGATCACAAACAATAAAAATGCACTATACTACCTAAAAAGACCTAAAAACACTAATATAACCTAATAAAGACAAAAAACACTAATATACCTTTAAAATCCCTAGAAACCCTAATAAATCATAATAAACTCTAATATAACCAAAGAAACCCTAAAACTCTCACAAACAAAAACAAAATGCTCACAAACAATAAAAACATGCTATATTATCTAAAAATACCTAACAAACACTAATATAACCTAACAAAACTAAAAAACTAATAAACCCCTAACAACCCCTAATAAACCCTAAAAATCCCTTATAAACCTTAATAAAAACTAATAAACCCAAATAAAGCCCTGAAAATACCTTCTCAGCCTTAATAAACCTTAACACACCATAATAATACCTAATAAAACCCAACTAAACCCCAATAGACAAAAAAATGAAAACAAGCCATTAAAAAGTCATAGAAACCCTAATAAACCAAAATAAATTCAAATAAAAGCTAATAAACCATTAAAAATTCTCACAAACACTAAAAACATGCAAATAAAACCTAAAAAGTCATTACAACCCGTCATATATATTAACAAAAACTAAAAAACACTCATATACCCTAATAAAAACACTAACAAACCCTAGTAAACCCTAAAAATCCCTAACAAACCCTAATAAACCGTACTCAACCCGAATAAACCCGAATAAATCCTTAAAGATACCGAATCAACCCTAATAAAACCCTAAAAATACATACTCAACCCCAATAAAACTTTACACACCATAATAAACCCCACTAAACCCTAAAAAATGCAAATATACCATTAAAAAGCCCTAATAAATGCTAATAAAACCTACCAAAGCTTAAAAGCGCTAATAAACCCGAATAAACACATCTAAACACTAAAAAACCCTAATGCACCCTCTTAAAAATTAATAAACCACAATGAACCATAATATATCCTAAACATACCCAAATATACCATAATATACCATAATATACCCTAATAAACCCAACTCAATCCTAATAAAACCCTAAAAATACCTAATAAACCCTAATAAATATTGACACGCCATAATAAACCCTAATAAAATCCTAATAACCCCCAACAAACCCTAAAAAATTCCAATATACCATTAAAAAACCCTAAAACCCTAAAACTCAAACAAACCATAATAAATGTTAATAACACCTAAAAATCCTAAATAATGATAGTAAAAACTAAAAATACCTCTAATAATAATAGTAGTAATAATGCAAGTGCATGGTTTAAATAATAAATCATAATGCACGTGCATGTGCATTTTCATGTGAATGATAATAAATAATGAATAATAAATAATGATTCATGTGAATTGCATGTGTATGTGCATGTTCATGTGAATGATAATAAATAATAAATAATAATGCACATTCCAGTGCTTGTGCATGTGCATGTTCATGGTAATAAAAAATAAATAATAACAAAGTCCACATGAATGTGCATTTTCATGTGAATGATAATAAATAATAAATAATAACACATGTTATAATAGAATAATGCAAGTCCATTGCGTGTGCACGTGCATGAGAATAAATAATAGTAACACATGTGATAATAGAATAACACAATTGCATTTCATTTTCATGTGCATGGTAATAAATAATAAATAAATAATAGTAAATAAGAAGGCACATGCATGTGCATGTACATTTAAATTTGATAATAATATAAATAATACTAATTGTAATAATAATAATAATAACGCAGGCACGTGCATGGTAATAAATAATAAATAACAACGCACATGCATGTGGATTTTCATTTGATAATGATAATAATAATGATAATGATAATAATAATAATAATAATAATAATAATAACAACAACTATGATAATAATAATAATAAATATAATAAAAGGATAATACAAGTGCATTGCATATGCATGTGCATGGTAATAAATAAAAAATAATAACGCACGTGCATCTGCATTTTCATGTGATGATAATTACAATAACAACAGCAGTAGTAGTAGTGATAATAGTAGTAGTACCAATGCATGTGATAATAGAATATTGCATGTGCATTATGTGTGCACGGGCATGGTAATAAATAATAGCGCGCATGCATTCCATTTGCATGTGACGATGATGACGATTATAATAATAATAATAATATTATTATTATTAACAATAACAACACGTGTGATAATAGAATAACACATGTGAATTGAATGTGCGTGTTTATGTATTTGCATGTGTATTTTCATGTGATGATAACAACAACAACTACAACAACAACAATAATAACAATAAGAATAACAATGCATGAGATAATAAAATAACATGAGTGCATTGCATGTGCACGTGCATGGTAATAAAAAATAAATAATCATGCACGTGTATGTGCATGTGCATGTGCATGTGCATGAGATGATAATAATAATAACAATAATAACAGTAATTGTAATAATAATAATAATAACAACAACAACGCATGTGATAATAGAATAACGCACGTGCATTGCATGTGCAGTGCATGATAATAAATAATAACTCATAGCACACGTGATGATAATAATAACAATAATAGTAATATTAATAATAATTGCACATGTGATAATAGAATAACGCACATGTATTGAATATGCGCGTGTATGGTAATAAATAATATAGCACGGTCATTTGCATTTGCATTTGATGATAAAAACAATAATAGAAATAATAACAATAACAATAAAAATGAATGTGATAATATAATAATGTAGGTGCATTGTGTGTGCACGTGCATGGTAATAAATAATAACGAACGTGCATGTGCATTTGCATGCGATGATAATAATAATAATAATAATAATAATAATAACAACAATAGAAACAACATATGCATGTGCATAGAAATAATAAATATATAATAAATAATAAATAATAACGCATGTGCATTTGCATTTGCATGTGATGATAATAATAATAATAAAAATAATAATAATAATAATAATAATAGTAATAACAATAATAATAATTATAATAATGATAATGATAATAATGATAATAATAATTTGTGTGATAATAGAATAACACACTTCCTAAAAAACCCTTACAAAACCTAACCAACCCTAAAAACCACTAATAAACCCTAAGAACCACTAATAAACCCAAATAACACCTAAAACCCACTATTAAACCATAAAACCCTAATAAACACTAATAAATCATAACAAACTGTAATAAACCCTAAAAACCATATTAGACTCTAATAAACGCTAAAAAAACCATAAAATCCCTAATATACAATAAAAACCCCATTGAACCGTAATAAATCCTAATAATCACTAAAAACCCTAACAAACCTGACAAAACACTGCAAAACCCGCCAAATAATAGCCTAAAAAACCCTACAACCTGCTAATAAACCCTAACAAACCCTAATAACCCCATAATAAATTGTAACAAACCCTAAAAACCCCAAATAAATCGTAAAAAATCCAATCAACACCAAATAAATCATAAAAAACTGAAACAAACCATAACAAACCTCTAATAAACCACAATAAATCCTAACAAATCATAATAAACCCTAATAAATTGTAATAAACCCAAATACACATCAATAAGCACTAATAAATAAAATAAACCCTAAGAAGCCCTAATAAATCCCAAATAACCCTAAAAAAGGTTGATAAACCCTAGAAAAAGCTATTAATGCCTACAAAATCCCAATAAAACCCTAATATACAATAAAAAAACAAATAAACCATATCAGATCCTAAAGAACAATAATAAACCCTAAAGAACCCTAATAAAACCTAAAGAACCATAATAAACTCTAAAGAACACTAAAAACCCCTAAAGAACTCAAAAAACAAAAAAACACAATACATATACCCTAGAAACCGCTACAATACCCAAACAAACCATAAAACACACACAAAAACCCTAACAACTGCTATTAATTCTGAAAAAACAAATAAACCCTTAAAAACCCCCAAAAACTATTGAAAACCCATCAAATATCACAAAAACCATAAACACCTATAAACAACCCTTAAAACCCCTAAAAACCACTACAAACCATAAATAGCCTTTAAGACCCTAAAAAGGCAACAAATAGATACATAACCCCAAAAAAGGTTACACAAACCCTAAAAATGCAACATAAACCCTAAAAACGCAACATAAACCCAAAAAATGCAACATAAACCCAAAAAATGCTACATAAACCCAAAAGGTACTACATAAACCTGCGAACTGTAACATAAACCCTAAACAACGCAACATAAATAATAAAAAACGCTACATAAAACCTAAAAACACAACGTAAACCCTAAAAACACTACATGAACCCTGAAAACATTACATAAACCCTATGAAATGCAACATAAACACTACATCACCCCTAAAAACGCTACATAAACCCTGAAAACGCAACATAAACCCTAAAAATTGCTACATAAAACCTAAACCCTAAAAACATTTCATAAACCCTAAAAACATTACATAAACCCTAAAAATGAAACATAAAATCTAAAACCTCTAACTAAACCCTAAAAATGCTACATAAACACTAAAAATTCTACATAAACTCAAACAAAGCTACACAAACACTAAAAAAATGCTACAAAAACCCTAAAGACGTTTCAAAACCTTGAAAAATATTAAACCCTAATATATGATAATATAAAAATTAAACCCAAATAAACCTCAAATAAACTCTAATAATCCCTAAAAACGCCTTATAATCCCTAAAAACCCTAAGAGACTCTACTCAACCCAAATAAAACCCCAAAAATACCTAATAAACCCTAATAAATGATAATAAAACATAATAAACCCTAAATACATGTTAAGAAAACCTAAACAACCCTAACCAACACTAATAGACACTAATAAACACTAATAAACCGTAATAAACCCCAAAAAAACCTAAAAATCCCTAATAAACCATAAATAAATCCAAATAAACCTTAATCAATCCTAACAAACCTTAACACACCATAATGACCCCTAATAAAACCCTACAAAACCCTAATAAGGAAAACAAATGCTAGTATGCCTTAAAAATACCCAAAAACCCTGATAAACTCTAATATAACCTAATAAACACTAAATACTCTCACAAACAATAAAAAAAAGATCATAAACAATAAAAACACGCTATATTACCTAAAAATACCTAAAAAAACTAATATAACCTAATAAAGAAAAAAATATACTATACAACAAACATCCCTAGAAACCATAATAAACTCTGATATAACTTAAGAAACCCTAAAGACATCCACAAAAAAATCAAAACGCCCAAAAATAATAAAAAACACTATATTATCTAAAAAGACTTAACAAACACTAATATAAAATAAGAAAACATAAAAACTAATAAACCCATAACAAACCCTTATAAACCCTAAAATCCCTAATAAACACTAATAAAAACTAATAATCCCTAATAAACCCATAATAAAACCATAATAAAACCCTAAAAATACCTTCTAAACCCTAATAAACATTGACACGCCATAATAAAACCAAATAAAACCCAACTAAACCCCAATAAATAAAAAAACGTAAGAACCCCATTAAAAAGACCTAGAAACCCTAATAAACCAAAAATAAATTCTAATAAAACCTAATAAACCATAAAAATTCTCACAAACACTAAAAACATTCTAATAAACCCTAAAAAGTCCTAACAACCCCTCATATATATTAAAAAAAACTAAAAAACACTCATATGCCATAATAAAAACACTAACAAACCCTAGTTAACCCTAAATATCCCTAAAAAACCCTAATAATTTCTACTCAACCCTAATAAATCGTAATAAAACCCTAAAGAGACCTACTCAACCTTAATAAAACCCTAAAAATACCTACTCAACCCTAATAAACCTTAGCACACTATAATAAACCATAATAGACCCCACTAAACCATAAAAAAAGAAAATATACCATTAAAATCCCTAAAACCCCTAATAAATGCTAATAAAACCTAACAAAGCTTAAAATCACTAATAAACCATAGTAAACACTACTAAACCCTAAAAAACCTAATATACCCTCTTAAAAATTAAAAACCATAATGAACGATAATAAACCCTAATATATCCTTAACATACCCATATATACCATAATATACCATAATATACCCTAATAAACCCAACTCAATCCTAATAAAACTTTAAAAATACCTAATAAACCCTAATAAAACTTAACACACCATAATAAACCCTAATAAAATCCTAATGACCCCCACTAAACCCTAAAAATGCTAATATACCATTAAAAACCCCAAAACCCCAACAAACCATAATAAATGTTAATAACAACTAAAAATTATAAAAAATGGTAGTAAACCCTAAAATTACCTCTAATAATAATAATAGTAATAACACACGTGCATGTTCATATTCATGTTCATTATATAAATAATAAATCATAACGCACGTGCATGTGCATATGCATGTGCATTTGCATGTCCATGATAATAAATAATAAATTATAAATAATAAGGCATTTGAATTACATTTTTATGTGCATGTGCATGTGAATGATAATAAATAATAGATAATAAGGCACATCCAAGTGCATGTGCATTTGCATGGGCATGTGCATGTGCATGTGCATGTGCTTGTGCATGTGCTTGTGCATGGTAATAAACATTAAATAATAACCAAGTCCACATGAATGTGCATTTTCATGTGAATAATAATAAATAATAATTAATAAAACTTGTGATAATAGAATAATGCACGTGCATTGTGTGTGCGTGTGCATGAGAATAAATAATAATAACACATGTGATAATAGAATAATGCAAGTGCATTACATTTGCATGTGCATGATAATAAATAATATATAATAACCCACGTGCATGTGCATTTACATGTAATGATAAGTATAATGACGCATGCACATGGATGGTAATAAATAATAAATAACAACGCACGTGCATGTGCATTTGTATTTGATGATACAAACAACAACAACAATAAGAATAATAATTATAATAATAATAGAATAATGAAAGTGCATTTCATGTGAACATGCATAGTAGTAAATAATAAATAAATAATAATAAATAATAACACATATGCATGTGCATGTGCATTTACATTTGATTATAATATTAATAACACTAATTGTAATAATTATAATAATAACGCTTGCACGTGCATGGTAATAAATAATAAATAACATCGCACATGCATGTGCATTTGCATGTGAAAATGATAATAATAATTATAATGATAATAATAATAATAATAATAATAATAAAATTGTGATAATAATAATAATACAAGAATAATACAAGTGAAATGAATATGCACGTGCATGATAACAAATAATAAATAATAACACACGTGCATCTGCATTTTCATACGATGATAATAATAATAACAACAGTAGTAATAATAGTTTTAGTAGTGGTGATAATAGTAGTAGTACCAAAGCATGTGTTAATAGAATATTGAATTTGCATTATGTGTGCACATGCTTGGTAATAAATAATAATGCATGTGCATTGCATTTTCATGTGATGATGATAATAATAATAATAATAATAACAACAACAACAATGCATGTGATAATAGAATAACACACATGCATTGAATGTGCGTGTATGTTCATTTGCATGTGCACTCGCATGTGATGATAATAACAATAACAACAACAACAACAACAACAACCACAATAATAATAACAACGCATTTAATAATAAAATAATGTGTGTGCATTGATTGTGAACGTGCTTGGTAATCAAAATGTAATAATAACGTACGTGCATGTGCATGTTCATGTGGATGAGATGATGATGATAATAATAATAATAACAGTAATAATAAGTTATAGTTGTTTGAAAAAACAACATACATGACAAAAATGCTAGAAATGGGGTCTCAAAAAACCTAAAAAATCATAGAGTCATTGAAAAAGCCACAAATTCTTCTTTGGGTGTCCATTTCCACTCTATGAATAGTCAAACTAAATCTCATGGAGTGAAGTACAATAAAAACAGGTTCCGGAGGCCGAACAGACTCACAGATCAGAGGTTATGAGCATTTTAAAGAAATATATAGGGATCTGTACACAGAAATAGAGTTTTAGAGGCCTTCGGATGGGTTTCTAGGATTTTAGGGTCTGAAACATGACTTGAAATTAGTTCAAGTCATCCTTCTGTGTAGATCTCTTTGCTACTTTTGATTTGATATGTGGTAGATCTCAAACGAAAAACCGGAGCGAAAGTTATGGTCATTTGAAGTTGGACTTTTTTTGGAGTGGTATAACTAATATATCTTATATTTCTTTGATCTTATCATCGTTTATACTAAACTTGGTCCTCAATCATCTCACAAGCCTCGATTTTACTAGTCACAATGCTCAAATGGACACCCTAAGGAGAAGTTACGCCTATTTTAGTGAGTTGCGGGTTTCTTAGGTTTTTAGGCGCTAGGAGAGTTGCTCAATTTAAATCGAAAATAACTTCTACTACATGTGTTCATTTTGGCTCTACCACAAATCAAATCAAATATTGTGAAGTGATACACACTCTGGTAACCACTGGAACCCTTTCTGACATTCTTTAACCCCAAAAGACCTAAAATCCTTTTGGATGGTCAAAAGATTGGCTTCTGGTGTCCGTTTTGAAATAACATCTTCTATGGGTGTCCGTTTTGCCACTACCACATATCAAATTGAAGTTTGAGACTAGACCTACAATCTTATAACCACTGATGCACCTTCTCACATCCTTGAAGGCCCAAAAAGGTACTTAAACCTTCCAAAAGACCATAACATCTACTTCGGGAGTCCGTTTTGCCTCTACCATATATCAAATTGATGATTTCGACTAGATCTACAAATCTGTGACCAATAGAAACACGTTATCACATTCTTAAATTCCCAAAAGGTCCTTATGTCCTCCAAATGACCATAACATCTGCTCTGGGTGTCTGTTTCACCTCTACCACATATCAAATTGAAGCTTGCGACTAGCTCTACACACCTGTGATAAGAATGAACAACTAAATAACCCTAACAAACCATGAATAACCCCATAAACACTAAAAACCATGAGAAACCATGAAAAACCCTAACAAACCATAAAAAACCCTAAAAAACACTAACATTCCCTAACAAAATCTAACAAACCTGAACAAACCCTAAAAAACCCTAAAAAACCCCAAAACCCCTATTAACATAACAAACCCTTACGAACCCTAACAAAACCAAACAAGCCCTAACAAACTCCAATAAGCACTATGAAACCCCAATAAACCCAAAAAACCCGATGAAACCCTAAAACCCCCCTAAGAAACCATAAGAAACCCTAACAAAACCCTAAAAACACTAACAAAACCGTAAGAAAACCTAAGAAACACTAACACACCCTTAGAAACCCTAACACACACTTAGAAACCCTAACACACCCTTAGAAGCCCAAGCACACCCTTAGAAACTCCAACACACCCATAGAAACACTAACAAAACCTTAGAAACCCTTAGAAACCATAGCATACCCTTAGAAAACCTAACCCACCCATAAAAACCCTAACCCACCCTTATAAACCCTAACACACCCTTAGAAACCCAAACAAACCCTTAGACACCCTAAATCACTCTAATAAGCACTAATAAATCATAACAAACCCTATCAACCAATAATAAACCCTAATAAACCCTAAAGTACACTACTAAACCCTAATAAAAACTAATAAATCTTAATAAAACCTAAAAACCCTATTAGACCCCAATAAAAGCTACAAAATACCTAAAAACCCAAATATACAACAAAAATGCTATTAAACCATTCAAAATGATAATAGTCACAAAAAACCCTAACAAACTTGGCAAAACCTGACAAAAAACCTAAAAAACCCAAAAAAACCAAAAAACCCTGAAAAACCCTGAAAAACCCTAAAACCCTAAAAAATCCTAAAAACCCTAAAAACACTAAAACCCCTAAAAACACGAAAAAAATGAATAAACCTGAAAGAAAACCTTAAAACCCCTAAAAACCTCAAAAAAACCTCAAAAAACAGTAAAAACCCTAAAACCCACTAAAAACACTAAAAAAACCCCCTAAAATGACTAAAAATGCCTAACAAAACCCTAACTAGTCCTATGAAACTCTTAAAAACCCTAAAAACCCTAAAAACCTCAAAAGAAACCCTAATACACCATAAATAACCCTTAAAAATGCTAAAACCCCTAAATAACCACTAAATCCACTAACAAAGATACACAAACCCTAAAGAACCATTAAAGCCACTAACAACACTATACAAACCCTAGAAATTGCTACAAAAAACTGAAAAATGCTTCGAAACCCACAAAATGCAACAAAAACCCAAAAAATGCTAAAATAACCCTAACAAAGTTTAAAAAAGTCTGAAGACACCCAAACCCCCCCCCCAAATGCTACAAAACCCGCCAAATAATAGCCAACAAAACCCTAAAACCCACTAACAAACCCTAACAAACCCTAATGACCGCAAAATAAATTGTAACAAACCCTAACAACCCCAAATAAATCGTAACAAATCCTAACAGCGCCAAATAAATTGTAACAAACTGAAACAAACCATAACAAACCCCTAATAAGCCGCAATAGACCCTATCAAATCATAATAAACCCTAATAAATAGTAATAAACCCAAATACATGTTACTAAACCCTAATAAATAAAATAAACCCTAATAAATCCTAAATAACCCTAAAAAGGTTGATAAACCCTAGAAAAAGCTATTAATGCCTATAAAAGCACAATAAAACCCTAATATACAATAAAAACGCTAATTAACCGTAAAAAATCCTACAGAACACTTATAAACCCTAAAGAACCTGAATAAACCCTAAAGAACCATATTAAACTCTAAGGAACACTAAAAACCCTAAAGAACCCAAAAAACACTAAAACACATTATATAGACACTAAAAACCGCTACAATACCCAAAAAAACTCTAAAACACACTAAAATAACATAACAACCCCTATCAATCCCAAAAAAACCCATAACCCCCCCCCCCCCGCCCAAAAAACCATTAAAAACCATCAGATACCATAAAAACCCATAAACTCCCGTTAACAACCCTTAAAACCCTAAAAAACTACAAACCATAAAAAACAATTAAAACCCTAAAAAAGGATTCAAATAGATACATAAACCCTAAAAACGTTACATAAACCCTTAAAAATGCAACAAAAACCCTAAAATGCAACAAAAACCCAAAAACACAACATAAACCCAAAAAACGCTACATAAACCCTAAAAGCACTACAGAAACCCTAGAACTGTAATATAAACCCTAAAAAACACAACATAAACCCTAAAAAACGCAACATAAACATTAAAAATACTATATAAAACCTAAAAACACAATATAAACCCTAAAAACACTACATGAACCATAAAAACATTACATAAACCCTAAACAATGCAACATAAACGCTACATCACCCCTAAAAATGATACATAAATATAGAAAATGGAAAATAAACCCTAAAAATGCTACATAAAACCTAAACCCTAAACATGCTACATAAACCATAAAAACGTTACATAAACCCTAAAAATGATACATAAAATTTAAAACTGCTAACTAAACCCTAAAAACGCAACACAAACACTACAAATTCTACATAAACTCTAACAACGCTACACAAACCCTAAAAAATGCTACAAAAACCCTAATGATGCTTTAAAACCCTCAAAAATATTAAACCCTAATATACCATAATATAAAAAATTAAACACTAATAAACCTCTAATAAAATCTAATAATCCCTAAAAACACCTTATAATCCCTAAAACCCCTAAGAAACTCTACTCAACCCAAATAAAACCCCAAAAATACCTAATAAACCCTAATAAATTATAATAAAACCTAATAAACCCTAAAAACACGTTAAGAAAATCTAAACAACCCTAACCAACCCTGATAGACACTAATAAACACTAATAAACCCTAATAAACCCCAAAAACCCCCTAAAAAGCCCTAATAAACCATAAATAAATCCAAATAAACCCTACTCAACCCTAAAAAACCTTAACATACCATAATAACCCCTAATAAAACCCTACAAAACCTTAATAAATAAAAAATGCTAGTATACCTTAAAATACCCCTAGAAACCCTGATAAAATCTAATATAACCTAATAAACCCTGAAATGCTCACAAACAATAAAAAAATGATCACAAACAATAAAAATGCGCTATATTACCTAAAAAGACCTAAAAACACTAATATAACCTAAAAAAGACAAAAAAATGCTAATATACCTTAAAAATCCCTAGAAACCCTAATAAACCATAATAAACTCTAATATAACCTAATAAACCCTAAAAACGCTCACAAATAAAAACAAAACACTCATAAATAATAAAAACACTCTATATTATCAAAAAAGACCTAACAAACACTAATATGACCTCATAAAACAAAAAAACTAATAACCCCCTAACAAACCCTAATAAACCGTAAAAATTCCCTAATAAACCCTAAAAAACTAATAAACCTTAATAAAACCATAATAAAACCCTAAAAATACATTCTCTACCCTAATAAACCTTGACACACCATAACAAAACCTAATAAAACCCAACTAAACCCCAATAAACAAAAAAAAACACAAACAAACCATTAAAAAGCCCTAAAAACCCTAATAAACCATAATAAATTCAAATAAAAGAAAAAAACCCATTAAAAATGCTCACAAACACTAAAAACATGCTAATAAAACCTAAAATGTCATAACAACCCCTTATATATATTAACAAAAACTAAAAAACACTCATATACCCTAATAAAAACACTAACAAACCCTAGTAAATCCTAAAAATCCCTAACAAACCCTAATAAACTGTACTCAACCCTAATAAACCCTAATAAAACCTTAAATATACCGACTTAACCCTAATAAAACCCTAAAAATACCTACTCAACCCTAATAAACCTTAACGCACCATAATAAACCATAATAAACCCCACTAAACCCTAAAAACACAAATATACCATCAAAAAGCCCTAAAACCCCTAATAAATGCCAATAAAACCTAAAAAAGCTTAAAAGCACTAATAAACCTGAATAAATACTACTAAACACTAAAAAACCTAATATACCCTCTTAAAAATTAATAAACCATAATGAACCATAATAAACCCCAATAAATCGTAAACATACCCAAATATACCATAATATACCATTATATACCCTAATAAACCCAACTCAATCCTAATAAAGCCCTAAAAATACCTAATAAACCTTAATAAACCTTGACACACCATAATACACCCTAATAAAATCCTAATAACCCCACCAAACCCTACCCAAATGGCCCGAAGGCCTTCATTTTTATTGATTTTTGATAACCCCCCTTTCAAGGGATGAGGGGGAACCCTTAAAAGGCCCATAGGATTAGATATTACATGGCTCGTAGGCTTAGGAGATTACATGACTCGAAGGTCTTAGGGAATTCAATCAGACTATCTACAAGGAACTACCCCTCCCCAGCATCTGCATCATGATAGTAGCTCCCCACCTTCGTATGACCATCTGGCTAGGCTTCTTATGCAAGCACAGGATGGTCCCGATGGCATAACCATACCCTCTCATTCTGAAAAATTCATTTGACTCTGCTCTAGTGAGTGCACCTGCTCTGAATCCTCTTATGGGGCTACTCCTTTTTTGTAGTGTGTTTGGGGCAACTGCATGTGGCCTGAAGGACATGAGGTGGCCCTAAGGCCTTAAAGGTGGCCTAAAATCCCTACTGACCCGAAGGCCTGGGTTGCCCGAAATCCTTAAGGACTCCAAGCCCAAACTGATGGCCCAAGGTGAATAGTTCCAACTACTATAGTAACGAGCAATACCTTCTACAGTAACTGCTACAGTGCCTGATATAGTACCCGCATAGTGTATTGTTCTGCTACAGTACCTGTACAGTAATGCTACAGAACTACTACAGTTCCTTCTAAAGAAACCCAGAAATATGCCTCTACCTAGTTTTAAACCTGGGTCATGTGGATGCACTTAAGGATACCTCACCAATTGGGCTGAGGCTCATGTGCACCCCCACCAAACCCTAAAAAATTCAAATATACCATTAAAAAACCCTAAAACCCTAACAAACCATAATAAATGTTAATAACACCTAAAAAACGTAAGAAATGATAGTAAACCCTAAAAATACCTCTAATAATAAAAGTAGTAATAATGCACATGCGTGTACATGGTTTAAATAATAAATAATAACACACGTTCATATGAATATTCTTGTTCATTTGTGTGTGAATGACGGTAAATAATAAATTATAAATAATAACGCATGTGAATTGCATGTGTATGTGCATGTGTATGTGAATGATAATAAATAATAAATAATTACACACATACAAGTGCATGTGCATGTGCATGTTCATGTGCATGGTAATAAACAATAAATAATAACCAAGTCCATATTAATGTGCATTTTCATGTGAATGATAATAAAATATAAATAATAACACATGTGATAATTGAATAACGCACGTGCATTGCTTGTGCACGGGTATTAGAATAAATAATAACAACACATGAGATAATTGAATAACGCAAGTGCATTGCATTTTCATGTGCATGGTAATAAATAATTTATAATAATACACGTGCATGTGCATTTACATGTAATGATAATGATAATGATGCTTGCACGTGCATGGTAATAAATAATTAATAACAACGCACATGCATGTCCATTTGTATTTGATGATACAAACAACAACAAGAAGAATAATAATAATATTATTAATATTAATATTAATATTAATAATAATAGAATAAAGCAAGTGCATTTCATGTGCACGTGCATAGTTGTAAATAATAAATAAATAATAATAAATAAGAACGCACATGCATGTGCTTGTGCATTTACATTTGATGATAATATTAATAATACTAATTGTAGTAGTAATAATAATAATAATAATAACGCATGCAGGTGCATGGTAATAAATAATAAATAACAACGCACATGCATGCGCATTTGCATGTGATAATGATGATAATAATGATAATGATAATAATAATAATAATAATAATAATAATAATTGTGATGATAATAAAAATAATAATAATAAAAGAATAATACAAGTGCATTGCATATGCACGTACATGGAAATAAATAATAAATAATAACACATGTGCATCTACATTTTCATGTGATGATAGTAATAATAACAGTAGTTGTAATAATAGTAGTGGTGGTGGTGATAATAGTAGTAGTACTAATGGATATTATAATAGAATATTTCATGTGCATTACGTGTGCATGTGTATGGTAATAAATAGTAACTCTCGTGCATTGCATTTTCATGTGATGATGATGATGATAATAATAATATTAACAATAACAATGAATGTGATAATAGAATAACGCACATTCATTTAATGTGTGTGTATTTTCATTTTGGTGTGCATTTTCATGTGATGATAATAAAAATAATGACAACAACAACAACATCAGCAGCAGCAACGACAACCACAATAATAATAATAAGAGTAATAATAACAATGCATGTGATAATAAAATAATGTGTGTGCATTGCATGTGAATTTCCATGGTAATAAAATTATAATAATAACACACGTGCTTGTGCATGTTCATTTTCATGACATGATGATCATAATAATAATAATAACAGTAATAATAAGTTATAGTTGTTTGAAAAAATATCAGACAGGACAAAAGTGCTAGAAATTGTGTCTCGAAAAACCTAACAAATCATAGAGTCATTAGAAAAGCCCTAACTTCTTCTTCAGGTGTCAATTTCCACTTTTTGAATAGTCAAACTAAATATCATGGAACGAACTACAATAAAAACAGGTTTCGGAGGCCGGACCGACACACATATCAGAAGTAATGACCGTTTTAAGAAATATTTGACAGGGATCCGAACACAGAAATGGAGTTTTGGAGGCCTTCTGATGTGTTTTTGGGATTTTAGGATCCCAAACATGACTTGAGCTTTTTTCAAGTTATCCTTATATGTAGATATCTTCTTTGCCTTTGATTTGATATGTGGTAGAGCTCAAACAGACACCCGAAGGAGAAGTTATGCCTATTTTAGTGAGTTGCGGTTTTCATAGGTTTTTAGGTGCTCATTGGCTTGCACAATTAAAAATGAAAATAACTTATGCTATGTGTGTTCATTTTGGCTCTACCACATATCAAATCGGTGATTGTAAAAATATACCCACTCTGTTAACCACTGAAACACTTTCTGACATTTTTTAACCACCAAAAAGACCCAAAATCCCTTTGGATGGTCAAAAGATTGGCTTCTGGTGTTCGTTTTGTAATAACTTCTTCTATGGGTGTCCGTTTTTCCTTAACCACATATAAAATTTATGCATGAAACTATAACTACACTCCTATAACCACTGAAGCATGTTCTCACATCCTTGAATACCCAAAAAGGAACTCAAACCCTCCAAATGACCATAACATCTACTTCGAGAGTCCGTTTTGCCTCTACCATATATCAAATTGAATATTTCGACTAGATCTATATATCTGTGACCAATAGTAACACCTTATCATGTTCTTAAAGACCCAGAAGGTCCATAAGTACTCCAAATGACCATAACTTCAGCTCTGGGTGTCTGTTTCACCTTTACCACATATCAAATTGAATCTTGCGACTAGCTCTACACATCTGTGACAACCATGAACAACTAAACAACCCTAACAAACCATGAATGACCCCATAAACACTAAAAAAACCATGAAAACTAGGAAAACCCGTAACAAACCCTAACAAACCCTAGAAAACATTAACATACCCAAACAAACCCTAAAAAACCTAACAAACCCCAAAAAACCCTAAAAAACGTAAAAACCCCTAAAAAACCCTAACAAACCCTAACAATCCCTAACAAACCTCAAGAACCCCAAGAAACCCCAATAAACACAAAAAACCCTAAGAAACCCTAAAACCCCCCTAAGAAACCATAAGAAACCCTAACATAACCCTAAATACCAAAAACCCCTAACAAAACCCTATGCAAACCTAAGAAACACTAACACACCCTTAGAAACCCTAACACACCCTTAGAAACCCTAACACGCCCATTGAAACCCTAGCACACCCTTAGAAACCCCAACGCACCCATATAAACCCCAACACAACCTTAGAAACCCTTGGAAACCATAACACACCCTTAGAAACACTAACCCGCCCATAAAAACCCATAACCCACCCTTAGAAACCCTAACACACCCTTAAAAACCCTAACAAACCCTTAGACACCCTAAATCACTCTAATAAGAACTAATAAATCCTTACAAACCCTAACAACCAATAATAAAACATAATAGATCCTAATAAACTCAAAACCCCACTATTAAACCCTAATAAACACTAATAAATCGCAATAAACCCTAAAAACCCTATTAGATCCAAAAAAAGCTACAAATTACTTAAAAACCCAAATATACAACAAAAACACTATTAAACCATTCAAAATGATAATATTCACAAAAAAACCCTAACAAACCCGGAAACACCTAACAAAACCCTAAAAAAAATGATAAAACCCTAAAAAATCCTAAAAAACTCTAAAAAACCCTAAAAACCCTATAAAATCCTAAAAACCCCTAAAAAACCTAAACCTCTAAAAACCCAAAAAAATCGAAAAAACCCGAAAACAAACCTAAAACCCCTAAAAACCTCAAAAACCAAAAAACCCAAAAAACCCTAAAACCCACTAAAAATGCTAAAAACCCCTAAAAATCCCAAAAATGACTAAAAAACCCTAACCCACCCTATGAAATCCTTAAAAACCCTAAAAACCCCTAGAAAACCCTAGAAACCTCAAACGAAACCCTAATACACACTAAGGAAACCTAAAAAACCCTAAAATCCCTAAAGAATGCTAAAGAACCACTAAAGCCACTAACAACGCTACATAAACCCTATCAATTGCTACAAAAACCTGAAAAATGCTTCAAAACCGAAAAAATGCAACAAAACTCCCAAAAATGCTAAAATAACCCTAACAAAGCATAAAAATCCAAACACACCTATAAAAGCCAAAAAATGCATAAAACCCCAAACAACTCAATCAAACCGTAACAAACCCTAAAAACCCTAACAAAACCTAACAAACCCTAACAACCACTAATAACCCCTAATAACCACTAATAAACCCTAATAACCCATAAAACCCACTATTAAACCCTAAAAACCCTAATAAACACTATTAAATCGTAATAACAAATAATAAACCCTAACAAACTCTACAAGACCCTAATAAATGCTAAAAAACCCCTAAATCCCCTAAAATAAAATAAAAAATACTATTCAACCACAATAAACCCTAACAATAATTAAAAACCCTAACAAACCCGACAAAACGCTACAAAAATCTCCAAATAATAGCCTACAAAACCCAACTACCCACTAATAAACCCTAAAAAACCCTAATAACCACAAAATAAATCTCAAAAAACCTTAAAAACCCCAAATAAATTGTAACAAATCTTAATAATGCCAAATAAATCATAAAAAACTGAAAAAAACCATAAAAACCCCCTAATAAACCCCAATAAACCCTAACAAATCATAATAAACCCTAATAAATCGTAATAAACCCAAATACACGTTACTAAACCCTAATAAATAAAAGAAAACCAAATAAACCCAAATAAATACTAAATAACCCTAAAAAGGTTGATAAACCTACATAAAATCAATTAATGCCTATAAAAGCCCAATAAAACCCTAATATACAATAAAAATTCTAATAAATGGTAAAAAAAACCTAAAGAACACTAATAAACCCTAAAGAACCCTAATAAACCCAAAAGAACCATATTAAACTCTAAACAACACTAAAAACCCTAAAGAACCCAAAAAAATGCTAAAACACATTATATAAACCCTAAAAATAGGTACAATACCCAAACAAACCCTAAAACACACTAAAAAACCCTAACAACCCCTATCAATCCCAAAAAAACAAATAAACCCATAAAACCCCCAAAACCCCATTAAAAAGCCATCAGATACCATAAAATACCATAAACACCCTTTATCAACCCTTAAAAACCCTAAAAAACACTAAAAACCATAAACAACCACTTAAACCTTAAAAAGGCTTCAAATAGATACATAAATGTAAAAAAACATTACATAAACCCTAAAAAATGCAACAAAAACCCTAAAAATGCAACATAAACCAAAAAACGCAACATAAACCCAAAAAAAACTACATAAACCCTAAAATCACTACATAAACCCTATATCTGTAACATAAATCCTAGAAAACACAACATGAACCCTAAAAAATGCAACATAAGCATTAAAAAATGCTACATAAAACCTAAAAACACAATATAAACCCTAAAAACACTCCATGAACCCTAAATACGTTACATAAACCCTAACAAATGAAACATAAATGCTACATCACCCCTAAAAACGCTACATAAACCTAGAAAATGCAATATTAACCCTAAAAAATGCTACATAAAACCTAAAACCTAAACACGCTACATAAAGCCTTAAAATGTTACATAAACCTTAAAAATGACACCTAAAATCTTAAACCACTAACTAAACCCTAAAAAAACTACATAAACACTAAAAATGATACATAAACTCTAACAACGCTACACAGACCCTAAAAAATTCTACAAAACCCTAAAGACGCTTTAAAACCCTCAAAAATATTAAACCCTAAAATACTATAATATAAAAAATTAAACCCTAATAAACCCCTAATAAACTCTAATAATCCTGAAAAACACCTTATAATCCCTGAAATCCTAAGAAACTCTACTAAACTAAAACCCAAAAAATATCTAATAAATCATAATAAATGATAATAAAACCTAATAAACCCTAAAAACACGTTAAGAAATCCTAAACAACCCTAACCAACCCTAATAGACACTAATAAACGCTAATAAACCCCAAACAAACCCTAAAATGACCTAATAAATCATAAATAAAGCCAAATAAACCCTACTCAACCCTAACAAACCTTAACACACCATAATAATCCCTAATAAAACCCTACAAAACCCTAATAAAGAAAAAAATGCTAGTATATCTTAAAAAATCCCTAGAAACCCTGATAAACTCTAATGTAACCTAATAAACACTAAAAATGCTCACAAACATGAAAAAACAATCTGAAACAATAAAAATGCGCTATATTACCTAAAAAGACCTTAAAAAACTAATATAACCTAATAAAGACAAAAAATGCTAATATACCTTAAAAATCCCTAGAAACCCTAATAAACCATAACAAAATCTAATATAACCAAAGAAACCCTAAAACACTCACAAACTAAAAAAAAATACTCACAAAAAATAAAAACACGCTAAATTATCTAAAAAGACCTAACAACCACTAATATAACCTAATAAAACAAAAAAACCAATAAACCCCTAACAAATCCTAATAATCCCTAAAAATTCCTAATAAACCCAAATAAAAACGAATAAACCCTAATAAAACCCTAAAAATACCTTCTCAACCCTAATAAACCTTGAAACACCATAACAAAACCTAATAAAACCCAACTAAACCCCGAAAAACAAAAAAACACAAACAAACCATTACAAAGCCCTTGAAACCCTAATAAACCATAATAAATTCAAATAAAAGATAAAAAAACACTAAAAATGCTCACAAACACTAAAAACGCACTAACAAAACATAAAAAATCATAACAACCCCACATATATATTAATAAAAACTAAAAAACACTCATATACCCTAATAAAAACACTAACAAACCCTAGTAAACCCAAAAAATTCCTAATAAACCCTAATAAACCATACTCAACCCTAATAAACCCTAGAAAACCCTAAAGATACCGACTCAACCCTAATAAAACCCTCAAAATACATACTCAACCCTAATAAACATTAACAGACCATAATAAACCATAATAAACCCCACAAACCCTAAAAACACAAATATACCATTAAAAAGCCCTAAAACCCCTAATAAATGACAATAAAACCTAAAAAAGATTAAAAGCGCTAATAAACTCGAATAAACACTACTAAACAATAAAAAACCCTAATATGCCCTCTTAAAAATTAATAAACCATAATGAACCATAATAAACCCTAATAAATCCTAAACATACCCAGATATACCATAATATACCATAATATACACCAATAAACCCAACTCAATCCTAATAAAACCATAAAATACCTAATAAACCCTAATAAACCCTAACACACCATAATAAACCCTAATAAAATCCTAATAACCCCCACCAAACCCTAAAAATTCCAATATACCATTAAAAAACCCTAAAACCCTAACAAACCATAATAAATGTTAATAACACCTAGAAATCCAAAAAATGATAGTAAACCCTAAAAATACCTCTAATAATAATAGGAGTAATAACGAGCGTGCATGTGCATATGCATGTGCATGGTCTAAATAATAAATCATAAAGCACGTGAATGTGCATAGGCATGCGCATTTGCATGTGAATGATAATAAATAATAAATAATAAATAATAATGCACATCCAAGTGCATGTGCATGCGCAAGTGCATGTGAATGTTCATGTGAATGTGCATGGTAATAAATAATATATAATAACGCATGTGTATGTGCATTTATATGTATTGATAATGATAATGATGCATGCACGTGCATGGTAATAAATAATAAATAACAACGCATGTGCATGTGCATTTGTATTTGATGATACAAACAATAACAATAATAATAATAATAATAATAATAATAATAATAATAATATAATAATAATAATAATAACGCAAGTGCATTTCATGTGCACATGCATAGTATTAAATAATAAATAAATAATAGTAAATAAGAACGCACATTCATGTGCTTGTGCATTTACATTTGATAATAATATTAATAATACTAATTGTAATAATATTAATAATAATAAAGAATGGACGTGCATGGTAATAAATAATAAATAACAACACACCTGAATGTGGGTTTGCATGTGATAATGATAATAATAATAATAATAATAATAATAATTGTGATAATAATAATAATAAAATAATAATACGAGTTGTGCTTGTGCATTTACATTTGATAATAATATTAATAATACTAATTGTAATAATAATAATAATAAAGAATGGACGTGCATGGTAATAAATAATAAATAACAACACACATGAATGTGGGTTTGCATGTGATAATGATAATAATAATGATAATGATAATAATAATAATAACAATAATAATAATAATAATAATAATTGTGATAATAATAATAATAAAAGAATAATACCAGTGCATTGCATATGCACATGCATGGTAATAAATAATAAATAATAACGCACGTGCATCTGCATTCCCCCCCCCTCTGCCTGAATGGCCTAAAGGCCTTCATTTTTATTGATTTTTTGATAACCCCCCTTTCAAGGGATGAGGGGGAACCCTTACAAGTCCCGTAGGATTAGAGATTACATGGCCCGTAGGCTTAGGAGATTACATTACCCAAAGGTCTTAGGGAATTCAACCAGACTATCTACAAAGAATTGTCACTCCCCAGCATCTACATCCTGATAGTAGATCTCCACCTTTGCAAGACCGTTTGGCTAGGCTTCCCGTGCAAGCACAGGCTGGTACTGATGGCATAGTCATACCCTCTCATTCTGACAATCCATTTGGCTCTGCTCTGGTAAGTTCACCTGCTCTGGGCTGCTTCTTTTTGTAGTGTGTCTGGGGCTTGCATTCATGTGGCCCGAAGGCCTTGGGGTGGCCTTATGGCCTTAAGGTGGCCCGAAGGCCTTGGGGTGGCCTTATTTGTATGTGCATTTGCATGTGATGATAATAACAATAACAACAACAACGAAAACAACAACAAAAACAACCACAATAATAATAATAACAATAAGAATAACAATGTATTTGATAATAAAATAATGTGTGTGGATTACATGTGCGCATGAATGGTAAGAAAAACTAAATAATAATGCACGTGCATGTGCATGTGCATGAGATGATAATAATAATAATAATAATAATAATAACAACAGTAATAATAATAATAAAAACAACAACACGTGTGATAATAGAACAACGCACGTGCATTTCATGTGCAGTGCATGATAATAAATAATAACTCATAGCGCACGTGATGATAATAATAATAATAATAGTAATATTAATAATAATAGCGCATGTGATCATAGAATAATGCACATGTATTGAATGTGTGTGTGTATGGTAATAAATAATAACGCATGTGCATTTTCATTTGCATTTGATGATAATAGCAATAATAACAATAATAGTAATAATAACAATAATAATAAAAATGCATATGATAATAGAATAATGTAGGCGCATTGTGTGTGCACGTGCATGGTAATAATTAATAACAGACGTGCGTGTGAATTTGCATGTGATGATAATAATAATAATAACAACAACAACAACAACATATGCACGTGCATGGAAATAAATAATAAATAATAAATAATAAATAATAAATAATAACGCATTAGAATCTGCATTTTCATGTGACGATAATAATAATATTAATAATAGTAATAACAATAATGAAAATTATAATAATTATAATGATAATAATGATAATGATAATAATGATAATAATAACGTGTGTGATAATAGAATAACACATGTCCTAAAAACCCTAACAAAACCTAACAAACCCTAACAACCACTAATAATCCCTAAGAAACACTAATAAACCCAAATAACACCTGAAACCCACTATTAAACCCTAAAACCCTAATAGACACTAATAAATCATAATAACCTGTAATAAACCCTAAAACCCCTATCAGACTCTATTAAACGCTACAAAATCCCTAAAACCCCTAATATAAAATAAATAACATTATTTAACCATTATAAATCCTAATGATCATTAAAAACCATAACAAACCTGACAAAACACTACAAAATCCGGAAAATAATAGCATACAAAACCCTACAATCCACTAATAAACCCTAACAAACCCTAATAACCCCATAATAAATCATAACAAACCCTAACAACCCCAAATAAATCGTAACAAATCCTAACAACACCAAACAAATCGTAACAAACTCAAAAAAACCATAACAAACCCCTAATAAACATCAATAAACCCTAACAAATCATAATAAACCCTAACAAATCGTAATAAACCCAAATACACGTTAATAAACCCTAATAAATAAAATAAACCCTAGAAACCCAAATAAATCCTAAATAACCCTAAAAAAGGTTGATAAACCCTAGAAAATTCTATTAATGCCTACAAAAGCCCAATAAAACCCTAATATAAAATAAAAAATGCTAATAAACTGTAACAATTCCTAAAGAACACTAATAAACCCTAAATAACCCTAATAAACCCTAAAGATCCATAATAAACTCTAAAGAACACTAAAAACCCTAAGGAACCCAAAAAATGCTAAAACACATTACATAAACCCTAAAACCCTCTATAATACCCAAACAAACCCTAAAACACACTAAAAAACCCTAACAACTCCTATCAATCACGAAAAAACAAATAAACCCTTAAAAACCCCCAAAAACCATTGAAAACCCATCAAATACCATAAAAACCATAAACACCCGTTAACAACCCTTAAAAGCATAAAAAAGGAAACAAATATATACATAAACCCAAAAACATTACATAAATCCTTAAAATGCAACATAAACCATAAAAATGCAACATAAACCCAAAAAACACAACATAAACCCAAGAAAGGATTCACAAACCGAAAAATTAGTACATAAACTTTAGAACTGTAACATAAACCCTAAACAACGCAACATAAACATTAAAAACACTATATAAAACCTAAAAACAAAACACAAACCCTAAAAAGACTACATGAACCTTAAAAATGTTACATAAACCCTAAAAAATGCAACATAAACGCTACATCACCCCTAAAAATGCTACATAAACCCAGAAAACACAACATAAACCCTAAAAAATGCAACATAAAACATAAACCCTAAACACGCTACATAAACCCTAAAAACATTACATAAACCCTAAAAAATGCTACATGAAACCTAAAACCACTAACTAAACCCTAAAAGTGCTATATAAACACTAAAAATGCTACATAAACTCAAAAACGCTACAAAAACACTAAACAATGCTGCAGAAACTCTAAAGACGCTTCAAAACCCTCAAAAATATTAAACCCTAATATACCATAACATAAAAAATTAAACCCTAATAAACCCCTAATAAACTCTAATAATCCCTAAAAACACCTTATAATACCTAAAACCCCTAAGAGACTCAACTCAACCCTAATAAAACCCCAAAAATACCTAATAAACCCTAATAAATGATAATAAAACCTAATAAACCCTAAAAACGCGTTAAGAAAACCCAAAAAAACCTAACCAACCCTAATAGACACTAATAAACACTAATAAACCGTAATAGACCCCAAAAAAACACTAAAAATACCTAATAAACCATAAATAAATCCAAATAAACCCTACTCAACCCTAACAAACCTTAACACACCATAATGACCCCTAATAAAGCCCTACAAAACCCTAATAACGAAAACAAATTCTAGTATACCTTAAAAAATCTCTAGAAACCCTGATAAACTCTAATATAACCTAATAAACAATAAAAACGCCCACAAACAATAAAAAAGAGCTCAAACAATAAAAACGCGCTATATTACCTAAAAAGACCTAAAAACACAAATATAACCTAATAAAGACAAAAAAATTCTAATATACCATAAAAATCCCTAGAAATCATAATAAACCATAATAAACTCTAAAATAACCTAAGAAACCCTAAAATGATCACAAAAACAAAACAAAATGCTCACAAACAATAATAAATGTTATATTATCTAAAAGACTTAACAAATACTAATATAACCTAATAAAACTAATAAACCAATAAACCCCTAACAAACCCTAATAAACCCTAAAAATCCCTAATAAACCCTAATAAAAACTAATAAACCCTATTAAAACCATATTAAAACCCTAAAAATACCTTCTCAACCCTAATAAACCTTGATAAACCATCATAAAACCTAATAAAACCCAACTAAACCCCAATAAACAAAAAAAATGAAAAAAACCATTAAAAAGCCCTAGAAACCCTAAAAAACCATAATAAATTCTAATAAAACCTAATAAACCATAAAAAATGCTCACAAACACTAAAAACACACTAATAAAACCTAAAAAGTTCTAACAACCCCTCATATATATTATCAATAAATAAAAAAAACTCATATACCCTAATAAAAACACTAGCAAACCCTAGTAAACCCTAAAAATACCTAACAAACTCAAATAAACACTACTCCACCCTAATCAACCCTAATAAAACCTTAAAGATACCTACACAGCCCTAATAAAACCCTAAAAATACCTACTCAATCCTAATAAACCTTAACACACTATGATAAACCATAATAAACCCCACTATACCCTAACAAATGAAAATTACCATTAAAAAGCCCTAAAACCCCTAATAAATGCTAATAAAACCAAACAAAGCTCAAAAGCACAAATAAACCCTAATAAACACAACTAAACCCTAAAAAACCCGAATATACGCTCTTAAAAATTAATAAACCATAATGAATGATAATAAACCCTAATAAATACTAAACATACCCAAATATACCATAATATACAATATTACACCCTAATAAACCCAACTCAACACTAATAAAACCCTAAAAATACCTAATAAACCATAATAAACCCTAACACACCATAATAAACCCTAATAAAATCCTAATAACCCCCACCAAACCCTAAAAACTCTAATAAACCACTAAAAACCCTAAAACCCTAACAAACCATTATAAATTTTAATAACACCTAAAAATTCTAAAAAATGCTAGTAAGCCCTAAAAATACCTCTAATAATAATAATAGTAATAACGCACATGAATGTGCATATGCATGTGCCTGGTTTAAATAATAAATTATAACACATGTGCTAGTGCATATGCCTATGCAATTTCTTGTGAATGATAATAAATAATAAATAATAAATAATAACACATGTGAATTACATGTGTATGTGTATGTGCATGTGAATGATAATAAATAATAAATAAAAATGCACATCCAAGTGCATGGGCATGTGCATGGTAATAAACAATAAATAATAACCAAGTCCACATGAATGTGCATTTCCATGTGAATGATAATAAATAATAAATAATAACACATGTGATAATAGAATAATGCTCTTGCATTGCGTGTGCACGTGCATGCGAATAAATAATAATAACACATGTGATAATAGAATAACGCAAGTGCATTGCATTTACATGTTCATGATAATAAATAATATGTAATAACACACATGCATATGAATTTACATGTAATGATAATGATAATGACGCATGCACGTGAATGGAAATAAATAATAAATAACAACGCACGTGCATGTGCATTTGTATTTGATGATACAAACAATAATAATAATAATAATAATAATAATAATAATAATAATAATAATAATAGAATAACACAAATGCACTTCATGTGCACGTGCATAGTAGTAAATAATAAATAAATAATAAAAATAAGAATGCACATGCATATGCATGTGCATTTACAATTGATAATAATATTAATAATACTAATTGTAATAATAATAATAATAATAATAATAATAATAATAATGCATGAACGTGCATGGTAATAAATAATAAATAACAATGCACATGAATGTGTATTTGCATGGGGTAATGATAATAATAATGATAATGATAATAATAATAATAATAATAATAATAATAATTGTGATAATAATAATAATAATGAATAATACAAGTGCATTTTATATGCACGTTCATGGTAATAAATAATAAATAATAACGCACGTGCATCTACATTTTCATGTGATGATAGTAATAAAAACAGCAGTAGTAATTATAGTAGTAGTGGTGGTGATAATAGTAGTAGTACCAATGCATGTGATAATAGAATATTTCATGTGCATTACATGTGCACGTTCATGGTAATAAATAATAACGCTTGTGCATTGCATTTGCATGTGATGATGATGATGATGATGATAATAATAATAATAATAATAATAATAATAACAACGAATGTGATAATAAAATAAGGCACATTCATTGAATGTGCGTGTATGTGCATTCACATGTGCATTTTCATGTGATGATAATTACAATAACAACAACCACAATAATAATAATAATAACAATAATAATAACAATGCATGTGATAATAAAATAATGTTTGTGCATTGCATGTGCACGTGCATGGTAATAAAAATATAATAATAATGCATGTGCATGTGAATGTGCATGTGGATGAGATGATGATAATAATAAAATTATTAATAATAATTACAGTAATAATAAGTTTTAGTTGTTTGAAAAAACATCAGGCAGGACAAAAACGCTAGAAATGGGGTCTCGAAAAACCTAACAAATCACAGAGTCATTGAAAAAGGCATAACTTCTTCTTCGGGAGTCCATTTCTGCTCTATGAATAGTCAAACTGAATCTCATGGAATTAACTATGATAAAAACAGGTGTCAGAGGCCAAACAGACACATACATCAGAATTTATGACCATTTTAATAAAAATTTGACAGGGATCAATACACGGAAATGGATTTTTGGAGGCCTTCTGATGTGTTTCTGGGATTTTAGGGTCTCAAACATTAATTTAACTATGTTCAAGCCATCCTTTTTCATAGATATCTTCGCTACTTTCGATTTGATATTTGGTAGAGCTCAAAAAGATAACTGGAGCGAAAGTCATGGCTGTTTGAATTTGGACTTTTTTTTGGAGTGTTATAACTAATATATCTTATATTTATTTGACATTTTAATATTTTCTACTAAACTTGGTCTTCACTCATCTCACGAGCTTTGATTTGACTGGTCACAGTGCTAAAACGGACACCTGAAGGAGAAGTTATTCCTATTTTAGTGAGTTGCGATTTTCATAGGTTTTTAGGCACTATGAGAGTTTCTCAATTTAAAACAACAATAAATTCTTCTACGTGTGTTCATTTTTGGATCTACCACATATCAAATTAAATATTGTCAAAAGTTACACACATTGGTAACCACTGGAACCCTTTCTGACATTCTTCAACCCCCCAAAAGACCCAAAATCCCTTTGAATGGTCAAAAGATTGGCTTCTGGTGTCCGTTTTGCAATAAATTCTTCTATGGGTGTCTATTTTCCCTCTACCACATATAAAATCGAAGATTGCGACTAGAACTACACTCCTATAACCACTGAACCACCTTCTCACATCCTTGAAGGCCCAAAAAGGTACTTAAACCCACTAAAAGACCATAACTTCTACTCTGGGAGTCCGTTTTGCCTCTACCATATATCAAATCGAAGCTCTCAACTAGATCTACACATCTGTGACCAATAGTAACACCTTATAACGTTTTTAAATTCCCAAAAGGTCCTTAAGTCCACCATATTACCATAAATTCTTCTCTGGGTGTCTGTTTCACCTCTACCACATATCAAATTGAAGCTTGCGACTAGCTCTACACATCTGTGACAACCATGAACAACTAAATAACCCTAAAAACCCATGAATAACCCCATAAACACTAAAACCCATTAAAAACCATGAAAAACCCTAACAAACACTAACAAATCCTAACAAACCCCAAAAAATACTAAAAACAAAACAAACCTTAACAAAACCTAAAAAACCCTAACAAACCCTAACAAGCCCTAACAAACCCCAAGAAGCACTAAGAAACCTCAATAAACCCAAAAAAACCCAAAGAAACCCAAAAAAACCCCTAATAAACCATAAGAAACCCTAACAAAACCCTATAAACCCTAACAAAAACCTAAGCAAACCTAAGAAACACTAACACACACTTAGAAACCCTAACACTCCCTTAGAAATCCTAAAACACCGTTAGAAACCCTAGCACACCCTTAAAAACCCCAACGCACCCATAGAAACCCTAACACAACCTTAAAAACCCTTAAAAACCATAACACACCCTTAGAAACCCTAACCCACCCATAAAAACCCTAACCCACCCTTAGAAACCCTAACACACCATTAGAAACCCTAATAAACCCTTAAACACCATAAATCACTCTAATAAGCACTAATAAATCCTAACAAACCCTACCAACCAATAATAAACCATAATAAACCCTAATAAACCCTAAACCCCACTACTAAACCCTAATAAACACTAATTAATCGTAATAAACCCTAAAATCCCGATTAGACCCCTATAAAAGCTACAAAATACCTAAAAACCAAAATATACAAAAAATGCTATTAAACCATTCAAAATGATAATATTCACAAAAAAAACCCTAACAAACCAGATAAACTTGGCAAAACCCTAAAAAACCCTAAAAACCCAAAAAAAAACCAAAAAACCCTAAAAAACCTAAAAACACAAAAAAATCTAAAAAACCCTAAAAAGACCTAAAAAATTCTAAAACCCCTAAAAACTTGAAAAAACCCGAAAAAATAAGAAAACCAACCTAAAAAACCTAAAAAAACTTCGAAAAAACCTCAAAAAACCTCAAAAAATGCTAAAAACCCCTAAGAATGATAAAAAAACCTAAAAACCTTAAAATTCCTAAAAAAACCCTAACCAACCCTATGAAACCCTTAAAAACCCTTAAAACCCCTAGAAAACCCTAAAAACCTCAAATGAAACCCTAATACAACATAAAGAACCCTCAAGAACCCTAAAAACCCTAAAGAACCACTAAAGCCACTAACAACGCTACATAAACCCTAACAATTGCCACAAAAAACAGAAAAATGCTTCAAAACCCACAAAATGAAACAAAACCCCAAAAAACTCTAAAATAACACAAAAAAAAGCATAAAAAATCAACACACACCCATAAAACCCAAAAATACTCATAAAATCCCAAACAACTCAAACAAACCATAACAAACCCAAAAACCCCTAACAAAACCTAACAAACCCTTACAACCACTAATAACCCCTAAGAACCACTAATAAACCCTAATAACCCCTAAAACCCACTATTAAAACTTAAAACCCCTAATAAACACTAATAAATTGTAATAACCTGTTATAAACCCAAAGAAACTCTATTAGAACCTAATAAACACTACAAAAGCCCCAAATCCCCTAATATAAAATAAAAAACACTATTAAAGCATAATGAACCCTAATAATCACTAAAAAACCTAACAAACCCGACAAAATGCTACAAAAACCTCCAAATAATATCCTAAAAACCCTACAACCCACTAATAAACCCTAAAAACCCAAATAACCCCAAAATAAATCATAACAAACCCTAACAACCCCTAATAAATCATAACAAATGCTAACAGCGCCAAATAAATCATAAAAAACTGAAACAAACCATAACAAACCCCTAATAAACTACAATAAACCCTAACAAATCATAATAAACCCTAATAAATTGTAATAAACCCAAATACACGTTACAAAACCCTAATAAATAAAATAAACCCTAATAAATCATAATAAATCCTAAATAACCCTAAAAAGGTTGATAAACCCTAGAAAAAGCTATTAATGCCTACAAAAGCCCAATAAAACCCTAATATACAATAAAAAATGCTAATAAACTATAACAAATCCTAAATAACACTAATAAACCCTAAGGAAACCTAATAAACCCTAAAGAACCATATTAAACTCTAAAGAACACTAAAACCCTAAAGAACCCAAAAAACACTAAAACACATTATATAAACCCTAAAAACTGCTACAATACCCGAAAAAACCCAAAAACACACTAAAAACCCTAACAACCCCTATCAATCGCAAAAAAAAATAAACCCATAATCCCCCCCAAAAAAGAACCATTAAAAATCCATAAGATACCATAAAAAACCATAAACACCCGTTAACAACCCTTAAAAACCGTAAAAAACTACAAACCATAAACAACCATTAAGACCCTAAAAAGGCTTCAAATAGATACATAAACCCTAAAAACATTACATAAACCCTTAAAAATGCAACAAAAACCCTAAAAAACACAACATAAACCAAAAAATGCAACATAAACCCAAAAAACGCTACATAAACCCTAAAAGCACTACATAAACCCTAGAAATGTAACATAAACCCAATAAAACACAACATAAACCCTAAAAACGCAACATAAACATTAAATAAATGCTACATAAAACCTAAAAACACAATATAAACCCAAAAAACACTACATTAACCCTAAAAACATTACATAAACCTAGAAAACGCAACACAAACCCTAAAAAATGCTACATAAAACCTAAACCCTAAACACGCTACATAAACCCTAAAAATGTTACATAAACCCAAAAAATGATACATAAAATCTAAAACTGCTAAATAAACCCTAAAAATGCAACACAAACACTAAAAATGCTACATAAACTCTAAGAACACTACACAAACCCTAAAAAATGCTACAAAAACCATAAAGACGATTTAAAGCCCTCAAAAATATTAAACCATAATATACCATAATAGAAAAAATTAAACCCTAATAAACCCCTAATAAACTCTAATAATTCCTAAAAACACCTTAAAATCCCTAAAAACCCTAAGAAACTCAACTCAACCCTAAAAAAACCCCAAAAATGACTAATAAACACCAATAAATGATAATAAAACCTAATAAACCCTAAAAACACATTAAGAAAACCTAAAAAACCCTAACCAACCCTAATAGACACTAACAAACACTAATAAACCCTAATAAACCCCAAAAAAACCATAAAAAGCCCTAATAAACCATAAATAAAACCAAATAAACCCTACTCAACCCTAACAAACCTTAACATACCATAATAATCCCTAATAAAACCCTACAAAACCCTAATATAGAAAAAAATGCTAGTATACCTTAAAAAATCCCTAGAAACCCTGATAAACTTTAATATAACCTAATAAACCCTAAAAACGCTCACAAAGAATAAAAAAAGGATCCCAAACAATAAAAATGCGCTATATTACTTAAAAAGACCTAAAAACACTAATATAACCTAATAAATACAAAAAAATGCTAATATACCATAAAAATCCCTGGAGACCCTAATAAACCATAATAAACTCTAATATAACCTAAGAAACCCTAAAAATGCTCAAAAACAAAAACAAAATTCTCACAAACAATAAAAATGCTATATTATCTAAAAAGACTTAACAAACACTAATATAACCTAATAAAACATAAAAAATAATAAACATATAACAAACCCTAAAAATCCCTAAAAATCCATAATAAACCCTAATAAAAACTAATAAACCCTAATAAAACCATAATAAAACCCTAAAAATACCTTCTCAACCCTAATAAACCTTAACACGCCATAATAAAACCTAATAAAACCCAACTAAACCATAATAAACAAAAAACACAAACAAACCATTAAAAATCCCTAGAAACCCTAATAAACCATAATAAATTCTAATAAAACCTAATAAACCATAAAAAATGCTCACAAACACTAAAAACACGCTAATAAAACCTAAAAATTCCTAAAAAACTCTCATATATATTAACAAAAACGAAAAAACACTCATATACCCTAACAAAAAACACTAACATACCCAAGTAAACCCTAAAAATCCATAACCAACCCTAATAAACACTACTCGACACTAATAAACCCAAATAAAACCCTAAATATACCGACTCAACCCTAATAAATCCATAAAGATACCTACTAAACCCTAATAAACCTTGACACACCATAATAAACCATAATAAACCCCACCAAACCCTAAAAATGTAAATATACCATTAAAAATCCGTAAAACCCATAATAAATGCTAATAAAACCTAAAAAGCTTAAAAATGATAATAAACCTAAATAAACACTACAAAACTCCAAAAAACCCTAATATACCCTCTTAAAAATTAATAAACCATAATAAACAATAATAAACCCTAACAAATCTTAAACATACCCAAATATACCATAATATACCATAATATACCCTAATATAACCAAATCAATCCAAATAAAACCCTAAAAATACCTAATAAACCTTGACACACCATAATACACCCTAATAAAATCCTAATAACCCCCACCAAACCCTAAAAAATTCTAATATACCATTAAAAAACCCTAAAACCCTAACAAACCATAATAAATGTTAATAACACCTTAAAATCCTAAAAAATGATAGTAACCCCTAAAAATACCTCTAATAATAATAGTAGTAATAACGCACGTGCATGTGCAAATGCATGAGCATGGTTTAAATAATAAATCATAACCCATGTGGATGTGCATATGTCTGCGCATTTGCATGTGAATGATAATAAATAATAAATTATAAATAATAATGCATGTGAATTGCATGTGTATGTGCATGTGCATGTGAATTGTAATAAATAATAAATAATTACGCACATCCAAGTGCATGTGCATCTGCATCTGCATGTGCATGTGAATGGTAATAAAAAATAAATAATAACCAAGTCCACAAGAATGTGCATTTGGATGTGAATGATAATAAATAATAAATAATAACACATCTGATAATAGAATAACGCACGTGCATTGCGTGTTCACGTGCATTAGAATAAATAATAATAACACATGTGATAATAGAATAATGTAAGTGCATTACATTTTCATGTGCTTGGTAATAAATAATATATAATAACACACGTGCATGTTCATTTACATGTAATGATAATGATAATGATGCATGCACGTGCATGGTAATAAATAATAAATAACAACGCACGTGCATGTGCATTTGTATTTGATGAAACAAACAACAACAACAACAACAAGAATAATAATAATAATAATAATAATAATAGAATAAAGCAAGTGCATTTCTTGTGCACGTGCATAGTATTAAATAATAAATAAATAATAATAAATAAGAACGCACATGCATGTGCATGTGCCTTTATATTTGATGATAACATTAATAATACTAATTGTAATAATAATAATAATAATAACGCATGCACATGCATGGTAATAAATAATAAATAACAAGGCACATGGATGTGAATTTTCATGTGATAGTGATATTAATAATGATAATGATAATAATAATAATAATAATAATAATAATAATAATAATAATAATAATAAAATTGTGATAATAATAATAATAATAGAAAAAAAATTATACAAGTGCATTGCATATGCACGTACATGGTAATAAATAATAAATAATAACGCACGTGCATCTACATTTGCATGTGATGATAGTAATAATAATAGCAGTAGTAGTAATAGTAGTAGTAGGGGTGATAATAATATTAGTACTAATACAAATGATAATAGAATATTGCATGTGCATTACATGTGCATGTGTATGGTAATAAATAATAACTCTCGTGCATTGCATTTGTATGTGATGATGATGATGATGATGATGATGATAATAATATTATTATTAATAACAATTCATGTGATAATAAAATAATGCACGTTAATTGAATGTGCATGTATGTGCATTTGGATGTTAATTTTCATGTAATGATAATAATAATAACAACAACAACAACAACAACAACAACAACCATACTAATAATAACAACGCATGTGATAATAAAATAACATTTGTGTATTGCATTAGCACATGCATGGGAATAAAAATGAAATAATATTGCACATTCATGTGCATGTGCATTTGCATGAGATGATGATGATAATAATAATAATAATAATAACAGAAATACTAAGTTATAGTTGTTTGAAAAAACAGCAGACGTGACAAAAGTGCTAGAAATGGTGTCTCGGAAAACCTAACAAATCAAATATTCATTAAAAAAGGCATAACTTCTTCTTCAGGTTTCTATTTCCACTCCGTGAATAGTCAAACTAAATCTCATGGAATGAATTATGATAAAAACAGGTGCCAGAGGCCGAACAAACACACAGATCAAAAGTTATGACTGTTTAAAAAAAATTGAGAGGGATCCGGACACATAAATGGAGTTTTGGATGCCTTATTATAGATTTTTGAGATTTTAGGGTCCCAAACATGACTTTAACATTGTTTAAGTTATAATTATGCGTAGATCTCTTCGTTTCCATTGATTTGATATGTGGTAGAGCTCAAACGGACAACCGGAGTGAAAGTTATGGCCGTTTGAATTGAATTTTTTTAGAGTGGTATAACTAATATATCCTTTGTTTCTTTGATCTTCTCATAGTTTCGATTAGACTTGGTCCTCAATCATCTCACGAGATTCAATTTTACTAGTCATAGTGCTCAGAAGGACACTCGAAGGAGAAGTTATTTCTATTTTAGTGTGTTGTGGGTTTCTTAGGTTTTTAGGTGCTAGGAGGGTTGCTCAATTTAAAACGACAATAACTTCTGCTATGTGTTTTCATTTTGTCTCTACAACATATCAAATCTAATATTGTCAAATGATACACACTCTAGTAACCACTGGAACCCTTTTTGACATTCTTCATCCCCCCAAAAGACACAAAATCCCATTGTATGGTCAAAAGATTGGCTTCTAGTGTCTGTTTTTCCTCTACAACATATCAAATTAAAGCTTGAGACTATAACTACACTCCTATAACCACTTAAGCACCTTATCATATCCTTAAAGTCCCAAAAAGGTAATTAAACCCTCCAAAAGACGATAACTTCTACCCCGAGAGTCCGTTTTTCCACTACCATATATCAAATCAAAGCTTTCGACTAGATCTACACTTATGTGACCAATAGGAACACCTTATCACGTTCTTAAAGGCCCAAAAGGTCCTTAATTCCTCCAAATCACCATAACTTATGCTCTAGGTGTCCGTTTCCACTCTACCACTTATCAAATTGAATCTTGTGACTATCTCTACACATATGGGACAACCATGAACAACTAAATAACCCTAAGAAACAATGAATAACCCCATAAACACTAAAAACCATTAAAAACAAAGGAAAACCCAAAAAAACACTAACAAACCCTAACAAACACTAAAAAACCCTAACAAACCCTAACAACCCCCAAAAAAACTTAAAAAATATAACAAACCCTAACAAACACTAACAAGCACTAACAAACCCCAAGAAGCACAATGAAACCCCTATAAACACAATAAAACCAGAAGAAATTGTAAAAAACCCCTATGAAAACAAAAAAAACCCTAACATAACCCTAAAAACCATAAAAACCCTAACAAAACCCTAAGCAAACCTAAGAAACACTAACACACCCTTAAAAACGCTAACACACCCTTAGAAAGCCTAACACACCCTTAGAAACCCTAGCACACCCTTAGAAACCCAAGAACACCCTTAGAAACCCCAACGCACCCATAGAAACCCAAACACAACCTTAGAAACCCTTAAAAACCATAACATACCCTTAGAAACCCTAACCCTCCCTTAAAAACCCTAACCCACCCTTAGAAACCCTAACACACCCTTAGAAACCCTAACAAAACCTTAGACACCCTAAATCACTTTAATAAGAACTAATAAATCCTAAAAAACCCTACCAACCAATACTAAACCATAATAAACACTAATAAACCCTAAATCCCACTACTAAACCCTAGTAAATACTAATAAATTGTAATAAACCCAAAAAACCCTCTTAGACCCCAATAATAGCTACAAAAATAACTAAAAACACAAATATAAAATAAAAATGCTATTAATCAATTCAAAATGCTAATATTAAAAAAACCCCAAAAAACCCGGAAAAACCTGATAAATCCCTAAAAATACCATAAAAACCTAAAAAAACCCTAAAAACCCTAAAAAGATCCTAAAACCCTAAAAAATACTAAAACCCCTAAAAACCAAAAAAACTAAAAAAAACCTAAAAAAACTTGAAAAACCCTAAAAAACCTCAAAAAACCTCAAAAAACCCTAAAAACCTAAGGTTTTCTTGAGGTTATTGGAGTTTGATGTTTGTGTCTTTGTGGTGCAGAAGATGGGTTGATGAAGTTGCTGCATATGGTTTGGTTTTGTAGGCTGCTGGTTATTGATGTGCTGGGAGGTGATGTTGGGGACTTGTATGTTTTTTTTCTTTGTGTGTTTTTTCTTCTTTGGGTTTTTGGGGTCTTTTTGGGGTTGGGGTTGTAAAGGGTTTTTTGGGTGTCGGTCGTTTGACCCCTCCCCTCCCTTATCTGTTGTATCTTTCCATCTAATAAATTTGGGGGGGTTGGGAATAGCCTAACCCTCGCATCTTCCTTGCCCTAAAAAACCTAAAAACCACTAAAAAAGATAAATACCCCAAAAAGCCTAAAAATACCTAAAAAAACCCTAACCAACCCTATGAAACCCTTAAAAACGCTAAAAAAACCCCCTAGAAAACCCAAAAAACCTCAAAAGAAACCCTAATACACACTAAAGAACCCTAAAAAACTCTAAAAACCCTAAGGAACCCCAAAGAACCACTAAAGCCACTAACAACGCTACATAAACCCTATCAATTGCTACAAAAACTTGAAAAATGCTTCAAAACCCACAAAACAGAACAAAACCCCAAAAAATGATAAAATAACCCTAACAAAGCATAAAAAATACAAACACACGCATAAAACCCAAAAAAACGCATAAACCCCCAAACAACTCAAAAAAACCGTAACAAACCCTAAAAACCCTAACAAAACCTAACAAACTCTAACAACCACTAATAACCCCTAAGAACCACTAATAAACCCTAATAACCCCTAAAATCCACAATTAAACCCTAAAAACCCTAATAAACACTAATAAATCACAATAACCTACAATAAACCCTAAAAAACTCAATTAGACCCTAATAAATGCTACAAATCCCTAAAACCCCTAATATACAACAAAAAACACTATTAAACCATAATAAACCCTAATAATCACTAAAAACCCTAACAAACCCGACAAAACGCAACAAAAACGCCCAAATAATAGCCTACAAAACCCTACAACCAAATAATAAAACCTAAAAAACCCTAATAACCCCAAAATAAATCGTAACAAACCCTAACAACCCCAAATAAATCGTAACAAATCCTAACAACACCAAATAAATCGTAACAAACTAAAACAAACCATAACAAACCCCTAAAAACCCCAATAAAACCTTACAAATCATAATAAACCCTAATAAATCATAATAAACCCAAATACATGTTACTCAACCCTAATAAATCCTAAATAACCCTAAAAAAGTTGATAAACCCAAGAAAAATCTATTAATGCCTACCAAAGCCCAATAAAACCCTAATATACAATAAAAACGCTAATAAACAGTAACAAATCCTAAAGAACACTAATAAAACTTAAATAACCCTAATAAACCCTAAAGAACCATATTAAACTCTAAAGAACACTACAGAACCCAAAAGAATCCAAAAAATGCAAAAAATACATTATATAAACCCTAAAAACTACTACAATACCCAAACAAACCCTAAAACAAACTAAAAACCCTAACAACCCCTATCAATCCCAAAAAATATATAAACTCAAAAAAACCCCAAAAACCATTAAAAATCCCTCAGATACCATAAAAAACCATAAACACCCGTTAACAACCCTTAAAAACCTAAAACACTACAAACCATAAACAACCAAAAACCCTAAAAAGGATTCAAATAGATACATAAACCCTAAAAACATTACATAAACCCTAAAAAATGCAACAGAAACCCTAAAAACTCAATATAAACAAAAAAACGCAACATAATACTAAAAAATGCTACATAAACCCTAAAAGTACTGCATAAACCCTAGAACTGTAACATAAGCCCTAAAAAAACAACATAAACCCTAAAAACGCAACATAAACATTAAAAAATGCTACAAAAAACATAAAAACACAATATAAACCCTAAAAACACTACATGATCCCTAAAAATGTTACATGAACCCTAAAAAATGAAACATAAATTCTAAACCCTAATAAAGCTTAACAAAACATAATAAACCATAATAAACCCCACTAAACCCTAAAAACACAAATATACCATTAAAAAGCACAAAAAATCATAATAAATTCTAATAAAACCTAACAAAACTTAAAAGCACTAATAAAACCTAATAAACACTACTAAACCCTAAAAACCCGTAATACACCCTCTTAAAAATTAATAAACCATAATGAACCATAATAAACCCTAATAAATCCTAAACATACCCAAATATACCATAATATACCATAATATACCCTAATAAACCCAACTCAATCCAAATAAAACCCTAAAAATACCTAATAAACCCTAATAAACCATGACACACCATAATAAACCCTAATAAAATCCTAATAACCCCCACCAAACCCTAAAAAAGTTAATATACCATTAAAAACCCTAAAACCCTAACAAACCATAATAAATGTTAATATCACCAAAAAAATCCTAAAAAAATGCTAGTAAACCCTAAAAACACCTCGAATAATAATAGTAATAACGCACGTGCATGTGCATATGCATGTGCATGGTTTAAATAAAAAATAATAACGCACGTGCATGTGCATATGCCTGTACATATGCATGTGAATGATAATAAATAATAAATAATAAATAATAATGCATGTGAATTCCATGTGTATGTGCATGTGCATTTGAATGATAATAAATAATAAATAATAATGCACATACAAGTGCATGTTCATGTACATGGTAATAAATAATAAATAATAACCAAGTCCACATGAATGTGCATTTAGATGTGAATGATATTAAATAATAAATAATAACACATGTTATAATAGAATAACACACGTGCTTTGCGTGTGACCACTACTAAAAAAACAGACGTTATCCGTGCTAGAAAAGTGCATTAATAGTGCTAAAAAATGTGTTGTTAATCGAGGAATGGATATATGGGGTCCCTTTTATCAGCGCTTAGAAAAGCACTGATAAAGGCACCTTTTATCTGTGCTAATAAGGCACTGATAAAAGACCACTTTTTCAGTGCTTTTTTTAGCGCTGATAAACGGGGACTTTTATCAGTGCTTCTAAAAAACGCTGATAAAAGTCAATATATATATATATATAATGTGGGGGGGATCCTTTAACAGCGGTTGACACCACTATCAGCACTAGGTGGACCCCCCATCAATCTCTCCCACGCGCTGCCCTTCCTGCGCATCCCCCACACGCGCGCACCTCTTTGCTTCAACCCGAACTCGAACCCGTTACCTCCCCCCTTGCGTGCCTGCACCTTTACCACTAAGCCATTTCGTTTGTTCCCTATTTCATGATATATCTATTTATTTATATATATAGTTATATTTATTCATCTATTACTGTGGATTCATATTAATATAAATATATTTAGTTGTATAAATACATATATATTTATTCATTCTTTTATTAATATATATTTATATTAATATGTTTTTTATCCGTATATTTATTTTTATATTAATATACACTTATAAGATTAGTTTTAAATACATTTATAAAATATGTTTTTTATGTGTGTTTATAAATAAATATATATATGCATGTATACAACACACACACACACACAAACACACACACACACACACATAGACACACACATATTTACAAATAAATACTTATATATGTCTATTTGAAAAGTCATATAATGTTAAAATGACTAGAACTTCTAATATAGATTCCTGTTTCAACTCCAAAACCAGTCCAATCGAAGAAAATGAAACAATATTAGATATGATATGTGATACTGGCCTAACGGACATCTGGATCAGAAGTTATACTTATTTTAATGTTAACAAATCGGGGTATCCTGACTAAAGCCACTAACAACGCTACAAAAACCCTGTCAATTGCTACAGAAACCTGAAAATTCTTCAAAACCCACAAAATGCAACAAAACCCCAAAAAATGATAAAATAACCATAACAAAGCATAAAAATCCAAACACACCCATAAAACCCAAAAAACACACAAAATTCCAAACAACTCAAACAAACCGTAATAAACCCTAAAAACCCTAACAAAACCTAAAAAACCCTAACAACCAGTAATAACTCCTAAGAACCACTAAGAAACCCTAATAACCCCTAAAACCCACTATTAAACCCTAAAACCCCTAATAAACACTAATAAATCTTAATAACCTGGAATAAACCCAAACAAACACTATTAGACCCTAATAAACGCTAAAAAGCCCAAAAACCCCTAATATACAATGAAAACACTATTAAACCATAACAAACCCTAATAATCACTAAAAACCCCAACAAAACCGAAAAAATGCTACAAAAGCCACCAAATAATAGCCTACAAAACCCTACAACCCACTAATAAACACTAACAAACCCTAATAACCCCAAAATAAAATGTAACAAACCCTAACAACCCCAAAAAATCATAAAAAATCCATAAAATGCCAAATAAATCGTAAAAAACTCAAACAAACCATAACAAACCCCTGATAAACTACAATAAACCCTAAAAAAACATAAATAACCCTAACAAATCATAATAAACCCAAATACATGTTACCAAACCCTAATAAATAAAATAAACCCTAATAAACCCAAAAAATCCTAAATAACCCTAAAAAAGGTTGATAAACCCTAGAAAAATCTATTTATGCCTACAAAAGCCCAATAAAACCCTAATATACTATAAAAAATGGTAATAAATTGTAACAAATCTAAAAGAACACTAATAAACCCTAAAGAACCCTAATAAACCCAAAAGAACCATATTAAAATCTAAAGAACACTAAAAAACCCTATAGAACCCAAAAAAATGCTAAAACACATTATATAAACCCAAAAAACCCCTATAATACACAAACCAACCCTAAAACACACTAAAAAACCTAACAACCCCTAACAATCCCAAAAAAACAAATAAACCTTTAAAAACCATTAAAAATCCATTAGATACCGTAAAAAACCACAAACACATGTTAACAACCCTTAAAAACTCTAAAAACACTACACACCATAAACAAGCATTAAAACCCTAAAAAATGGTTTAAATAGATACATAAACCCTAAAAATACAAAAAAACCCCTAAAAATGCAACATAAAACAAAAAACGCAACATAAACCCAAAAAACGCTACATAAACCATAAAAGCACTACATAAACCCTAGAACTGTAACAAAAACCCTAAAAAACACAACATAAACCCTAAAAAACGCCACATAAACATTAAAAAATGATACATAAAACCTAAAAACACAATATAAACCCTAAAAACACTCCATGAACACTAAAAACATTACATAAACCCTAAAAAATGCATCATAAATGCTATATCACCCCTAAAAATGCTACATAAACCCAAAAAAACGCAACATAAACCCTAAGAAATGCTACATAAAACCTAAACCCTAAACATGCTACATAAACCCTAAAAACATTACATAAACCATAAAAATGATACATAAAATCTAAAAACACTACCTAAACCCTAAAAACGCTACATAAACACTAATAATGCTAGATAAACTCTAACAACACTACAAACCCTTAAAAATTCTATAAAAACCCAAAAGATTTTTTAAACCCCTCAAAAATATTAAACCCTAATATACTATAATATAAAAAATTAAACCTTAATAAACCCTTAATAAACCATAATAATCCCTAAAAACACCTTATAATCCCTAAAATCCTAAGAAACTCTACTCAACCCTAATAAATCCCCAAAAATACCTAATAAACCCAAATAAATGATAATAAAACAAAATAAACCCTAAAAACACGTTAAGAAAACCTAAACAACCCTAACCAACCCTAATATACACTAATAAACACTAATAAACCCTAATGAACCCCAAAAAAACCCTAAAAACCCTAATAAACCATAAATAAATCCAAATAAACCCTACTCAACCCTAAAAAACCTTTACACACCATAATAACCCCTAATAAAACCCTACAAACCCCTAATAAAGAAAAAAATGATAGTATACCTTAAAAAATCCCTACAAACCCTAATAAACTCTAATATAACCTAATAAACCCTAAAAATGCTCACAAACAATAAAAAACAATCACAACCAATAAGAAGGCTCTATATTACCTAAAAAGACCTAAAAACACTAATATAACCTAACAAAGACAAAAAACACTAATATACCTTAAAAATCCCTAGAAACCATAATGAACCATAATAAACTCTAATATAACCAAAGAAACCCTGAAACACTCACAAACAAAAACTAAATGCTCACAAACCATAAAAACATGCTATATTATCTAAAAAGACCTAACAAACACTAATATAACCTAATAAAACAAAAAAAACTAATAAACCCCTAACAAACCCTAATAAACCCTAATAAAAATGAATAAACCCTAAAAATACCTTCTCAACCCTAATAAACCTTGACACACCATAACAAAACCTAATAAAACCGAACTAAACACCAATAAACAAAAAAACACAAACAAACCATTAAAAAGCCCTAAAACCCTAATAAACCATAATAAATTTAAATAAAAGCTAATAAACCATTAAAAATGCTCATAAACACTAATAACACGCTAATAAAACCTAAAAAGTCATAACAACCCTTATATATTTTAACAAAAACTAAAAAACACTCATATACCCTAATAAAAACACTAACAAACCCTAGTGAACCCTAAAAATCCCTAACAAACCCTAATAAAGCCTAATAAAACCTTAAAGATAGAGACTCAACCCTAATAAAACCCTAAAAATACCTACTCAGCCCTAATAAACCTTAACACACCATAATAAACCATAATAAACCCCACTAAACCCTAAAAAAATGCAAATATGCCATTAAAATGCCCTAAAACCTCAAATAAATTCTAATAAAACCTAACAAAGCTTAAAAGCGCTAATAAACCCGAATAAAAACTAATAAACACTAAAAAACCCTAATATACCCTCTTAAAAATTAATAAACCATAATGAACCATAATAAACCCTAATAAATCCTAAACATACCCAAATATACCATAATAAACTATGATATACCCAAATAAACCCAACTCAATCATAATAAAACCCTAAAAGTACCTAATAAACCCTAATAATCCTGACACACCATAATAGACCCTAATAAAATCCTAATAACCCCCACCAAACCCTAAAAAATGCTAATATATCATTAAAAAACCCTAAAACCCTAACAAACCATAATAAATGTTAATAACACCTAAAAATCTTAAAAAATGATTGTAAACCCTAAAATACCTCAAATAATAATAGTAGTAATAATGCATGTGCACGTGCATATGCATTTTCATGGTTTAAATAATAAATCATAATGCATGTGCATGTGCATATGCATGCGCATTTTCATATGAATGATAATAAATAATAAATTATAAATAATAACACATGTGAATTGCATGTGTAGGTGCATGTGCATGTGAATGATAATAAATAATAACGCACATCCAAGTGCATGTGCATGTGCATGTGCATGGTAATAAACAAAAAATAATAACAAAGTTCACATGAATGTGAATTTTCATGTGAATGATAATAAATAATAAATAATAACACATGTGATAATAGAATAACGCAAGTGCATTGCATGTGCACATGCATGAGAATAAATAACAATAACACATGTGATAATAGAATAACGCAAGCGCATTGCATTTTCATGTGCATGGTAATAAATAATATACAATAACGCATGTGTATGTGCATTTACATGTAATGATAATGATAATGGTGCACGAACGTGAATGGTAATAAATAATAAATAACAACACACATGCATGTGCATTTGTATTTGATGATACAAACAACAACAACAACACCAACAACAAAAACAACAACAACAATAATAATAATAACAGAATAGCGCAAGTGCATTGCATGTGCACGTGCATAGTAGTAAATAATAAATATATAATAGTAAATAATAAGGCACATGCATGTGCATGTGCATTTACAATTGATAATAATATTAATAATACTAATTGTAATAATAATAATAATAATAACTCATGAACGTGCTTGGTAATAAATCATAAATAATAACGCACATGCATGTGGATTTGCATGTAATAATGATAATAGTAATGATAATGATAATAATAGTAAAAACTGTGTTAATAATAATAATAGTAAAAGAATAATACAAGTGAATTGCATATGCATGTGCATGGTAATAAATAATAAATAATAACGCACGTGCATCTGCATTTTCATGTGATGATAATAATAATAACAGCAGTAGTAGTAGTACTGATAATAGTAGTAGTATAAATGCATGTGATAATAGAATATTGCATGTGCATTACGTGTGCATGTGCATGGTAATAAATAATAACGTGTGTGAATTTCATTTCCATGTGATGAAGATGACGATGATAATAATAATGATAATAATAATAATAATAATAATAATAACAACAACTCATGTGATAATAGAATAATGCACGTGCATTGAATGTGCATGTTTATATATTTGCATGTTCATTTGCATGTGATGATAACAACAACAACAACAACAACCACAATAATAATAATAACAATAAGAATAAAAACATATGTGATAATAAAATAACGTGTGTGCATTGATTGTGCAAGTGCATGGTAATAAAAAATAAAAAATAATGCACGTGCATGTTCATGTGCATGTGCATGAGATGATAATAATAATAATAATAATAACAGTAATAAAAAAAATAATAATAATAATAACAACGCTTATGATAATAGAATAACGCATGTGTGTTGCATATGTAGTGCATGATAATAAATAATAACTCATAGTGCACGTGATGATAATAATAACAATAATAGTAATATTAATAATAATAGAGCATGTGATAATAGAATTATGCACATGTATTGAATATGCACGTGTATGGTAATAAATAATAACGCACGTGCATTTTCATTTGATGATAATAACAATAATAAAAATAATAGTAACAATAATAATAACAATAAAAATGCATGTGATAATATAATAATGTAGGTGCATTGCATGTGCACGTGCATGGTAATAAATAATAACGGACGTCCATGTGCATTTGCATGTGATGATAATAATAATAATAATAATAATAATAATAATAATAATAATAGTAATAATAATAATAATAATAACAGCAACAACATATGCACGTGCATGGAAATAAATAATCTATAAAAAATAATAAATAATAATGCATCTGCATCTGCATTTTCATGTCACGATAATAATAATAATAATAATAATAGTAAAAACAATAATGATAATTATAATAATGATAATGATAATAATGATAATGATAATAATGACAATAATAATGTGGGTGATAATAGAGTAACACACGTCCTAACATACCCTAACAAAACCTAACAAACCCTAACAACCACTAATAAACCCTAAGAACCACTAATAAACCCAAATAACACCTGAAACCCACTATTAAACCCTAAAACCCTAATAAACACTAATAAATCATAATAACCTGTAACAAATGATAAAAACCCTATTATACTCGAATAAACGCTAAAAAATCCCTAAAACCCCTAATATACAATAAAAACACTATTGAACCATAATAAATCTTAATAATCACTAAAAACCCTAACAAACCCAAAAAAACACTACAAAATCCGCCTAATAATAGCCTACAAAACCCTAAAACCCACTAATAAACCCTAACAAACCCTAATAACCCCATAATAAATCATAACAAACCCTAACAACCCCAAATAAATCGTAAAAAATCCTAACAACACCAAATAAATCGTAACAAACTGAAACAAACCATAACAATCCCCTAATAAACCGCAATAAACCCTAACAAATCATAATAAACCCTAATAAATCATAATAAACCCAAATACACGTCAATAAACCCTAATAAATAAAATACACCCGAAGAAACCCTAATAAATCCAAAATGACCCTAAAAAGGTTGATTAACCCTAGAAAAATAATTTAATGCCTAAAAAACCCCAATAAAACCCTAATATACAATAAAAAATGCTAATAAACCGTAATAAATCATAAAGAACACTAATAAACCAAAATAACCCTAATATACCCTAAAGAACCATAATAAACTCTAAATATCACAAAAAACCCTAAAGAACCCAAAAAACACTAAAACACATTACAAAAACCCAAACAACCGCTACAATACCCAAACAAACCCTAAAACACGCTAAAAAACCCTAACAATACCTATCAATCCCGAAAAAAAATAAAACCTTAAAAACCCCCAAAAACCATTGAAAACCCATCAAATACCATAAAAACCATAAACACCAGTTAACAACCCTTAAAACCCCTAAAAACCACAACAAACCATAAACAACCATTAAAACCCTAAAAGGCAACAAACATATATATAATCACAAAAAACATTACATAAACCCTAAAAAGGAAACATAAACACTAAAAATACAACATAAACCCAAAAAACGCAACATAAACCCATAAAACGCTACATAAACCCAAAAACGCACTACATAAAACCTAGAAAACACAACATAAACCCTAAAAACACTATATTAACCCTAAAAACATTACATAAACCCAAAAAAATGCAGCATAAATGCTACATCACCCCTAAAAACACTACATAAACCCAGAAAATGCAACATAAACCCTAAAAAATGCTACATTAAACCTAAACCCTAAACACGCTACATAAACCCTAAAAACATTACATAAACCCTAAAAAATGCAACATAAAACCTAAAACTGCTAAATAAACCCTAAAAGCGCTCCATAAACACTAAAATGCTACATAAAATCAAACAACGCTACTATAACGACCCATAATTTAGCTACATTATTATTACTTCAGAATTGAAGCATACTTATTACAAAATATAACAAAACCATGAAATGACCGTATAGGTATAGTGTCTTTAGAAACTGGAAAACATAAACAACTGGTTCATAAATCATCTACGTTGTCTCCCATTTATTTCATCATATATAGAGTCCCTTTTGGAATATCCTACTTAATAACCTTCTTCCTGACCTGGGGAAAGAAAACATACAAAAGGGTGAGCTCGAATTCTCAATAAGGGTAAAAAAAAGAAATAACAATCATATTCATAATATCATAACATTTTGGAAATCTTAATTTGCAAAAGAGATCATAATTTCATAACATGGGATAAATCAATAATCATAACTTAAAACATGAAACCTTGTGGCATACACACACAATCATAGAGAATCATTTCTTATTATTAAAGACTCATTTCCAAGACTATCTTAGCAGACAAAGTCCATTTCTGAACCGAGTTCACTCCTCATTTCAGTCCTGTTTCACTGAACCGAATTAACCTTCCATTCTAGCCATGTCTATCTCATGAGATATAAATCTTTACCCAATGAATTGGAGGGAGATATAGGTCCCACCCATCTCATAATGAAACCATTCTTATGTGTACCACAAGATCATAAATCATACATCATAACATAACCCATGTAATAAAAATGGGATTCTTAAACATCATGCGAACATAACATAATCCATATAAGATAAAACAACTTCATAAAAATAATTCCATCATAACATAATCAAATAAATGTAAAAATAGGTATAGAAACAGAAACCTATATTATCTTAGATGGAAAATAATTTTGATAAAACGTTTGAACTCCATTCTTGAGGAAAATATCCTTTCTACTTCAAAAACATTTTCCCTGTTTAAAATTTCATATAATTTTAAACTAAAAGAATTTGATTAAAAATAAACTTGTAAACTTGTAAAGTAAGCTTCATGGAAATAATTTTCTAACAATCCATTCATGCCATATAAGTTAAAGAAAACATTCTTCTCGTGCTTTGGCCGGAAAAGTCAAAAAGTACCTCGTACGAAAGACGACAAAAGATTCCATTCATATCTTTTACTAAAAACTCACCGAAGGGTAAAATTGGATTTAAAATTTTTTAGGAGGATATAAATAATATAATATAATGACTAAACATGGATTTGGATGATAAATATGCCCCAGTAATTACTGAATTATAAACAATCTCGGATAAAAATTGGGATTTGTGAGATTTTTCCTTACCTTAGGTCCGATTTTCTTCGTACGTGTCCGAAACTCCTGTATAATGATTTAAATAATGTTATTTACTTATTCCAGAATCATAATTATTATTATGATATCATATATGGTCATATTATTATCTTCTTATTAGTAATATTTCATTGTTACTTGTTATTCAGGTGTTTATTGCCTTTTGTTCTTATGCGTGTTCTGTCGAATAAATTCTTATTCCTCCTTTTAGGTTATAGATACCTCATTTACAGAATGGTATTAGTGTAATATATATCATATTTATTCATTCAATTCATTTATATAATCATTATGCAATGAAGATCATGTAGAACGAATCACATCACATCGTGGAGACGGTAGGTCGTATGTACGCACGAGCGATGATATCGTTCCCATGATCGTGGAATTGTATTGAAGTGTAAATATACTATTTCAGAATCAATATCACTTTAAAATAATCATATATTGTTATTATTTACACCATTATACCCATCCAAGTAAGGTGGTGGTGGAAAAAAGATTACACCACGGCGTGGACACGATATTCCGTACGTACGCACGCGCGGTGATTTTATTTTCCATAGGATGGATAGATGGTAAAATAGGGTTGTTTCATACTTATAATAACATATCAGTATATGATTGATACTAGTGTTATTACTTAATAATGAAACAACTAAATAAGAAGAAGTCGAAGAAGAAATAATGTTGAATGAATCGGTAACGAACATTACCTCCTATTTGAAGCGCCTCTTCTTAACCTCCCCTTAGGGAACTAAAGATGGTCTTTGAAGAGGACCAGGACCTCTAGGATGTTTCTAGGGAAGTGGAGAAGAGAAATTTTCAGGGTTTGGATGAGCTTGAAGGATCAAAGTGGTGTGATTAGGAGAGGGAGGAGGTGCCCTTTTATAAGGGAGGAGAGGGGCACCTTTGTTAAAACTAAAAATATTATTTTATTATAAAGTCATATTCGGTTTTTAATAGATAAAAATTGATTTATTTCAAATATAAGGTGGGGATGGGTCGAAATCATATAATCCAATTGAATTTAGACAAGTTTAGGTTTCTATTTTAACATTATCATTTAGATTTAACTTTAAGTTAAATAATTTTACTTTTACCGTGTCTTCTTGTTTTCTTACACTATAATGTTAATAAACTTACTATAACAAGACAAACGAACCCCAAGTTGTTTATTATTAATATATATAACCTTATCTAAGTAATTTGGCTGAATACTAGATTTTTAGTAATAAAATAAAAATTAATAATATAATATTTGTTTTAAAAACTATTTTATGTCAATTTTGACACTATTTGGTAATTGATTTTTGTGAAACTCATAACAGCATGATTAGTTCGAAAAAAGTTGATTAAATCAATAATAAAATGTGATATTAACCTTTAAAATTAGTTTAATTCATAAAAAGTCTCAAATTACATTTATTTGGGTATTTATAACATCAATTATGCTAATATTTCTTCAACAAGGTAATTACTGCATCATCAATGTGTCATAAATAAATTAATTTATTAAATGTCTAAAAATTATAAATAAAATACCATTATGTAGGAAATAGTTTTATATTTCTAATTAATATTTATAGTCGAAATTATCTTATGTATAACTCTATATTAAAAATGTTTTAGTTATTAAACTTTGATTTTAACTATTTTAACCCTTCTTTAAATAAATTAATAATAAATGTCCTAATCTATTACAAGTGGGTTTAAATGGTCATATTTTATTCCTAAGGTTGTTTTTGGTCGAATTAAACTTATCCAATAAAATTATGACATATGTTAGGGTAATAATAATACCATTTTTACCCTTAATTACCCTATTTACTTTTAACCGTGGTAAAAAAAGTAAAAAGTTACTATTCACCAAAATTTATTTTTATCTTATTGAACCAAATTTTACTCCTTGTTATTAACCGTGTCTTTTGGATTTTCTAAATTCCACTCACAGAAGCGGTAAAATTAAGTTTTATGTAAATTTTCAAACACTCCTAGGAGGTGGGTAAAAGACGGTGAAAAGTTCAATAAAATTTTTATATGTCTAAAATTATTATAAAATGACCCCAATGAATTACTTTGAACATATATAGGTATTGTTTATCAATTTTTACCTAAAATAAATTTAAATAAAATAAATAATTATTTAAATAAAAAGTCGGTTTTTAAATAGTAACCTAGTGTTTTCACTATTCATCAAAAATTGAAAGTTTTCAGAAAAATACCAAAATTTCACCCAAGGCTAATTTCGATATTTTGAATCCAAAAATGAAGTCCATTTTGAAAGATTAAATTTAAAAAATTTCAAAAAGTGGTTAGTACTTTTCATAACGGCTAGTTTTAATAATATTTTAAGAGCATATCGTTGTTTAGTGAAACTTGGTATTGTGTACGACGCAAGCTATCGAGGATGGTCGCGATTGCATGTAAAGTAAGTCAAGATGGTGTTTTTTGTAGTGAACGATTCCTTTGATTATGTATATAAAAACAAATATTTCTCATAAAAAATCTCGAGTGTTACATTCTACCCCCCTTAAAATGAATTTCGCCCTCGAAATTCATCACTTGGTAACAAATAGATGAGGATACCTCCCCTCATCATATCCTCAAGCTACCATGTAGCTTCTTCTAATTGGTGGTTCCTCCATAAAACTTTCACCAGGCGAGTGGTCTTGTTCCATAGGACTTTTTCGCTATGATCCAGAATCTCTATCGGTTGTTCTTCATAAGAAAGATCTTGCTCCAGCAGTACAACTTCTGAGCTGAGTACATGTGAAGGATCGGGTATATACTTTCTCAGGAGTGATCGATGGAACACATCATGAACTTGAGAGAGATTCGGTGGAAGCGCCAATCAGTAAGCTACCTTCCCAACACGATCCAGTATTTCGAAAGGACCGATATACCTAGTGCTCAGCTTTCCATTCTTTCCAAATCTCATTACTATCTTCCAAGGAGATATTAGTAAGAACACTTTATCACCCACTTCAATCTCTAGGTCTTTTCTTCCATTATTAGCATAACTTTTTTGTTGACTCTGAGCTACTCTTATGTGTTGTTGAATAGATCTGACCTTTTCTGCCATCTCATCAACAAGATCTGGTCCTAATAGCTTTCTTTCCCCAACTTCATCCCATCAAGTTGGAGTCCTGCATTTCTTTCCATAAAGGGCTTCATAAGGAGCCATATGAATACTAGAGTGAAAGTTATTATTATAAGAAAATTCCACCAATGGTAGGTGTTGATCCCAACCACCTTCGAAATCTATAGAGAAAACTCTTAACATATCTTCTAGAGTTTGAATTGTTCTCTCAGATTGACCGTCTGTCTGAGGATGATAAGCAGTGATGAAAGTCAACTCTGTATCCAGAGTATGCTGAAGACTTCACCAGAACTTTGAGGTAAACCTCGGATCCCGATCAGATATAATGGAAAGTGGTACTCCATGAAATCTTACTACATCCTTTACATATATCCTGGAAAACTGATCCAAAGAGAAATCCTCTCTAATAGAAATGAAGTGTGTCGACTTTGTAAGATGATCAACTATGACCCAGATAGAATTATTGCCTTTGGATGTTTTAGGAAGTCCGGTGACAAAGTCCATAGTGATGTTTTCCCATTTCCATTCAAGTATGGGTAATGGTTGTAACTTGACCTTAGACTTCTGTCTCTCAGATTTAACATTCTGACAAACCAAGCATCGAGAGACATATTTAGCAACATCTCTTTTCATGCCATCCTACTAGAAGTACTATTTCAGGTCCCTATACATCTTCGTGCTTCCAGGATGAATAGAGAATGAAGAACTATGAGCCTCATCCAGCATCTCCTTCTTTAATAATGGGATGGGAGGAACACAAACCCAATTCCTGAACCTTATTATCCCATCACAATCAAGGTTGAATTCAGGAACATTTCTCACCTTCTTTTGTAACTCTGTATCTTCTTTCTGTACTTATTTAATTTTCGCATCTATAGATGGTTGAACATTCATTTGAGAAAGATACGATTTTTCCCCTTCCATTATAATTCCAAGATCCATCCTTTGTAAATCCATAAATATTGGATCTTTTGTGATCCTTATCATGGATAATCTAGCATGGTCTTGTCGACTTAATGCATCTTCCACCTTGTTTGCTTTCCCAGGGTGGTAATGAATTGAGCAGTCGTAATCCTTAATCAACTCCAACCATCTTATTTGGCGCATATTCAGCTCCTTTTGTGTGAAAATATACTTTAAACTTTTATGATCAGTAAAAATATCACACCTTTCTCCATAAAGATAATGCCTCCAAATCTTTAATTCAAAGATTACCGCAGCTAACTCCAAATCATAAGTTGGGTAATTTTGCTCATGGATTTTCAACTGTCGTGAGGCATAAGCTATCACCATATCATTTTGCATAAGAACACACCCCATCCCCTTCTTGGATGCATCACTATAGATCACAAACCTTTATCCACTACAAGTAAGTGTGAGTAAAGGTGCACTGGACAACCTTCTTTTCAACTCCTTGAAATTATCTTCACATTCCTCCGTCCACACGAACTTAACTCCTTTTCGAGTCAACCTGGTGAGTGTATTAGATAATCATGAAAAATCTTTCACAAAACGTCGATAATATCCAGCCAAACCAAGAAAACTTCGGATCTCAGTTACTGTTGTTGGTCTCATCCATCTTTCGATAACCTCTGTCTTTGCTGGATCCACATATATCCCCTCTTTTAAGATTATGTGACCCAAAAATGAAACTTTTTGAAGCCAAAATTCATACTTGGTAAATTTTTCATAAAGCTTCTCCTTTCTCAGGGTCTTCAATATAATTCTCAAGTGATCTTAATGTTCTTCCTTGCTCTTTTAATAGACAAAAATATCATCTATAAATACTACCACAAACTGATCAAGATAGTCTCTAAAGACTCTATTCATTAGATCCATGAAGATAGAAGGGGCATTAGTAAGACCGAATGGAATCACTATAAATTCATAGTGTCCATACCTTGTACGGAAATCCATCTTTGGTATATCCTCCCTTTTGAACCTTAATTGATGATACCCAAAACAAAGATCAATCATGGAAAAGTATTGAGCTCCGCGTAGTTGGTCAAATTAGTCATCAATGTGTGGGAGAGGATATTTTTTCTTGATAGTGATCTTGTTAAGTTATCGATAGTCAATGAAGAGTATCATTGATCCATATTTTTTCTTAACAAATAGAACAGGTTCTCCCCAAGGTGACGCACTAGGGCATACAAATCCCTTATCAAGATTCTCTTGGATTTTCTTCTTCAATTCCTGCAACTCAATTGGGGCCATTCTATAAGGTGTCTTTGAAATAGGCATAGCACCCGGTATGAGTTCTATTAAAAACTCAACTTCACGATTTGGTGGAAGACCTGGAAATTCCTATGTAAAGACATCATCAAACTCCCGTACAATGGAAATATTCTTAATCGTGAGTTTCTCACCAACCATTTGAGATAAATAACCTTCATTTAGTGGAATCAAAACCCATAAGATGGAAGAAATTTCCACAGGAAGCTTATGTTCATCCTTGCATCGATAGACAATCATAGATTGTTCTGGAATATGAAATGTGACTTCACTTATTTTGAAATTGATATGAGATCCATATAAATAAATCTAATCCATGCCAAGAATCACATCAAATTCCACTATAGGAAGGATCACAAGATTTGTAGGAAGCACTTTCCCACAAACTTCAATCGGAGAAGAATTGTAAACTTTTGATGTGACTGTTGTGCCATTAGGGGTTGTCATAGATAACTCAATATCTAACTGCCAAGGTAATACGGTGATACCCTTAGAAAAGTCTTCAGAAATAAAAGAGTGGGTGGATCCAGAATCAAATAAAACATTTTCTACTTTAGAGTGGATGGTAAGTGTACCTTTCACCACTTTGTTATCATACTCCACATCCCTGATAGAAATTGCATGTGACTTTCCTTTTTCTTTATCCTTAAGAGTTTGTTGACATCGATCATCATCAACAACCCTTGGATTAGGGCATTGATTAGCATAATTCCCCATTTCCTTACACTTGCAACATTGAAGTGTAGGAGGTGCACCCTGTATAGCCTTTTATTTGTTCACATCACTAGACATCTTCTTCCCATCATTGTGGCATTCAAATGCCCAATGACCTTCTTTTCCACCTTTGAAACATTTACTTGTCCCTTTAAGACAACTCCCTCCATGTTTCTTTCCACACTTTGAGCATAAGGGAAAACTCATCTTATTTTCAGTGTGTTCTTTAGATTTTCCATTGAATTCCATTTTCCTCTTCTTATCAAATGAATATGACTAATGGGTTAGTCCAATATCCATCTCAACCTTGAGATCACATCGAACGATTTCATCGTAGCTATTGAAGTCCCTTATGTCTATCGCCCTTTGAAGACTTGGTTTTAAGCCACTAAAGAATCGATCGATCTTACTCTCCGGCTGGATAATAATACCAGAAGCGTACCTTGCAAGTCTTGTGAAATTTGCTTCGTAGGTACTAACAGATTCATCATCCTTTTTCTTTAGTTCAAGAAACTCCTTCTCCATCTTTGTTCGAAGAATACGATGGATTTACTTATTGAAAAATAAGTTCTTGAACTCGTCCCATTCCATGGATTCAATTTCATCCCTTTGCCTCGTATTCTTGATAAGATTACACCATTGATCAACATCACCTTCCAAATGATACACTGCTAAGATGAATTTTTCAGGTTCAGAACATTGAAGAACTGAAAATATCTTTTTAGTGGTACTAATCCATTGTTCAGCCACTAATGGATCAGTAGACCCGCTGAATGAGGGTGCATGCTGCCTCATGAAGGATTCAACAGCTTTCCTTTGCTCGTTTGGATGTCCTGCATGATTCATAGATTGAGAAAGTTGTGTGAGCATGGCTACAAGATTTTGCATTCCAGCTCCCATAATGTTTGGTTGCTCAGGGGGCAATCATTGCATTGCCCGTCGCATTCCGCATTAACACGGTTCCTTCGGGTTCCAGCCATTGACTAAAACCAAGAAGAATTGTGTGAGAAACACTAATTATAATAGGAAAACCACATAATCAAGAATAAAATTTCACACATAAGGTCTTATCATAGGTTACTCATGGCCATTTATAAAACACTAAGATTGTGTTCTATGCTTAGACTTATCCTTAGGGTTCTTACTAAGGCTTTCACATCCTAGTTTCCAAAGGTTGACTATACCTTTCCTCTGATACCAACTATAACGGTCTCGAATTACATCCAGTGGACTATAATGGATACCTATCATGGCACTCTATGGGCAGTTACACCCCCTGGGCGGGACACACCACCATCCCCAGTGGCAGCCATTTCCTCATGAAGCCCTTGGGCGGAGAGCCATGCTTCGTCCATCGCTCACATGTGAGAGTTCACAAGGATCGAATTCAGTCCTACCTCATTTTCCTATTATACCAACTATAATGACCCATACTTTACCAATATTGTTATTACTTCAGAATTGAATCATACTTATTACAACATATAACAAAACCATGAAAGGACCGTATAGGTATAGTGTCTTTAGAAACTGGGAAACATAAAAAACTGGTTCATAAATCATCTACATTGTCTCCCATTTATTTCATCATATCTAGAGTCCCTTTTGGTATATCCTACTTAATAACCTTCTTCCTGACCTGGGGAAAGAAAACATACAAAAGGGTGAGTTCGAATGCTTAGTAAGGGTAAACAAAAGAAATATCAATCATATTCATAATATCATAACATTTTGGAAATCTTAACCTGCAAAAGAGATCATAATTTCATAACATGGGATAAATCAATAATCATAACTTAAAACATGAAACTCTGTGGCATACACACATAATCATAGAGAATCATTTCTTATTAGTCAAGACTCATTTCCAAGACTATCTTAGCGGACAAAGTCTATTTCTAAACCGAGTTCACTCTTCATTTCAGTCCTGTTTCACTAAACTGGATTAACCTTCCGTTCCAGCCATGTCTATCTCATGAGATATAAATCAATACCCAATTCATTGGAGAGAGATATAGTTCCCAACCATCTCATAATGAAACCATTCTTATGTGTGCCACAAGATCATAAATCATACATCATAACAGAACCCATGTAATAAAAATGGGATTTTTAAACATCATTCCAACATAACATAATCCATATAAGATAAAAAGACTTCATAAAAATAATTTCATCATAACATAATCAAATCAATGTAAAAATAGGTATATAAATAGAACCCTATATTATCTTAGATGGAAAATAATTTTGATAAAATGCTTGAACTCCATTCTTGAGTAAAATATCCTTTCTACTTCAAAAACATTTCCCTTGTTTAAAATGTCATATAATTTTAACCTAAAAGAAGTTGATTAAAAATAAAATAGAAAACTTGTAAAGGAAGATTCATGTAAATAATTTTCTAACAATCCATTCATGCCTTATAAGTTAAAGAAAACATTCTTCTCGTACTTTGGCCGGAAAAGTCAAAAAGTACCTCGTACGAAAAACGACAAAAGATTCCTTTCATATATTTTACTAAAAACTCTCCGAAGGGTAAAATTGGATTTAAAAAATTGTATGAGGATAGAAATAATATTACATATTGAAGAAACATGGATTTAGATGATAAATATTCCCCAGTAATTATCTAAGTATAAACACTCTCGGATAAAAATTGAGATTTGCGAGATTTTCCGTTACCTTAGGTCCAATTTGCTTCGTACGTGTCCGAACCTCCTGTATAATGATTTAAATAATGTTATTTAATTATTACATAATCATACTTATTGTTATTATATCATATATGGTCATATTATTAGCTTTTTATTAGTAATATTTCATTGTTACTTGTTATTCGGGTGTTTATTTCTTTTTGTTCTTATGTGTGTTTTGTCGAATAAATTCTTATTCTTATTTTTAGGTTATAGAAACCTCATTTCCATAATGGTATTAGTGTAATATATATCATATTTATTCATTAAATTCATTTATATAATCATTATGCAATGAAGATCATGTAGAACGAGTCGCATCACATCGTGGAGACGGTAGGCCGTACGTACGCACGAGCGATGATATCGTTCCCATGATCGTGGAATTGTATTGAAGTGTAAGTATACTATTTCAGAATCAATATCACTTTAAAATAATAATATATAGTTATTCTTTACACCATTATACCCATCCAAGTAAGGTGGTGGTGGAAAATAGATTACACCTCGTCGTGGAGACGGTATTCCGTACGTACGCACGCGGGGTGATTTTGTTTTCCGTAGGATGGATAGATGGTGAAATAGGGTTTTTTCATACTTATAATAACATATAATTATATGAGTGATACTTATGTTATTAAATCATAATGAAACAACTAAATAAGAAGAAGTAGAAGAAGAAATAAAGTTGAAAGAATCGGTAACGGACATTACCTCTTCTTTGAAGCGCCTCTTCTTAACCTCCTCTTAGGGAACTAAAGATGGTATTTCAAGAAGACCAGGACATCTAGGATGTTTCTAGTGAAGTGCAGAAGATAAATTGGTAGTGTTTGGCCGAGCTTGAAGGCTCAAAGTGGTGTGAGGAGGATAGGGAGGAAGTGCCCTTTTATAAGGGAGGAGAGGGGAACCTTTGGAAAAACTAAAAATATTATTTTATTATAAAGTCATATTCGGTTTTTAATAGCTCAAAATTGATCTATTTATAAGATAAGGTGGGGATGGGTATATATCCTCTCATCCCATATAATTTAGACAAGTTTATGTTTCTATTTTAACCTTATCATTTATATTTAACTTTAAGTTAAATAATTTTACTTTTACCGTGTATTCTTGTTTTCTTACACTATAAGGTTAATAAACATACTATAACAAGACAAAATAACCCCAAGTTGTTTATGATTAATATATATAACCTTATATAAGTCATTTGGCCGAACCTTATATTTTTAGGAATAAAATAACAATTAATAATATAATATTTTTTTAAGAACTATTTTATGTCAATTTTGACACTATTTTGTAATTGATTTTTTTGAAAATGATAACAGCATGATTAGTTCTAAAACAGTTAATTAAATCAATAATAAAATGTCATATTAACCTATTAAATTAGTTTAATTCATAAAAAGTCTCAAATTACATTTATTTGGATATTTATAACATCAATTATGTTAATAGTTCCTCAATAAGGTAATTACTGCATCATCGTTGTGTCATAAATAAATTAAATTTTTTAATGTCTAAAATTACAAATAAAATTCCATTATGTATGAAATCGTTTTATCTTTCTAATGAATATTTATAGTCTAAATTAGCTTATGTATAACCCTATATTAAAAATGATTTAGTTATTAAACATTGATTTTAACTATTTTAACCCTTCTTTAAATAAATTAATAATAAATGTCCTAATCTAATCCAAGTGGGCCTAAATGGTCATATTTTATTCCTAATGATCTTTTTGGTCGAATTACACTTATCCAATAGAATTAGTATATGTGTTAGGGTAATAATAATACCATTTTTACCCTTAATTTCCCTATTTACTTTTAACCGTGGTAAAAAAAGTAAAAAGTTACTATTCACCAAAAATTATTTTTATCTTATTGAACCACATTTTAATCCTTGATATTAACCGTGTCTTTAGTATTTTTGAAATTCCACTCAGAGAAGTGGTTAAATTAAGTTTTATGTAAATTTTCAAACTCTCCTAGGAGGTGGGTAAAAGACCGAAAAGTTCACCAAAATTTTTATATGTCTAAAGTTATTATAAAATGACTCCAATGAATTTCTTTGAAATTATATAGGTATTATGTATCAATTTTGACCTAAAATAATTTTAAATAAATAAATAATTATTTAAATAAAAAGTAGGTTTTTAAATAGTAACCTAGTGTTTTCACTATTCATCAAAAATTGAATATTTTTAGAAAAATATGAAAATTTCACCCTAGGCTAATTTCGATATTCCAAATCCAAAAATGAAGTCCATTTTGAAAGATGAAATTTAAAATTTTTGAAAAAGTGGTTATTACTATTCATAATGGCTAGTTTTAATAATATTTTAACAGCATATCGATGTTTAGTGAAACTCGGTATTGCGTGAGACGCAAGCTATCGAGGAAGGTCACGATTGTGTGTAAAGAAATACAAGATAGTTTTGTTTGTAGTGAAAGATTCTTTTGATGATGTATATAAAAACAAAATATTTCTCATAAAAAATCTCAGGTGTTACAGCTACACAAACACTAAACAATGCTATAAAAACCCTAAAGACGCTTCAAAAACCTCAAAAAAATTAAACCCTAATATAACGTAATATAAAAAATTAAACCATAATAAACCCTTAATAAACTCTAATAATCCCTAAAAACACCTTATAATCCGAAAAAACACTAAGAGACTCTTCTCAACCCTAAAAAATCCCAAAAATACCTAATAAACCCTAATAAATGATAATAAAACCAAATAAACCCTAAAAACATGTTAAGAAAACCTAAACAACCCTAACCAACCTTAATAGACACTAATAAACACTAATAAACCATAATAAACCCCAAAAAACCCTAAAAGTTTTTAATAAACCATAAATAAATCCAAATAAACCCTACTCAACCTTAACAAACCTTTACACACCATAATGACCCCTAACAAAACCATATAAAACCCTAATAACAAAAAAACGCTAGTATACCTTAAAAAATTCCTAGAAACCCTGATAAACTCTAATATAACATAAAAAACGCTCACAAACAATAAAAAATGATCACAAACAATAAAAACACGCTATATTACCTAAAACGACCTAAAACACTACTATAACCTAATAAAGACAAAAAAAATGCTAATATACCTTAAAAATACCTAGAAACCATAATAAACCATAATAAACTTTAATATAACCTAAGAAACCCTAAAAACACTCACAAACAAAAACAAAATTCTCACAAATAATAAAAACACTATATTATCTAAAAAGAATTAACAAACACTAATATAACCTAATAAAATAAAAAAACTAATAATCCCTTAAAATCCCTAATAAAACCTAATAAAATCTAATAAACCCTAATAAAACCATAATAAAACCCTAAAAAATACCTTCTCAACCATAATAAACCTTGACACATCATAATAAAACCTTATAAAACCCAACTAAACCCTAATAAACAAAAAAAACGCAAACCATTTAAAAGCCCTATAAACCCTAATAAACGATAACAAATTCTAATAAAACCTAATAAAACATAAAAAATTCTCACTCCTACAACATCTGGCCTTGGGGGACCCCAGATCCTTGGACATCACTCACTAGTGTGCTCGTTACAGCTTCCTTTGGGCTGTCCAAATTCGGTCGTTGTTCCACCATGACCACCTCCAATGAATCCTCCTTCTCTGTTCCATCCACCTGAACTACTTCCACTCCACTCAACTTCACTAGGATAATTACCAGATCATGCCTTAGGTGGGCAAGGACATCCACAACCAGCAGTTATGGAGCCTTAGACTTAGCAGCATTCACTACAACCAGTGTTTCACTGTAGGTCTGCCCATCCACAACAATGCCAATCAGCTCAGAAGACACCCGTTCAAAATTTATCAACATTGGTTCGCCCAATCCCTCCAGACCCGAGACATTTCCAGCCCTGTATTCCACATAAACCGTCTGCTGCTGATCAGATTCTTTGTCGAGCCTCTCTCCTGGACAAGAGGTCCTCCTATTCGAGACTCCGTCATGGTAGTTTGAGGTCGAATGACCCAACCGACCGCAAGTCAAGCATAAATAAATCCATGTTTCGTAAACCAAATCTTTCTTCCACCTAAATTCCTCTCTAACCATAATCCACACCCACTCAACCGGTGTCTTTGAGACATCCACCTCCACACAGACCCGCAGATTGATCGGGTGACTCACAGTACGATCATCAGAGCAGAGGAATCGGCCAACCAGATTACCTAGCATATGGATGATAGCGGGATTTTGAAAGGGAAAGGGAAGGTGCAGGAGACTAACCAATGTCACAACGGAGGGTGAGTCCCAATTCATACAGAAGCCGAAAGACCAGCGGAGAAGAACGAACTTGCAGCTGTTGCATCTTCGGGGATCCCAAGACCATGTACATATCAGATCTTCTTCTGAGGAAAAACAAATCATCAAGTGATATTTCAAGTCCCAATTTCCAAAAATGAAGCGGTCAAACTCATCAACCGAGGACCTACGATGGTTGAAATGATCCACCAGGGTCGTATTCAGAAGACACGAGGATTTGAAGAACTCTGGAACTGATATTGAAAGCTGAGGATCCACATAGTGAAGATCTGGAACCTTTGGGCTTAATGAAATCGTTAAGAACACAGGGAGAAAAATGGGTTTAGAGAAACGGATAAAGGGATTCTGCTGAACCTGAGGAGGCGGCATCACTCTATCCACCCCTCCTTCTGTCAGGATAAAAAATGATCATAAACACTAAAAACAAGCTAATAAAACCTAAAAAGTCCAAACAAACCATCATATATATTAACAAAAACTAAAAAACACTCATATACCCTAATAAAAACAATAAAAAACCCTAGTAAACCCTAAAAATCTCTAACAGACCCTAATAAATACTAATCAACCCTAATAAAATCCTAATAAAACCTTAAAGATACCTACCCAACCCTAATAAAACCCTAAAAATACCTACTCAACCCTAATAAACCTTAACACACTATAATAAACCATAATAAACCCCACTAAACCATAAATACACAAATATACCATAAAAAACCCAAAAACCCCTAATAAATGCTAATAAAACTTAACAAAGCTTAAAAGAACTAATAAACCCTAATAAACACTACTAAACCCTAAAAAACCATAATATACCCTCTTAAAAATTAATAAACCATAATGAAAGATAATAAACCCTAATAAATCCTAAACATACCGAAATATACCATAATATACTATAATAAACTCAACTCAATCCTAATAAAACCCTCAAAATACCTAATAAAACCTAATAAACCTTAACACACCATAATAAACCCTAATAAAATCCTAATAACCCCCACCAAACCCTAAAAAACACTAATATACCCTTAAAAACCCTAAACCCTAACAAACCATAATAAATGTTAATAACACCTAAAAATTCTAAAAAATGCTAGTAAACCCTAAAAATACCTCTAATAATAATAATAGTAATAATGCACGTGCATGTGAATATGCATGTGCATGGTTTAAATAATAAATCATAACGCATGTGAATGTGCATATGCATGCGCATTTTTATGTGAATGATAATAAATAATAAATTATAAATAATAACGCATGTGAATTACATGTGTATGTGAATGTGCATGCGAATGATAATAAATAATAAATAATAACGCACATCCATGTGCATGTGCATGTGCATGTGCATGTGCATGGTAATAAACAATAAATAATAACCAATTCCACATGAATGTGCATTTGCATGTGAATGATAACAAATAATAAATAATAACACATGTGATTATAGAATAATGCACGTGCATTGTGTGTGAACGTGCATGAGAATAGATAATAATAACACATGTGATAATAGAATAACGCAATTGCATTGCATTTGCATGTACATGATAATAAATAATATATAATAACGCATGTTCATGTGCATTTACATGTAATGATAATGATAATGATGCATGCACGTGCATGGTAATAAATAATAAATAACAACGCACGTGCATGTGCATATGTATTTGATGATACAAACAACAACAACAACAACAACAATAATAATAATAATAGAATAATGCAAGTGAATTTCATGTGAACGTGCATAGTAGTAAATAATAAATAAATAAGAATACACATGCATGTGCATGTGCATTTACGTTTGATGATAATATTAATAATACTTATTGTAATAATAATAATAATAACGGATGTACGTGCTTGGTAATAAATAATAAATAACAACGCACATGAATCTGCATTATCATGTGATAATGATAATAATAATGATAATGATAATGATAATAATAATAATAATAATAATAATAGTTGTGATAATAATAATAATAATAATAAAATAATATTACAAGTTCATTGCATATGCACGTGTACGGTAATAAATAATAAATAATAATGCACGTGCATCTACATTTTCATGTGATGATGGTAATAATAACAACAGTAGTAATAATAGTAGTAGTATTGGTGATAATAGTAGTAGTATCAATGCATGTGATAATAGAATATTTCATGTGCATTACGTGTGCACGTGCATGGTAATAAATAATAACGGCCATGCATTGCATTTTCATGTGATGATGATGGTAATAATAATAATATTAATATTAATAATAATAACGCATGTGATAATAGAATAACACACGTTCATTGAATGTGCGTGTATGTGCATTTTCATGTGAATTTTCTTGTGATGATAATGATAATAACAACAACAACAACAACATCATCAACAACAACAACAATAATAACAATAATAACAACAACGCATGTGATAATAAAATAACATGTGTGCATTGCATTTGCACATGCATGGTAATAAAAATATAATAATAACACACATGAAGGTTCATGTGCATGTGGATGAGATGATGATGATAATAATAATAATAACAGTAATAATAAGTTATAGTTGTTTGAAAAAACAGCGGAGAGGACAAAAATGCAAAAAATGGGGTCTCAAAAAACCTAACAAATCACATAGTCATTGAAAAAGGAATAAATTCTTCTTCAGGTGTCCATTTCCACTCTATGAATATTCAAACTGAATCTTATGGAATGAAATATGATAAAAACAGGTGTCAGAGGCTGAACAGACACACAAATCAGAAGTTATGACCATTTAATGAAAAATTTGACAGGGATCCGTACAAGGAAATGGCATTTTGGAGGCCTTATGATGGGTTTCTGGGATTTTAGGGTCTCAAATATGACTTGAAATATGTTCAAGTCATCTTTATACGTATATCTCTTTGCTACTTTCTATTTGATATGTGGTAGAGCTCAGATGGACAACCAGAGCGAAAGTTATGGACGTTTGAAGTTGGACTTTCTTTTGGATTGGTATGACTAATATATCTTAGATTTCATTGATCTTCTCATAGTTTCTACTAAACTTGGTCCTAACTCATCTAACGAGATTTGATTTGACTGGTCACAACACTCAAACAGACACTTGAAGGAGAAGTTATGCCTATTTTAGTGAGTTGTGGGTTTCTTAGGTTTTGAGGAGCTAAGAGAGTTTCTCAATTTAAAATGACAATAACTTATGCTACATGTGTTCATTTTGGCTCTACCACATATCAAATCAAAGATTGTGAAAAGATATACACTCTAGTAACCACTAGAACCCTTTCTGACATTCTTCATCCCTAAAAAAGACCCAAAATCCCTTTGGATGGTCAAAATATTGGCTTCTGGTGTCCGTTTTGCAATAACTTCTTCTATGGGTGTCCGTTTTGCCTCTACCACATATCAAATCGAATCTTGCAACTATACCTACACTCCTATAACCACTGAAGAACCTTGTCACATCCTTGAAGGTACAAAAAGGTACTTAAACCCTCCAAAAGACCATAATTTCTACTCCTAGAGTCCGTTTTGCCTCTACCATATAACAAATCAAATCTTTAGACTAGATCTACACATCTATGACCAATATGAACACCTTATATTGTTCTTAAAGTCCTAAAAGGTCCTTAAGTCCTCCAAATGACCATAACTTCTACTCTGGGTGTCCGTTTCACCTCTACCGCATATCAAATTGAAGCATGCGACAAACTCTACTCATCTGTGACAACCATGAACAACTAAATAACCCTAAAGAACTATTAATAACCCCATAAACACTAAAAACCATTAAAACCCATGAAAAAACCTAAAACCACTAACAAAACCTAACAAACACTAACAAACCCTAACAAACCCTAACAAACCCCCAAAAAACCTAAAAAATATAACAAACCCTGACAGACCCAAACAAACCCTAACAAGCCATAAAAAACCCCAATAAGCACTAAGAAACCCCAGTAAACCCAAAAAAACCCGAAGACGCCCTAAAAACCCTAACAAAACCCTAAAAACCCTAAAAAACCCTAAGCAAACCTAAGAAACACTAACACACTCTTAGAAACCCTAAAACACCCTTAGAAACCTGAAAACACCCTTAGAAACCCTAGCACACCCTTAGAAACCCCAAAACACCCATAGAAACCCAAACACAACCATAAAAACCCTTAGAAACCATAGCACACCCTTAGAAACCCTAACCCACCCATAAAAACCCTAACCCACCCTTAGAAACCCTAATAACCCCTTAGAAACCCTAACAAACCCTTAGACACCCTAAATCACTCTAATAAGCACTAATAAATCCTAACAAACCCTACCAAAAAATAATAAACCATAATAAACCCTAAATCCCACTACTAAACCTGAATAAACACTAATAAATTGTAATAAACCCTAAAAACCTATTAGACCCCAATAAAAGCTACAAAATACCTAAAAACTAAAATATACAACAAAAATGCTATTATACCATTCAAAATGCAAATGTTCACAAAAAACCCCTAACAAACCCAGCAAAACCTGCCAAACCCTAAGAAACCCTAAAAACCCTAAAAACAATAAAACCCAAAAAAAAATACTAAAACCCATAAAAACCCCTAAAAACCCTAAAAACACGAAAAAACCGAAAAACCCCAAAAACAAAACTAAAAATGCTAAAAAAACCTCAAAACACCTCAAAAACCACTAAAAACCCTAAAAACGCCAAAAACACTAAAAACCCCCTAAAACCCTAAAAATGACTAAGAAACCCCCAACCAACCCTATGAAACCATTAAAAACCCTAAAACCCCCCTAGAAAACCCTAAAAACCTCAAAAGAAACCCTAATACATCATAAAGAACACTACAATACCCTAAAACCCCTAAAGAACCACTAAAGCCACTAACAATGCTACATAAACCCTAACAATTGCTACAAAAAACCAAAAAATGCTTCAAAACCACAAAACACAACAAAACCCCAAAAATTTCTAAAATAACCCTAAAAACATAAAAAATCCCAACACACCCATAAAACCCAAAAAAATGCATAAAACCCCAAACTACTCAAACAAACCGTAACAAACCCTAAAAACCCTAACAAAACCTAACAAACCCAAAAAACCACTAATAAACCTTAAGAACTACTAATAAACCCTAATAACCACTAAAACCCACTATTAAATCCTAAAAACACTAGTAAACACTAATAAATCGTAATAACCTATAATAAACCCCAAAAGACTTTATTAGACCCAAATAAATGCTACAAAAACCCTAAAACCCCTAATATACAATAAAAACACTGTAAAACCCAAATAAACCCTAATAATCACTAAAAACCCTACCAAGCCTGACAAAACGCTACAAAAACCTCCAAATAATAGCCTACAAAGCCCTACAACCCTCTAAAAAACCCTAATAACCCCAAAATAAATCGTAACAAACCCTAACAACACCAAATAAATCGTAACAAATCCTAACAACGCCAAATAAATCGTAACAAACTGAAAAAAAAACCATAACAAACCCCTAATAGACCGTAATAAAACCTAAAAAATCATAATAAAACCTAATAAATCATAATAAACCCAAAATACACATTACTAAACCCTATTAAATAAAATAAATCCTAATAAACCCTAATAAATCTTAAATAATCCTAAAAAAGGTTGATAAACACTAGAAAAAGCTATTAATGCCTACAAAAGCCCAATAAAACCCTAATATACAATAAAAATGCTAATAAACTGCAACAAATCCTAAAGAACACTAATAAACCCTAAAGAGACCTAATAAACTTTAAAGAACCATATAAACTCTAAAGAACACTAAAAAACCCTAAATAACCCAAAAAAATGCTAAAACACATTATATAAACCCTAAAAACTGCTACAATACCCAAACAAACCCTAAAACCCACTAAAAACCCTAATAACCCCTATTAATCCCAAAAAAAAATAAACCCATAATCCCCCCCCAACCATTAAAAAGCCATCAGATACCCTAAAAAACCATAAACACCCTTTAATAACTCTTAAAAACCCTAAAAATACTACAAACCATAAACAACCATTAAAACCCAAAAAAAAAGGATTAAAATAGATACATTTACCCTAAAAACATTACATAAAACCTTAAAGATGCTACAAAAACCTTAAAAATGCAACATAAACCAAAGAACGCAACATAAACTCAAAAAACGCTACATAAACCTTAAAAGAAGTACATAAACCCTAGAACTGTAACATAATCCCTAAAAAACACAACATGAATCTTAACAATGCAACATAAATATTAAAAAATGCTACATAAAACCTAAAAACACAATATAAACCCTAAAAACACTACATGAACCCAAAAAACGATACATAAATCCTGAAAATACAACATAAACTCTACATCACCCCTAAAAATGCAACATAAACTCAGAAAATGCAACATAAACCCTAAAAATGCTACATAAAACCTAAACCCTAAACACGCAATATAAACTCTAAAAACATTACATAATCCCTAAAAATGATACATAAAACCTAAAACTGCTAAATAAACCCTAAAAGTTCTACATAAACACTAAAAATGCTACATAAACTCTAACAACGCTACACAAACCCTAAAAAATTCTACAAAAACCCTAAAGATGCTTTAAAACCCTCAAAAATATTAAACCCTAACATACCATAATATAAAAAATTAAACCTTAATAAACCCCTAATAAACTCTAATAATCCCTAAAAGCACCTTATAATCTTTAAAACCCCTAAGAAACTCTACTCAACTCAAATAAAACTCCAAAAATACCTAATAAACCCTCATAAATGATAATAAAACATAACAAACCCTAAAAGCATGTTAAGAAATCCTAAAAACCCTAACTAAACCTAATAGACACTAATAAACACTAATAAACCCTAATTGTAACGCCCGGACCCCAGTTGCCCAGAGTCGGTGCATTAATTACATAACATTGGCATGATCACAAGAAAGATCAAATCCCGAAAGACCGATTGGTTTAGTAGCCTTGGAAACACTAGATATAATCATAAAGTTTTACATTACATTTCAAAGTGAAAAACTACAACAACAACAAAGTCTTCATATCCACACTATTAACCCCTCATAATATCCCTGCAAGTCATTCATAAATTACTTCTTCACTACCTGGGAAAAATAAAACATAGAAAAGGGGTGAGCTCAAATGCCCAGTAAGGATAACAATATAGCGGAACATTCAAAATAAGCATAAACATTTAAGGCAATGAATTACTAAAACAAAAGCCTTTTAAAAATTGAACTTCAACATAGTATGGCAAAAGTAAAATGAAATAATGCCATTTACTTGTTCACATGGATATTCTACTAATCGAATAATCACATGCAATATCAATAACCACTTTCATAATGTTGGAATGCATAATGCCAGACTATCATAACCACATAGCCAAGGCCTCGTTCCAAGACTACAAATAAGATTTTGTCAAGGCCTTGTGCCAAGACACTAGTTTGTCTCATGAGACCTACCGATGCATCGAGGAGCTATATCGGGCTCCACCCGTCACTTATTAAGTCCAATGCATTCCCATATGAAAAGGTTTAAACATAACATAAACATTCGTATTAAAACTAGCATACGAAATGTCAATACTTTCACCATAAACTATGAATGGTATAAAAATAGCACATCCACAGTCAAACATATCACAAAACCTTCAATACAATATAGAAGTTTTGTATCATAATAAATCAACTTCAAATAATCTTAAAATCCATCAAAGGATGTTGACATAGATGAAATCAAAATTCTTTTAAAAGAAATATCTCCTTTTATTTTGAAATCATTTAAGATCCATATAAAATAAAACATTTTCTTTGAAAATATTCTTATAAGCTTGTAAGGGAAGCTTTTAAGATTTTATAACGGCGTAAAATAACCGCACCCGCCGTATAAGTTAAAAAAAACATTCTTACCTCAATTCTGTCGAAAAGGTTAAAATGGACCTTGTTTTGAAAACGACGGAAAGATTCCTTTATAAACCTCTTATAAAAAGTCAAACAGGGGTATAAATGACTTTAACCCATATTCTTGTAAATAGTAAAAATGTTTTGAAATACATTTTTAAGAAACATGGATGTGGATGATAAAGATATCCCAGTAGATTATTACGTATAAACAACCTCGGATAATGAAGAGATTGTGAAATAACCCTTACCTTGTACTTTTCCTTGGTTGGGGTAGGTTAACCTCTTGTATAATAGTGAAATAATTGTTACTAAATTATACAAGAATCATATACATTAATATGATATCATATATGATCTTTTAATATTGATTTGATAATAATATCTTAGTATTATCGCCGTTTCGGGTGTTAACTTACTCATTTTCTTTATATGTTTTGTTACATAAGTCATGTTTGTTGTATCTTATTCATATCCAGAATGATATCAAGTCCTTAAACATCATTTTTAAATAATTAAATGATAATTATACTTGAATGGATACGATGGAGAATGAATCTCATCGCGTTCGTGGAGACGGTAGTCCGTACGTACGCACGAACGCTACTTCCATTTAATTTTTATTTTAAAAGAATCGAATACAAATGATACATAGGTATATTACTATTCCAGTATAATATAATATTTTATATATGTTACTTAAGTTCATTAACACCATCCTTTATACGTTCCATGTGTGGTATGAACGAGTCATATCATTTTAAGGGGGCGGTAGTCCGCACTTCCTCAAATGAAATTATCGTATGTATATACAACATGAAACGAATAATGGTATGAAATAAAATGGAATTACAGAAGCTTATATATAAAATATATATCATTAATATCATATTTAATTACAGTGCCATCATAATGGCCACCATGAGAGGCGGTAAGATGTATTTGAACAATCATCGTTTCGTGAGGCGTTAGTTTGCCATCCACAGAAACATTATGTTCATCATCCATTAGATGGAGTTGTGTGTATGTGTAGTTTGAATCCTTCTTATAACAACATCCTAGTATATTGAGGATACTGGTGTTGTTACAAAAGAAAGGAAATAAAAAGAGTTTGGGGGTTGGAGAAGCAAAATAAATGAAAATAATTTAAGAGAAATCGTTACCTTTAATTTAGGTAACTCACTTTGGTTAGAACCAAAGGACTTGTTGAAATGCTTTCTGCCTAAGGGAAAGCTTCAAGGAGGAGGAGAGGGATGTGGGGAGCTTATTTGGGCAGAGTTTGGACGAGCCAAGTGGCTTGAGAGGTGTGAGGAATGAGTAGAAGTGGTCTCCTTTTATAAGGGAGAGGAGGGGCTCTTTAGGAAAGTGTGAAAGTATTACTTTATAATATATTTGTATTCGGTTTATAATGGTCCAAAAATCATTGAGGTCGAAGATAAGATGACTCATATTCTAAATAACATCAACCAATAAGAATTGGACAGGTTTTAGATAATATTTTAATCATTATAATCTTATTTATTTAAATGATTTATTAATGAGGTAAACATTGCATCATTATTGTGTCATTAATAATTTAAATTATTTGATGTCTAAAAATTGTAAATAAAATATCATTATGTAGGAAATCTTTTTATATTTCTAATGAATATTTATAATCGAAAATCCAACATGTATAACCCTATGTAAAAATTGTTCTTCTAAAAGATGTAAGCTTATGCCATTTTTATTTTTATTTTAACTTTATTAATATAATGTGTCATTATCACTTACAAGTGGATCAATGGGGTCCCAAAATTGACCCAAAGATGCCCATGGTCGACCATGTATCAACCAATAGGGTTAAGACACGTTTTAGGGTAATTTTGTATTATTATAATATTATTTTTTTTAACCCTTATTTACCGGATTTACCCTTAACCATGGTAAATAAAATATTTACCGCAGTAATTATTCAAAATGTGTAAAAATAAAAGTTACCTATTTACATAATTTGGACATCCTGATTCCAAATATGGAATCCATTTTCCTAAATTCAAAACACAGAAGTGGCAGAAATTAATTTAAAATTAATTCCCGCTGTCAAAACAAAAAGCGTGTTTTTAAGAGATAATAACTATCAAAAGATTGACACTCGTTTATGTTCGGTTTAATTGTAAAATTATGTCCAATGACCAACATTATATTAAATGGTAAAAATATATTCTAAAAATACTTTAAAACCACTCAAATTCATAATTTATCACTATTAATTATTTTGATTAAAAAAGTTGTTTTTAATTAAAATTTAGTAATTTTCACTATTCATCAAAATATGAAAGTTATCCGAAATGTACCAAAATTTCACCTTAGGCTAAATTCGATATTCCGAATCCAAAAATGAAGTCCATTTTCAAATATAAAATATATATAATTTCAAAAAGTAGGTATTACTATTCATAACGGCTAGTTTGATTAGTTATGGTGTGTTAGAACTCGGTGTTGCGTACAACACACGCTATCACATTATTCAAAGAGAAGCATACCGTAGAAGCTTGGGGTGTTACATTCTCCCCTCCTTCAAATAATTGCGTCCTCGCAATTTCTAGGGTATTACTGCATAAAAAGACTCGGGTGGTTCTTCATCATAAGTTCCTCGGGTTCCCACGTTGCCTCTTCCATCTTATGATTCCTCCACAAAACTTTTACCAGACGCGTCGTCCGGTTTCTCAGCACTTGTTCTCTCATATCAATAATCTTGATGGGCTCTTCGCAATAAGACAGATCGGGTTCCAGTTCTAAATCTTCATAGGTGAGTACATGTGTTGGGTCAGGCATGTATTTTCTCAACAGAGATACGTGGAACACATCGTGAACTTTGGAGAGACTTGGCGGCATTGCCAATCGGTAAGCTACAACCCCAATTCGTTCTAGAATTTAGAAAGGTCCGATGTACCTGGGACTCAATTTACCTTTCTTACCAAAACGTATGACTCCCTTCCACGGAGATACCTTCAGAAAAACATGATCACCGACTTGAAATTCCAAATCCTTCCTTCGATTATCGGCATAGCTCTTCTGCCTACTTTGAGCTGCTTTGATGTGATTTTGGATTACTTTCACCTTTTCCACCGTTTCCTCCACCAGTTCTGGGCCTACAAGTTTTCTTTCACCAACGTCATCCCAACAGGTTGGTGTACGACATCTCTTTCCGTATAACGCTTCATATGGTGCCATCTGAATACTCGAATGGAAGCTATTGTTATAGGAAAATTCTACCAGAGGTAAATATTGATCCCACATACCCTGAAAGTCAAGTGAGCAAGATCTCAACATGTCTTCTAAGGTCTGAATAGTCCGTTCTGATTGTCCATCTGTCTGAGGGTGGTAAGCAGTGCTCAAATGAAGTTCAGTATCCAGGGATTTCTGAAGACTTTTCCAAAATCTTGAAGTAAAACGGGGATCACGATCAGAAACAATTGATAAGGGTACTCCATGAAGTCTCACAACTTCATTAATATATAATCTTGCTAGACGTTCCAGAGGTAGATCTTCTCTTATAGCAAGAAAATGTGCTGACTTGGTAAGACGATCAACAATAACCCATATTGCATCGTTCCTTCTAGGAGTCTTTGGTAGCCCCATGACAAAGTCCATCGTAATATTGTCCCATTTCCACTCCGGTATGGGAAGAGGTTGCATGACTCCTCCAGGCTGTTGCCTTCCATCTTTCACTTGTTGACAAACCATACATCTTGACACAAAATCAGCAATCTCCCTCTTCATGTTGTCCCACCAAAAATGTTCCTTCAAATCTCTATACATTTTGGTGCTCCCAGGGTGTATAGAGAAATTGGAACTATGAGCATCATCCAGCAATTCCCTTTTTAGATCAGGTATATTGGGAACACAAAGTCTCTTCCCGAATTTCAAAATTTCACCTTGATACGCAAAGTCTCTCAATCTCCCATCATTCACAGCTTTAATCTTCTTTTGGAATTCTTCATCATCAGTCTGAGAACTCTTAATCCTTTCTAGTAAAGATGGTTTGGCAACCATTTGAAAAATCATTGATGTTTCACCTTCCCTGGTTATTCCCATGTCCATCTTCACTAGATCCATGAAAATTGGATCCCTTTCAATTCTCATATTGTTCAAAACTCCATGGTCTTTTCTACTCAAAGCATCTGCCACCTTGTTTGCCTTCCCCGGGTGGTAGTGTATCGTACAATCATAATCCTTGAGTAATTCAAGCCATCTCCTTTGCCTCATGTTGAGTTCTTTTTGTGAGAAAATATACTTCAAACTCTTGTGATCAGTATAAATCTCACATTTTTCACCATAGAGGTAGTGCCTCCATATCTTCAAAGAAAAGATCACAGCTGCTAACTCAAGATCATGAGTAGGATAGTTTTGTTCATGAATTTTCAACTGTTGTGATGCATAGGCAATAAATCTATCATTCTGCATAAGGACACAGCCAAGTCCTTTCTTCGATGCATCACTATAAATAACGAACCCATCATTCCCCGATGGTAGAGTCAATATAGGAGCATTGAATAATCTTCTCTTCAGTTCTTCGAAACATTCTTCACACTCTTTTGTCCAAACAAATTTAACCCCTTTACGTGTGAGCTTCGTTAATGGGTTAGCCAATCGGGCAAAATTCTGGACGAAACATCGATAATAACCTGCCAAGCCAATAAAACTACGTACCTCAGTTATACTCGTAGGTGCTGGACATTCTTGGATTGCCTTGGTCTTAGAAGGATCAACAGAGATTCCATCTTTTGAGACAATATGGCCAAGAAAATAAATCTCCTGAAGCCAGAATTCACACTTGCTAAACTTCCCATATAATTCATGCCTCCTCAGAGTCTTCAAGATAATGCGCAAGTGATTTTCATGATCTTCGTAGGTTTTGGAGTATACCAAGATATCATCAATAAATACCACCACAAATTCATCGAGATACTCCTTGAAAACTCTATTCATCAGATCCATGAATACAGAGGGTGCATTAGTCAATCCAAACGGCATTACAGTAAACTCGTAATGCCCGTACCTGGTTCGAAATGCTGTCTTCGGAATGTCTTCCTTCTTTACACACAACTGATGGTATCCAGATCGAAGGTCAATCTTTGAAAAGTATTGAGCTCCATGCAGTTGGTCAAATAAATCATCAATACGAGGTAGGGGATACTTGTTCTTTATCGTTATAGCATTGATCTCCCTGTAGTCGATACATAACCTCATAGATCCATCTTTCTTTTTAACAAAAAGAACAGGGGCTCCCCATGGAGAAACACTAGGGAGAATAAATCCCTTATTACTCAATTCCTCTAGTTGTTTCTTTAGTTCAACTAACTCTACAGTGGCCATTATATAAGGGGTCTTCGATATAGGCCTTGATCCAGGAATCAAATCAATGGAAAACTCAACTTCTCGTTCTGGAGGATGTCCAGGTAAATCTTCCGGAAATACATCCACAAATTCTTTCACAACAGGTACATCCTCTATTGGAACATTCCTTTCCTCACCGATAGTTACTTCATTCTCTTCCTCCCCAATAATTGAATTTAGTTGAGCTACTGGGGGTGGATCTAAATAAGAATTAGGTGGTGACGATTCCGCTCTAAAAATAAGGTGCTCCTTATAATTATCATCAAGAATCGTAACCTCTTTCTTCTTACAATAAATCTTCGCATCATAGTCCGAAAGCCAGTCCATACCGAGGATTATATCAAACTCAATCATAGGTATGACGATGAGATTAGCAGATAAAGAAAATTTATGTGCTCTAATGGGGACTGATTCACAAAACTTTGTTGCAATGATACTTCCCTTAGGAGTTTTAACTGAAAACTCCCTTATTAAATTAAATTGGAAATATCTAATTTTCTTAGCAAACTGGGAAGATATGAAACAATGCGATGATCCAGAATCAAATAATGCATTTGCTAAACTTGAGGAAACCATTAAATTACCTGCCACCACGTCTTTTGGAGCTTCTACCTCTGCAGTAGTGATAGCATAAGCCTGGCCTTGATCCCTTGGCCTTTTCTGAGGTAAGTTCTCCTGACGCTTAGGGCATGCATTTGCATAATGCCCCATCTCCCTGCAATTGTAGCACTGAAAGTTGGTAGCTTCCTTCTTCCCCTTGCAATCATGAGCTTGGTGGCCTTTTTCACCACACTTGTAACAGACTCACATTCCCTTCAGGCAAGTACCGGGGTGTTTCTTCCCGCACTTACCACAAGATGGATATTCAACCTTTCCCTTCTTCCCCTTATTTCCATTCCCAGATTGATCAGCAGGTCTCTTCTTCTCTTGCTTTGCTTTAAAGTCATAAGACTTAGAGAATTCCTTTTCGGTCTTGATAGCACATGAGACAATGTCTTCGTACGATGAAAAGGATTGTGAGACTAATGCTCGACGGAGAAATGGTTTTAACCCATCAAAGAAACGATCAATCTTACTTCTTGGGTTGCGAATATAATCACCAGCGTACCTCGCTAACCTTGTAAAGTTAGCCTCATACTTTGTGACATTTTCATCCTCCTTTTGTCTCAGACTCAGAAATTGTCTTTCCATATCTGCTCGATGGTCGCGAGGAAAGTATTTTTCTAAAAACAGATCTTTGAACTCCCTCCATTCCATATTTGATACTTCAACATCTTCTTTCGTATTTTGAATCAATGACCACCATTGATCAGCATCTCCAGTGAGGCGGTAAACTACCATGATAACTTTTTCCCTTTCACTGCTCCCCAAAGCCTGAAATATTTTCTCTAAGGAAAATATCCATTGCTCAGCTACTAAGGGATTTGTATTCCCATTGAATGTTGGTGGTTGTTGCCTCATGAATCGATCTAACATTGATCCTCCACGCTGCGGATCAGGGTGCTCCATACGGGTAAGGTTATTATTCATAACCTGAGTAAGTTGTCCCAGTATGGTGATTAGCTGATCAGCACCAGTTGCATCACCAGCCCCACTATAATTATCTTGAGCAGGAGGGCAATCCCTACATGGAGTGCGTGCATTGATACGGTTTCCATTTCTTCCACTAGGCGCCATTTCTAAACAATGGCATAAACTAGATCAGTTTATGAATCAAAATACATAATCCCATACTTATAAAACACTTAGCATAAATTGAACTATTTATGGATATAATCCATAATCATAAAAATGTTTTCTTTGAGGAAGTATATACTCATAAACCCTTCATAATGATTTGTAAAGATAGTGAGAGTTATCCTAAGCATATCCCCCGAGAGTGTCGTAACCAAGAGTGCAGCAAGGCCCGTTGTCGTGCACTAGTTCCCGTTCGAGTCTAGCTCAAAGCGGTGTTTTCGGGTTTTACCCCTAGGTACATCTGTGCCAGAGCCGCCTCTACCTGCTCGTATCCAGACAGAGATGTATTGCTCGAAAAACTCACAAAATCTCTACAATACCAAAATTCTAGGAAGTTCTTCTATACTAATCCTCAAAGTTCATCTTAGGTCTACGTGCTCTAATCAGAGTTTATCTAAATCTAGCTTCCAAGGTTTGTACTAAACTTCCTCTGATACCAACTGTAACGCCCCGACCCCAGTTTCCCAGAGTCGGTGCATTAATTACATAACATTGGCATGATCACAAGAAAGATCAAATCCCGAAAGACCGATTGGTTTAGTAGCCTTGGAAACACTAGATATAATCATAAAGTTTTACATTACATTTCAAAGTGAAAAACTACTACAACAACAAAGTCTTCATATCCACACTATTAACCCCTCATAATATCCCTTCAAGTCATTCATAAATTACTTCTTCACTACCTGGGAAAAATAAAACATAGAAAAGGGGTGAGCTCAAATGCCCAGTAAGGATAACAATATAGCGGAACATTCAAAATAAGCATAAACATTTAAGGCAATGAATTACTAAAACAAAAGCCTTTTAAAAATTGAACTTCAACATAGTATGGCAAAAGTAAAATGAAATAATTCCATTTACTTGTTCACATGGATATTCTACTAATCGAATAATCACATGCAATATCAATAACCACTTTTATAATGTTGGAATGCATAATGCCAGACTATCATAACCACATAGCCAAGGCCTCGTGCCAAGACTACAAATAAGATTTTGTCAAGGCCTTGTGCCAAGACACTAGTTTGTCTCATGAGACCAACCGATGCATCGAGGAGCTATATCGGGCTCCACCCGTCACTTATTAAGTCCAATGCATTCCCATATGAAAAGGTTTAAACATAACATAAACATTCGTATTAAAACTAGCATACGAAATGTCAATACTTTCACCATAAACTATGAATGGTATAAAAATAGCACATCCACAGTCAAACATATCACAAAACCTTCAATACAATATAGAAGTTTTGTATCATAATAAATCAACTTCAAATAATCTTAAAATCCATCAAAGGATGTTGACATAGATGAAATCAAAATTCTTTTAAAAGAAATATCTCCTTTTATTTTGAAATCATTTAAGATCCATATAAAATAAAACATTTTCTTTGAAAATATTCTTATAAGCTTGTAAGGGAAGCTTTGAAGATTTTATAACGGCGTAAAATAACCGCACCCACCGTATAAGTTAAAAAAAACATTCTTACCTCAATTCTGTCGAAAAGGTTAAAATGGACCTTGTTTTGAAAACGACGGAAAGATTCCTTTATAAACCTCTTATAAAAAGTCAAACAGGGGTATAAATGACTTTAACCCATATTCTTGTAAATAGTAAAAATGTTTTGAAATACATTTTTAAGAAACATGGATGTGGATGATAAAGATATCCCAGTAGATTATTACGTATAAACAACCTCGGATAATGAAGAGATTGTGAAATAACCCTTACCTTGTACTTTTCCTTGGTTGGGGTAGGTTAACCTCCTGTATAATAGTGAAATAATTGTTACTAAATTATACAAGAATCATATACATTAATATGATATCATATATGATCTTTTAATATTGATTTGATAATAATATCTTAGTATTATCGCCGTTTCGGGTGTTAACTTACTCATTTTCTTTATATGTTTTGTTACATAAGTCATGTTTGTTGTATCTTATTCATATCCAGAATGATATCAAGTCCTTAAACATCATTTTTAAATAATTAAATGATAATTATACTTGAATGGATACGATGGAGAATGAATCTCATCGCGTTCGTGGAGACGGTAGTCCGTATGTACGCACGAACGCTACTTCCATTTAATTTTTATTTTAAAAGAATCGAATACAAATGATACATAGGTATATTACTATTCCAGTATAATATAATATTTTATATATGTTACTTAAGTTCATTAACACCATCCTTTATACGTTCCATGTGTGGTATGAACGAGTCATATCATTTTAAGGGGGCGGTAGTCCGCACTTCCTCAAATGAAATTATCGTATGTATATACAACATGAAACGAATAATGGTATGAAATAAAATGGAATTACAGAAGCTTATATATAAAATATATATCATTAATATCATATTTAATTACAGTGCCATCATAATGGCCACCATGATAGGCGGTAAGATGTATTTGAACAATCATCGTTTCGTGAGGCGTTAGTTTGCCATCCACAGAAACATTATGTTCATCATCCATTAGATGGAGTTGTGTGTATGTGTAGTTTGAATCCTTCTTATAACAACATCCTAGTATATTTAGGATACTGGTGTTGTTACAAAAGAAAGGAAATAAAAAGAGTTTGGGGGTTGGAGAAGCAAAATAAATGAAAATAATTTAAGAGAAATCGTTACCTTTAATTTAGGTAACTCACTTTGGTTAGAACCAAAGGACTTGTTGAAATGCTTTCTGCCTAAGGGGAAGCTTCAAGGAGGAGGAGAGGGATGTTGGGAGCTTAGTTGGGCAGAGTTTGGACGAGCCAAGTGGCTTGAGAGGTGTGAGGAATGAGTAGAAGTGGTCTCCTTTTATAAGGGAGAGGAGGGGCTCTTTAGGAAAGTGTGAAAGTATTACTTTATAATATATTTGTATTCGGTTTATAATGGTCCAAAAATCATTGAGGTCGAAGATAAGATGACTCATATTCTAAATAACATCAACCAATAAGAATTGGACAGGTTTTAGATAATATTTTAATCATTATAATCTTATTTATTTAAATGATTTATTAATGAGGTAAACATTGCATCATTATTGTGTCATTAATAATTTAAATTATTTGATGTCTAAAAATTGTAAATAAAATATCATTATGTAGGAAATCTTTTTATCTTTCTAATGAATATTTATAATCGAAAATCCAACATGTATAACCCTATGTAAAAATTGTTCTTCTAAAAGATGTAAGCTTATGCCATTTTTATTTTTATTTTAACTTTATTAATATAATGTGTCATTATCACTTACAAGTGGATCAATGGGGTCCCAAAATTGACCCAAAGATGCCCATGGTCGACCATGTATCAACCAATAGGGTTAAGACACGTTTTAGGGTAATTTTGTATTATTATAATATTATTTTTTTTAACCCTTATTTACCGGATTTACCCTTAACCATGGTAAATAAAATATTTACCGCAGTAATTATTCAAAATGTGTAAAAATAAAAGTTACCTATTTACATAATTTGGACATCCTGATTCCAAATATGGAATCCATTTTCCTAAATTCAAAACACAGAAGTGGAAGAAATTAATTTAAAATTAATTCCCGCTGTCAAAACAAAAAGCGTGTTTTTAAGAGATAATAACTATCAAAAGATTGACACTCGTTTATGTTCGGTTTAATTGTAAAATTATGTCCAATGACCAACATTATATTAAATGGTAAAAATATATTCTAAAAATACTTTAAAACCACTCAAATTCATAATTTATCACTATTAATTATTTTGATTAAAAAAGTTGTTTTTAATTAAAATTTAGTAATTTTCACTATTCATCAAAATATGAAAGTTATCCGAAATGTACCAAAATTTCACCTTAGGCTAAATTCGATATTCCGAATCCAAAAATGAAGTCCATTTTCAAATATAAAATATATATAATTTCAAAAAGTAGGTATTACTATTCATAACGGCTAGTTTGATTAGTTATGGTGTGTTAGAACTCGGTGTTGCGTACAACACACGCTATCACATTATTCAAAGAGAAGCGTACCGTAGAAGCTTGGGGTGTTACACTAATAAACCCCTAAAAAGGCCTAATAACCATAAATAATGCCAAATAAACCCTACTCAACCCTAACAAAACTTAACACACCATAATAACCCCTAATAAAGCCCTACAAAACCCTAATAAAGAAAAAATGATAGAATACCTTAAAAAATCCCTAGAAACTCTCATAAACTCATATATAACCTAATAAACCCTAAAAACTCTCACAAACAATAAAAAAATGATCACAAACAATAAAAACGTTCTATATTAGCTAAAAAGACCTAAAAACACTAATATAACCTACTAAAGACAAAAATTCTAATATACCTTAAAAATATCTAGAAACCCTAATAAACCATAATAAACTTTAATATAACCTAAGAAACCCTAAAAACACTCACAAAGAAAAACAAAATGCTCACAAACAATAAAAACATGCTATATTATCTAAAAAGACCTAACGAACACTAATATAACCTAACAAAACAAAAAAAACTAATAAACCCCTAACAAACCCTAATAAACCCTAAAAATCCATAGTAAACCCAAATAAAAACTAATAAACCCTAATAAAACCATAATAAAACCCTAAAAATACCTTCTCAACACTAATAACCCTTGACACACCATAACAAAACCTAATAAAACCCAACTAGAACCCAATAAACAAAAAAATGCAAACAAACCATTAAAAGCCCTAGAAACCCTAATAAACCCTAATAAATTAAAATAAAAGATAATAAACCATTAAAAATGCTCAAAAACACTAAAAACATGCTAATAAAACCTAAAAAGTCATAGCAACCCCTCATATGTATTAACAAAAACTAAAAAACCCTCATGTACCCTAATAAAAACACTAACAAACCCTAGTAAACCTTAAAAATACCTAACAAAACCTAATTAACCGTACTCAATCCTAATAAAACCTTAAAGATACCGACTCAACCCTAATAAAACCCTAAAAATACCTACTCAACCCTAATAAACCTTAACAGACCATAATAAACCATAATAAACCCCACTAAACCCTAAAATTGAAAATATACCATTAAAAAGCCCTAAAACCGCTAATAAATGCTAATAAAACATAACAAAGCTTAAAAGCGCTAATAGACCTGAATAGACACTACTAAACACTAACAAACCCTAATATACCCTCTTAAAAATTAATAAACCATAATGAACCATAATAAACCCTAATAAATCCTAAACATACCCAAATATACCATAATATACACTACTAAACACTAACATGAATTTGCATGTGAATGATAAAAAAGAATAATTAATAACTCATGTGATAATAGAATAATGCATGTGCATTGAGTGTGCATGTGCATTAAAAATAATAATAATAACACATGTGATAATAGAATGACGCAAGAGTAATGCATTTTCATGTGCATGATAATAAATAATATATAATAACGCACGTGCATTTGCATTTACATGTAATGATAATGATAATGACGCATCCACGTGCACGGTAATAAATAATAACGAACAACACACGTGCATGTGAATTTTTATTTGATGATACAAACAACAACAACTACAAGAATAATAATAATAATAATAATAATAATAATAAAATAACGCAAGTGCATTTCATGTGGACGTGCATAGTAGTAAATAATAAATAAGAACGCACATGTATGTGCGTGTGCCTTTACATTTGATGATAATATTAATAATACTAAGTGTAATAATAATAATAACACATGAACGTGCATTATAATAAATAATAAATTACAACGCACATGAATGTGCATTTGCATGTGATAAATATATTAATAATGATAATAATAATAATAATATTATTATTATTAATAACTATGATAATAATAATAATAATAAAATGATAATACAAGTGCATTTCATTTCACGTACATGGAAATAAATAATAAATAATAACGCATGTGCATCTACATTTGCATGCGATGATAGTAATAAAAATAACAGTAGTAATAATAGTCGTAGTTGTGGTGATAATAGTAGTAGTACTAATGCATATGATAATAGAATATTTCATGTGCATTACGCGTGCATGTTTATGGTAATAAATAATAACTCTCGTGCATTTCAGTTGCATGTGATGATGATAATGATGATGATAATAATAATAATAATAATATTATTATTATTATTATTATTAACAATGCATGTGATGATAGAATAAAACATTTTCATTTAATGTGCGTGTATGTGCATTTGGATGTGAATTTTCATGTGATGATAATAACAATAACAACAACAACAACAACAACAACAACCATAATAATAATAATAATAATAATAATAATAACAACGCATGTGATAATAAAATATCGTGTGTGCATTGCATGTGCACGTGCATGGTAATAAAAATATAATAATGTTGCACGTGCATGTGCATGTGAATTTTCATGAGACGATGATAATAATAATAATAATAACAGTAATAATAAGTTATAGTTGTTTGAAAAAACAGCAGACATCACAAAAGTGCTAGAAATGGTGTCTCGAAAAACCTAACAAATCACAGGGTCATTAATAAAGGCATAACTTCTTCTTTAGGTGTCCATTTCTGCTCTATGAATAGTCAAACTAAATCTCATGGAATGAAATACGATAAAAACAGGTGTCTGAGGCCGAACAAACACACAGATCAGAAGTTATGACCATTTCTAGAAATATTTGTGAGGGATCCGGACACAAAAATGGAGTTTTGGAGGCCTTCTAATGGGTTTTGTGGATTTTTGGGTCCCAAAAATGACTTAAACTTTTTTAAAGTTATCCTTATGTGTATATATCTTCGTTGCCTTCAATTTGATATGTGGTAGAGCTCAAACGGACAACCAAAGAGAAAGTTATGGTTGTTTAAAGTTGGACCATTCTTGGAATGGTATAACTAATATATCTTATGTTTCATTGATCTTCTCCTAGTTTCTATTAGACTTGGTCCTCACTCATCTCATGAGCTTCCATTTTACTAGTCACAGCGCTCAAACGGACACCCGAAGGAGAAGTTTTTCCTATTTTAGTGAGTTGCGGGTTTCTTAGGTTTTTAGGTGCCAGGAAGGTTGCTAAATTTAAAATGGCAATAACTGTTGCTACGTGTGTTCATTTTTGCTCTACCACATATCAAATCGAAGATTGTGAAAAGTTACACACTCTGTTAACCACTGGAACCCTTTCTGACAATCTTCAACCCTCCAAAAGACCCAAAATCCCTTTGGATGGTCAAAATATTGGCTTCTGGTGTCCGTTTGGAAATAACTTCTTCTATGGGTGTCCATTTTGCCTCTACCAAATATCAAATCGAAGCTTGAGACTAGACCTACACTCCTATAACCACTAAAGCACCTTCTCACATCCTTGAATGCCCAAAAAGGTACTTAAACCATCCAAAAGACCATAACATCTACTCTGGGAGTCCGTTTTGCCTCTACCATATATCAAATCGAAGCTTTCAACAAGATCTACACATCTGTGACCAATAGGAACACCTTATCACGTTCTTAAAGACCCAAAAGGACCATAAGTCCTCCAAATGACCATAACTATTGATCTGGGTGTCCGTTTCACCTCTACCACATATCAAATTGAAGCTTGTGACTAGCTCTACACATTTGTGACAACCATGAACAACTAAATAACCCTAAAAAACCATTAATAACCACATAAACACAAAAAATCCATTAAAAACCACACAAAACCCTAACAAACCCTAAAAAACCCTAGAAAACCTCAAAAACCCCTAAAAATATATTACAAACCCAAAAAACCCTAACAAGCCCTAACAATCCCAAATAATCACTAAGAAACCCCAATAAACACAAAAAACCTGAAAAAACCCTAAAAAATCCCTATGAAACCATAAGAAACCATAACATAACCCTAAAATCCCTAAAAACCCGAACAAAACCCTATGAAAACCTAAGAAACACTGACACACCCGTAGAAACCCTGACACACCCTTAGAACACCAAACACACACTTAGAAACCCTATCACACCCTTAAAAACCCCAACGCATCCATAGAAACCCTAACACAACCTTAGAAACCCTTAGAAACCATAACACACCCTTAAAAACCCTAACCCGCCCATAAAAAACCCTAACCCACCCTTAGAAACCCTAACACACCTTTAGAAACCCTAATAAACCCTTAGACACCCTAAATCACTCTAATAAGAACTAATAAATCCTAACAAACCCTACCAAACAATAGTAAACCATAATAAACCCTAATAAACCCTAAAGATCACTACTAAACCCTAATAAACACTAATAAATCATAATAAACCGTAAAAACAATATTAGACACAAATAAAAGCTACAAAAAACCAAAAAACCCAAATATACAACAAAAATGCTATTAAACCATTCAAAATTCTAATATTCAGAAAAAAAACCCTAAAAAACCCGCGAAAACCTGACAAAACCTTAAAAAACAATAAAAACCCAAAAAAAACCCTAAAAACCCTAAAAACCCTAAAAACCCTAAAAACCCAAAAAAATCCTAAAAACCCCTAAAAAACCGAAAACCCCTAAAACCACTAAAAACATAAAAAACTGAAAAAAACCCGAAAAAAGACCTAAAAACCCTAAAAATCCTCAAAAAACATCAAAAAACCCTAAAAACCCTAATAACCGCTAAAAACGATAACAAAACCCCTAAAAAGCATAAAAATGACTAACAAAACCCTAACCAACCCTATGACACCCTTAAAAACCATAAAAACCCCTAGAAAACCCTAAAAACCTCAAAAGAAACCCTAATACACCCTAAAAAACCCTAAAAAAACCCTAAAACCCTAAAGATCCCTAAAGAACCACTAAAGCCACTAACAATTCTATATAAACCCTATCAAATGCTAAAAAAATCGTGGAAAATGCTTCAAAACACACAAAACACAACAAAACCCCAAAAACGCTAAAATAACCCTAACAAAGCATTAAAAATACAAACACACCCATAAAACCCAAAAAAACGCATAAAACCCCAAACAACTCAAACAAACTGTAACAAACCGTAAAAACCCTAACAAAACCTAAAAAACCCTAGTAACTACTAATAACCCCTATGAACCACTAATAAACCCTAATAACCCATAAAACCCACTATTAAACCCTAAAAACCCTAATAAACACTAATAAATCATAATAACTTGTAATAAACCCTAACAAACTCAATTAGACCCTAGTAAACGCTTCAAAAGCCCTAAAAATAATAATATACAACAAAAACACTATTAAACCATAATAAACCCTAATAATCACTAAAAACCCTAACAAACCCGACAAAACACTACAAAAATATCCAAATAACATCCTACAAAACACTACAACCCACTAATAAACCCTCAAAAAGCCTAATAACCCCAAAATTAATCATAACAAACCATAACAAACCCCTAATAAACCCCAATAAACCCTAATAAATCATAATAAACCCTAATAAATTGTAATAAACCCAAATACACGTTACTAAACCCAAATAAATAAAATAAACCCTAAATAACCCTAAAGTTTTTTGATAAACCCTAGAAAAAGATATTAATGCCTATAAAAACCCAATAAAACCCTAATATAAAATAAAAACGCTAATGAACTCTAACAAATCCAAAAGAACACTAATAAAAACTAAAGAACCCTAATAAACCCCAAAATACCATATTAAAATCTAACGAACACTAAAAAACACTAAAGAACCCAAAAAATGCTAAAACGCATTATATAAACCCTAAAAACCGCTACAATACCCAAACGAACCATAAAACACACTAAAAACTAACAACCCCTATCAATCCCAAAAAACAAATAAACCCATAAACCCACCCCCCCCCCCCCGTAAACCATTAAAAAGCCATCAGATACCATAAAAAGAATAAACACCCGTTAACAAATCTTAAAAACCCTAAAAAATACTACAAACCATAAACAAACATTAAAACCCTAAAAAAGGATTCAAATAGATACATAAACCCTAAAAAATGGAACAAAAACCCTAAAAACACAACATAAACCAAAAAGCGCAGCATAATCCCAAAAAACGCTACATAAACCCTAAAATCACTACATAAACCCCCCTAGAACTATAACATAAACCCTAAGAAACACAACATAAACCCAAAAAAATGCAACATAAACATTAAAAAATGCTACATAAAACCTAAAAACACAATATAAACCCTAAAAACACTACATGAACCCTAAAAATGTTACATAAACCCAAAAAAATGCTACATAAAACCTAAACCCTAAAGACGCTACATAAACCCTAAAAATGTTACATAACCCCTATAAATGATACATAAAACCTAAAACATCCATGTAAACCCTAAAAATGCTACATAAACACTAAAAATGCTACATAAACTCTAACAACGCTACACAAACCCGAAAAAATGCTAAAAAATATCTAAAGATGCTTCAAAACAGTCAAAAATATTAAACCATAATATACCATAATATAAAAACTTAAACCATAATAAACCCCTAATAAACCCCTAAAGAACCACTAAAGCCACTAATAACGCTACCTAAACCCTAATAATTGCTACAAAAAACCGAAAAATGCTTCAAAACCCACAAAATGCAACAAAACCCCATAAAACGCTAAAATAACCCGAACAAAGCATAAAAAATCCAAACACACTCATAAAACCCAAAAAAACGCATAAAAACCCAAACAACTCAAAAAAACTATAACAAACCCTAAAAACCCTAACAAAACCTAACAAACCCTAACAACCACTAATAACCCCTACGAACCACTAATAAACCCTAATAACCTATAAACCCCACTATTGAACCCTAAAGACCCTAATAAACACTAATAAATTGTAATAACCTCTAATAAACCCAAAAAAACTCTTTTAGACACTAATAAATGCAACAAAAGCCCTAAAACCACAAATATACATTAAAAAACACTATCAAACCATAATACACATTAATAATCACTAAAAACCCTAACAAACCCGAAAAAACACTGCAAAAACCTCCAAATAATAGCTTACAAAACCCTACAACCCACAAATAAACCCTAACAAACCCTAATAACCCCAAAATAAATAGTAAAAAACCCTAAAAACCCCAAATAAATCATAACAAATCCTACTAACGCCAAATAAATCTTAACAAATCCTAACAACATCAAATAAATCATAACAAACTGAAACAAACCATAACAAACCCCTAATAAACTGCAATAAACCCTAACAAGGAATAATAAACCCTAATAAATCGTAATAAACCCAAATACACGTTACTAAACCCTAATAAATAAAATAAACCCTAATAAATCCTAAATAACCCTAAAAATGGTTGATAAACCCTAAAAAAACTATTAAGGCCTACAAAAGCCCAATAAAACCCTAATATAGAATATAAAAGCTAGTAAACTTTAACAAATCCTAAAGAACACTAATAAACCCTAAAGAACCCTAATAAACCCTAAATAACCATATTAAATGCTAAATAACACTAAAAAACCCTAAAAACCCAAAAAACGCTAAAATACATTATATAAACCCTAAAAACCACTACAATACCCAAACACACCCTAAAACATGATAAAAACCCTAACAATCCTTATCAATACCAAAAAAACAAATAAACCCATACAAACCCACAAAAAACCATTAAAAAGCCATCAAATACAATAAAAAACCAAAAACACCTTTTAACAAACCTTAAAAACCCCTAAAAACACTAAAAACCATAAACAACCATTAAAACCCTAAAAAAGACTTCATATAGATACATAAACCCTAAAAAGTATTCATAAACCCTAAAAAATGCAACAAAAACCCTAAAAATGTAACATAATAAAAAAAACGCAACATAAACCCCAAAAACGTTACATAAACCCTAAAAGCACTTCATAAACCTTAGAACTGTAACATGAACCCTAAAAACACAACATAAACCCTGAAAATCACAACATAAACATTAAAAAATTCTACATAAAACCTAAAAACACAATATAAATACTAAAAACACTCCATGAACCCTAAAAATGTTACATAAACCCAAAAAAATGCAACATAAATGATACATCACCCCTAAAAACACAACATAAACCTAGAAAATGCAACATAAACCCTAAAAAATGCTACATAAAACCTAAACTCTAAACACACTACATAAACCCTAAAAACGTTACATAAACCCTAAAAATGATACAGAAAATCTAAAACTGCTTACTAAACCCTAAAAAAACTACATAAACACTAAAAATGCTACATAAACTCTAACAACGTAACACAAACCCTAATAAATGCTACAAAAACCCTAAAGACACTTCAAGACCCTAAAAAATATTAAACCCTAATATACCATAATATAAAACATTAAACCCTAATAAACCCCTAATAAATTCTAATAGTCCCTAAAAACTCTTTATAATCCCTAAAATCCAAAGAAACTCTACTCAACCCTAATAAAACCCCAAAAATAACTAATAAACCCTAATAAATGATAATAAAACCTAATAATCCCTAAAAACACGTTAAGAAAACCTAAACAACCCTAACCAACCCTAATAGACACTAATATACACTAATAAACCCTAATAAACCCAAAACAAACCCTAAAAATCCCTAATAAATCATAAATAAAGCCAAATAAACCCTACTCAACCCTAACAAACCTTAACACGCCATAATAACCTCTAATAAAACCCTACAAAACCCTAATAAAGAGAAAAATGCTAGTATACCTTAAAAAATACCTAGAAACCCTGATAAACTCTAATATAATCTAATAAACCCTAAAAATGCTCAAAAACAATAAAAATGATCGAAAACAATAAAAACACTCTATATTACCTAAAAAGACCAAAATACACTAATATAACCTAATAAAGAAAAAAACACTAATATACCATAAAAATCCTTAGAAACCCTAATAAACCATAACAAACTCTAATATAACCAAAGAAACCCTAAAACGCTAATAAACAAAAACAAAACGCTCAAAAACAATAAAATCATGCTATATTATCTAAAAAGTGCTAACAAACACTAATATAACCTAATAAAACAAAAAAAACTAATAAACCCCTATAAAACCCTAATAAACCCTAAAAATCCTTAATAAAACCTAATAAGAATGAATAAACCATAATAAAACCCTAAAAATTCATTCTCAACCCTAATAAACCTTGACACACCATAACAAAACCTAATAAAACCCATCTAAACCCCAATAAACAAAAAAACGCAAAGAAACCATTAAAAAGCCCTAGAAACCCTAATAAAAAAATAATAAATTCAAATAAAAGATAATAAACCATTAAAAATGCTCACAAACACTAAAAACACGCTAATAAAACCTAAAAAGTTATAAAAACCCCTCATATATATTAACAAAAACTAAAAAACACTCATATACCCTAATAAAAACATTAACAAACCCTAGTAAAGCCTAAAAATCCCTAACAAACCCTAATAAACCGTACTCAACCCTAATAAACCCTAATAAAACCTTAAAGATACTGACTCAAATCTAATAAAACCCTAAAAATACCTACTCAATCCTAATAAACCTTAACACACCATAATAAACCATAATAAAACCCATTAAACCCTAAAAACCCAAATATATCATTAAAAAGCCCTAAAACCCCTAATAAATGCTAATAAAACCTAAAAAAGCTTAAAAACACTAATAAACATGAATAAACACTACTAAACACTAAAAAAATTAAATATACCATCTTAAAAATTAATAAACCATAATGAACCATAATAAACCCAAATAAATCCTAAACATAGCCAAATATACCATAATATACCATAATATACCCTAATAAACCCAACTCAATCATAATAAAACCCTACAAATTCCTAATAAACCCTAATAAACCTTGGCACACCGTAATAAACCCTAATAAAATCCTAATAACCCCCACCATACCCTAAAAAACACTAATATACCATTAAAACCCCTAAAACCCTAACAAACCATAATAAATGTTAATAACACCTAAAAATCCTAAAAAATGATAATAAACCCTAAAAATACCAATAATAATAATAGTAGTAATAACACACGTGCATGTGCATATGCAGGTGCATGGTTTAAATAATAAATCATAACGCACGTGCATGTGCATATGCATGCACATTTTCATGTAAATGATAATAAATAATAAATTATAAATAATAATGCATGTGAATTTGCATGTGTATGTGCATGTGCATGTGAATGAAAATAAATAATAAATAATAACGCACATCCAAGTACATGTGCATGTGCTTGTGCATGTGCATGTGCATGGTAATAAACAATAAATAATAACAAAGTCAACATGAATGTGAATTTGTCTGTGAATGATAATAAATAATAAATAATAACTCATGTGATAATAGAATAACGCAAGTGCATTGCGTGTGCACGTGCATGATAATAAATTATAATACCACATGTGATAATAGAATAACACAAGTTCATTGTATTTTCATGTGCATGATAATAAATAATATATAATAACGCATGTGTATGTGCATTTACATGTAATGATAATGATAATGACGCATGAAGGTGCATGGTAATAAATAATAAATAACAACACACGTGCATGTGTATTTGTATTTGATGATGCAAACAATAATTATAATAATGATGATGATGATGATGATGATGATAGGATAACCCAAGTTCATTCCTTGTGCATGTGCATAGTTGTAAATAATAAATAAATAATAGTAAATAAGAATGCACATGCATGTGCATGTGCATTTACATTTCATAATAATATTAATAATACTAATTGTAATAATAATAATAATAATAATAATAACGCATACACGTGCATGGTAATAAATAATAAAAAACAACACGCATGCATGTATATTTGCATGTGATAATGATAATAATAATGATAATGATAATAATAATAATAAAAACAATGATACTAAAAATAATAATAACAATAAAAGAATAATACCAGTGCATTGCATATGCATATGCATGGTAATAAATAATAAATAATAACACACGTGCATCTACATTTTCATGTGATGATAATAATAATAACAGCAGCAGTAGTAGTAGTGATAATAGTAGTAGTACCAATGCATGTGATAATAGAATATTGCATGTGGATTATGTGTGCACGTGCATGGTAATAAATAAGAACGCCCGTGCATTGAATTTTCATGTGATGACGACGACGATGATAATAATAATAATAACAATGCATGTCATAATAGAATAATGCATGATCATTGAATGTGCGTGTTTATGTATTTTCATGTGCATTTGCATGTGATGATAATAACAATAACAACAACAATAACAACAACAACAACAACAACAAAAACCACAATAATAATAATAACAATAAGAATAGAAATGTATGTGATAATAAAATAACCTCTGTGCTTTTCATGTGCTGGTGCATGGCTATAAAAAATAAAAAATAATGCACGTTCATGTGCACGTGCATGTGCATGAGATGATGATGATAATAATAATAATAACAGAAATAATAATAATAATAATAATAACAATTCATGTGATAATAGAATGACGCATGTGCATTGCATGTGCAGTGCATGATAATAAATAATAACTCATAGCGCACGTGATGATAATAATAACAATAATAGTAATATTAATAATAATAGTGCATGTGATAATAGAATAACACACATGTATTGAATGTGTGTGTGTATGGTAATAAATAATAATGCACGTACATTTGCATTTGCATTTGATGATAATAATAATAATAACTATAATAGAAATAATAACAATAACAATAAAAATGCATGTGATAATAGAATAATGTAGGTTCATTGCGCGTACGCGTGCATTGTAACAAATAACAATGGACGTACATGTGCATTTGCATGTGATGATGATAATAATAATAATAATAGTAATAATAACAACAACCACAACAACAACATATGAACGTGCATGGAAATAAATAATATATAATAAATAAATAATAATAATGCATGTGCAACTCCATTTGCATGTGATGATAATAATAAAAATAATAATAGTAATAAAAATAATGATAATTATAATAATGATAATGATAATAATGATAATGATAATAATGATAATGATAATAATGATAATGATAATAATGATAATAATAACGTGTGTGATAATAGAATAACACACGTCCTAACAGACCCTAACAACCACTAATAACCCCTAAGAACCACTAATAAACCCAAATAACACCTGAAACCGACTATTAAACCCTAAAACCCTAATAAACACTAATAAATCATAATAAACTATAATAAACCCTGAAAAACTATATTAGACTCTAATAAACGCTACAAAATCCCTAAAACCCCTAATATACAATAAAAACACTATTGAACCACAATAAATCCTAATAATCACTAAAAACCCAAACATACTTGACAAAACACTACTAAACCCGCCAAATAATAGCCTATAAAACCCTACAACCCGCTAATAAACCCTAAAAAACCCTAATAACCCCATAATAAATCCTAACAAACCCTAAAAACCCCAAATAAATCGTAACATATCCTAACAACGCCAAATAAATCATAACAAACTAAAACAAACCATAAAAAACCCCCTAATAAACCACAATAAACCTTAAAAAATCATAATATATGTAAAGACCCGTAAATTTCAAAGAAATTTTTTTTCTTAATTTTCTTTGGAATTTTACAAGAGCGCAGTTTCTGACGGCACCTGATTCCGAGGCCCGGTGTGCCCGGAATCATTTTCCGAAGTTTGGCTCGGGTACGTTCAGTGAACGGACGAGCGGGTTTTTCTAACTTTTGAACCGGTTCCCGGAATCGAATTCTGAGGGCACCGATGAAATCGCAGCACCGGTATTCGCTTAGAAACTCCTCTTCTGGAGTTGCGTTTGCTCGGGTGTGGTTTTTAATTTTCGGGCTTAAAGTTAAGAAATAAAATAATTTTGCGACAACTTTATTTTATTTCACTTAAGCCACTTGGAAGCCACATGAAGCCACTTAAAGGCGGCTTGAACTGAGTTGAACTGGATAGGATGCTATCCAGAAATATCCTACCCCCTTGGTAGGATATTTGTGAGGTGGGGCCCGCACGAGCCCCGCCGTTTCTTTCCGCTAAGAAACGCACCCGTGAAAACCCGTCTTAATGAAAGTCAACCGGCGCGTTTTCTAAATTCTTAACAGACCATTTAATTGGGCGGTTTATTTCGTGAATTAAATGGGTTGTTTCTTTCGTGAATTAAATGGGTCGTTTCTTTCGTTGAATTAATTCAACGAATTGATGGATCGTTTCTTAAGCAGTTTTTCAAATTCGTTGGCGTAATAATAAAATAAGGTCAACGCTTAACCTCTGGTTATTTGCGCTTGAGAAGATTTGAGAGAACCCTCGTAACTTCTTCTCCCTTGCGAAGAACGCGAAGAACGCGAAGAACGCCGAACCCAGAAATCGACGACGCCTTCGTCCGAGACGTTCTTCCGATCTCCGATCTCCGATCTCCAATCACCGACCATTTGAGGTGAGTGATTTCGGATTTCCGCTCAAGGTTATTTTCTTTTGGTTTTAAACACAGATTTAATTAATTATAATTTAAATCTGTTGTTCTTGGTTCGTTGAGTTCGCCGACTCAACGCCGGTTTCCGCGACGACGCGACGCCTCCCCGCGACGACGCGACGATCCCTCTCTTCCGCGACGATCCTTTCCGCGAAGAACGCCCGCGCGCGACGATCGACAAGGTAGGGATGTTATAATTTTGGAATACCCCTCTTTGTTATCCCCGTGAACTTTCTTTAAAAATTAAAGAACCGGATTCAAGGAAACAATTTTATTTTTATCAAAATTAAAATTGTTGGTTCATGTGTTGAACAATTTCTCCCGGTTGTTTTTTTCTAACGCGGAGGGTGCGGGTCAAACGAACACCGCCCGACGACCCTCCGCCGTTCTTTGTTTTGTGCGGATTTGACGGTCGACGACAGAATGTGCCGCAGCGGACGTTTGGCGATCCCGCAGTAAAGAACGCATCCCGGGAGGAGCAACGACGCCGACGGGAAGGAGAACGGGCCACCGGAGCGACGCCGGCGACCGGAGGCGGCGGCGCCCCGGCACGCCGTCGGACGAGGCCGCCGCGGTTGAAGCCACGGCGGCGGCGGCCAACGGACCCGCGGCCGCGCGGGTCCGGTTCGTCCAGGCGGGACGCGGCTCAGCCGCGTCCGCGGTTCACCAGCGCGGCCCGCACGCGGGCCGCGGTCTTCCTCAGGCCGCGGGTCAACGCCCGCGGCTTCCACCCGCGCCGCTCGGCCGAGCCGGACCGGCCCTGGCCGGGCCGGGCCGGGCCCGCCGGGTCGGACCCGGGTCGGCCCGGGCCCGTACCCCCCATCTTCGGACGTTTTCGTTCAAAGGCCCGTAACTTGAGATTCGTACCTCCAAACGACTCGCCGTCAGCGGAAAAGCGATCCTTGGATCGAGACGGTCGTTTAGGTATATCGCACTCAAGGTTTCGGAATACTTTGAGTTCGGCCGGGTTGGTTCGTACACGAAACCAACCGGGCCCTCGGAGCGGAAACACTCATATCTTGAGCTACGGACGTCCGATTGACGTGCCGTCAGCTTTGTTGAATTCCTCTAAGTGAGACGGATCTTTTGGCATACTTCGCCCGAGGTTTGGACGCAGGTGGAGTGCAGTCGGGTTGGTTTTGCCTTAAAAACCAACCGGGCCCCTGGGACGAAAATGCCAATATCTCTCAGACCGGGCGTCCGATTGACGCGCCGTCTGCGACGTTGAGTTCCTGTTGACGATACGGAACTTTTGGATACATCAACTTCGGACTTCGTGTCAGTTGATGTATCAGCCTCTCGGCTCGTGGAGCGGACCCTCCCGAACGAGCTTGCTGTGTGCGGGAACCCTAGTGTTGGCTGTGACTGCTACTTCGACAGCGACGACCGTGCAGAGATCCTCAGTGGACTGCGGCGACGACTGTGCAGAGATCCTCCGTGGATTCCGACGATGACCGTGCAGAGATCCTCAGTGGACTGCGGCGACGACTGTGCATAGATCCTCAGCGGACTGCGACGACTACTCCACTCAGCGATCCTACGTGGATCAGTGCTACCGGTCCTGTGTGGGCCCGATCCTGTGTGGGTCCGATCCTGCGTGGGTCAGCGCTCAGTGGTTCTGTGTGAGCCAGCGCCTACAGGTCCTGCGTGGGTCCGGTCCTGTGTGGGCCCGATCCTGTGTGGGTCCGATCCTGTGTGGGTCACTGCAAGGTTAGTACCTATCGATCCTTCGTGGGTCCGACGACTTAGATGATTCAATGATCATCTTTATCGTCATCCGAAGAAGTATACCTGTGTGAGCTGAATCTAGTGTTTCTCTCCTTTGTGGATTGTGTTGAGCTATCCTGTGTGGATTTACTGTTTACTCTCCTTTGTGGATTGTGTTGAGCTATCGTGTGTGGATTTACTGTTTACTCTCCTTTGTGGATTTTGTTGTTCTATCCTGCGTGGGTATGCGTTTTTCTTTCCTGTGTGGACTGGGTTGTGCTAGGGCTTGGACGTTGGAGCCGATCGGGGAATTGATGACTTAGGTATATGTATGGGCATATACCTAAGCCGTGTCAGATGTTACTTCGTGATTGTACCTCTTCTTCGTGATTTATCCTTTGTGGATTTCGGGAGACCTTCGGGGGTCTCGGGGTCCCTACTGAGTAGCTTATACTCACCCCTGCACGGGCTATGCCCGCACTTCGTGGTGTTGGTTGCAGACGACGGACAGCGCTGATCGTGGAGGAGGCGTGCGGAGCAGGACAATACCTGGAGGTGGACAACTGGGTGGGACGTACTCGGAGCGGTTAGGTGGACCCGAGGAGCAGTGGAGGCTATCTGTACCCACCCTTCAGGTGGGACTTCCGGAGGACGGCTCGACGCTGCAGTTTTCCCTTTTTAGTTTCTGTTTTTCCTTTCAGTTGTACTTTACAGTTGGGCTTGTATTTCTGACCCCTTTTTACTTTCATCACAGCTTGTACAGTTTTACTTAGTGTTTACTTTTCCGCTTGCTTACTCTGGGGTGCTTGTTTACTTTTCAAAGGCAATGCCTTCCCTTTTTGTTGGGATTTACGCCTTGGTGCTAGTCGCCAGCCCCTGGCCTATGGAAGGTGGGCTTGGGGTAGTCACGGCACGGGCCCCGAGGACGGGTCGTGACAAATTGGTATCAGAGGTGGTCGGTTCTACCGCAGACTCTGATCTTTCTTTTATGTGAAGCAATAGTGTTTAGCGTATTGAGTGTGGTTATCAGTCCAGGGAGTCCAGTGTTGGTGCGGCGGCCGACGTATCCATACACCAGGACCCTGACTTCTGATTTCCGACTTAATGCACGAAAACATTGATTGCATGTGTGTTTCAAGTTTTCTCTGTGATTACTTGTGCCAGCTCACCAGGTATATTGTTCTGACCGTGGCATACTTGTTTCCTTTTCAGGATGGCACGATGACAGCAGCCAGCTAGGGTTCCTAGAGTAGGGCGCGACGACAGCCCACCGAGCGACGAGGCCTCGGTACAGGGCCCGTTGACAGCAGAGGCACCGGCGGTACCTTTACCCACCGAGCCCCCGATGCTTCCAGAACTGGCAGCTGACGACGCACGATGCCTTGGAGCTCTGCACGAGTTCCAGCGCCAGCGACCACCCAGGTTCTGTGGGGAGTCGGACCCCCAGGCAGCCGAGGACTGGCTGGAGGCGGTCGTCCGAGTTTTCAGGCTAGTGAGGACGCCAGCAGACCTCATGGTGATCCACGCGGCGAGCCTTCTGCACGCAGCAGCCGGACGCTGGTGGAGCCTGATGCTCCAGGTACACGATGAGGCCACCCTCATCTGGACGGACTTCGAGAGCCTCTTCCGCTCAGAGTTCGTCCCGGCCACCCTCCGAGCGGTGCGCATCCAGGAGCTTCTTCAGCTGCGGCAGGGCAGCTTGACGGTCGCTCAGTACGCGGCGAGGTTCACCGACCTTTCTCGGTACTCGACAGACATGGTACGGGACCCCTTCTTCCGGGCCCGGACCTTCGAGCAGGGATTGAGACACGAGATCAGGGCATCGCTGATCTCCCTCAGCATCCCAACCCAGGCAGGAGTACTGGAGCGAGCCCTCCTGATCGAGAGCTTCCTGGCTGAGTCCACAGCGAGACCTACCGCAGGGCGACAGTTAGCGGAGTCTTCGGCAGCTGGTAGCCGGCAGATGACTCAGGGTTCCAGGCGGACCAGACCTTCCGGCAGACGACCCCGGGACTCTGGCTCAGCGGTGCGAGGCACACAGCGCGGAGCCAGCCTTCCGAGAGGCAGACAGTGCTACAAGTGCGGCGGGCAGGGCCACATGGCTCGTGACTGCCCGACCCGTCGTACCGAGGGGCAGCAGACGGTGGAGGGACCACCCAGGCAGAGGCAGAGGGTCGACCGTGGCAGTCCGCAGGGAGGAGGCGGACGAGGCAGAGGAGCTGGCCGAGCAGCAGGTGGTGGGCGACGCTTTGAGGCTCTACCACCACCACCACCAGGAGGCCTGCCCCGACCACAGGGAGCTGGCGGGCAGAGACAGGCTCAGCTCCAGGCAGCGGAGGCCTACGACCACGGCTCGCCAGAGATGATTCGAGGTACGATCTGTGTCTATTCCACCCTTGCTGCAGTTCTGATAGACACAGGAGTGAGTCACTCTTTCATAGCCACTGCCCTTGTTCGGAGCTCGGAGATTCCGACGGAGCCGTTGGCTCGATCCTTACGGCTAGAGACTCCTACGGGAGCAGACTCGACGATTACACACTGGTGCCGGCAGTGTGAGCTTACTCTAGGAGGCGAGAGCTTCGGCTGGGATCTTCTTGTAGCGGCGTCGAGGCCTTACGACGTCATCTTGGGCACGGATTGGTTATCTACGGTCCATGCTCAGATTGACTGCATTAGGCACAAGGTGCGATGTGTGCGCACCGACGGGAGCAGGTTCACCTTCACCGGCGAGAAGGGAGCCTTAGCAGCATAGGATGGACTCACGCAGAGGAGAGGTCAGCCCATCACTCATCAGTTGGCTAGCCTCATCCTGGGAGCAGTTGACGTGCGGAGTCCCAGTTTTCCTGCAGTGGTGGATCAGTACGCGGACGTCTTTCCCGACGACGTTCCAGGACTACCTCCTCACAGAGAGGTAGACTTTTATATTGACCTGTACCCCGGGACAGCCCCGATATCCACTCCAGCATATCGGATGGCCCCCGCTGATCTTCGAGAGCTGCGGGTACAGTTGGAGGACTTGCAGGGCAAGGGGTTCATCCGACCCAGTGTTTCGCCCTGGGCTTCCCCGATTTTGTTCGCCAAGAAGGCGGACGGGAGCTTGTGACTGTGTGTCGATTATCGTCGCCTGAATCAGGTGACAGTGAGGAACAAGTATCCGCTACCCAGGATTGATGACCTCTTCGACCAGCTCAAGGGAGCATGGTGGTTCTCGAAGATAGACCTCAGGTCAGGCTATCATCAGCTCAGAGTTCGAGACGAGGATGTGCAGAAGACGGCCTTCAGGTGTCGGTATGGCCACTATGAGTTCTTGGTTATGCCTTTCGGCATGACCAACGCTCCAGCAGTGTTCATGAGCCTCATGAACAGGATCTTCCAGCCATACCTCGATCGATTTGTCGTGGTCTTCATCGACGACATTTTGGTGTACTCGACGACAGAGGAGGAGCACGCCTACCACCTGTGTGTTGTACTAGACACACTCCGAGAGCACCAGCTTTATGGAAAGCTCTCGAAGTGTCAGTTCTGGTTACGTGAGGTCCACTTCTTGGGGCACGTCATTTCTGAGGCGGGAGTTGCAGTGGATCCCGCGAAGATCGAGGCAGTGCTAGCTTGGGAGCCACCCAAGAGCGTGACAAAGGTGCGGAGTTTCTTGGGCCTAGCCAGATACTATCGGAGATTTGTGCCGGACTTCTCCAGAGTTGCGGCCCCACTCTCAGCGTTGACAAAGAAGGGGAAACCCTTCGTGTGGTCAGACAGATGTCAGCAGAGCTTCCAGGAGCTGGGGCAGAGGTTGACCAGCGCACCTATCTTGAGGTTGCCTGAGGAGGGAGTTGGTTACGTAGTCTACTGCGATGCATCAGGGACCGGGCTCGGGTGTGTCCTGATGCAGGAGCGGGTCGTGATTGCCTACGGATCACGTCAGTTGAGGCCTCATGAGCAGAACTACGCTACCCATGACTTGGAGTTGGCAGCAGTGGTCTTTGCCCTGAAGACATGGCGACACTATCTGATGGGCGAGCGCTTCACAGTATTTTCTGACCACCAGAGTCTCAGGTACATCTTCTCTCAGAAGGACCTGAACCTGAGGCAGCGGCGATGGCTCGAGTTCCTCCAGTACTATGACTTTGAGATAGTCTATACTCCTGGAAAGGGGAACGTAGTGGCTGATGCCCTCAGCAGGAGGACGGGCATCCAGCTACTTGAGGAGGCGACAGAGCAGCTATCCGCTTTGCAGATATCCTTCGTGGATAGAGACGGAGCAGCCTTCCTTCAGTCTCTCACAGTCTCTCCTCCGCTTCTTCAGCGGGTCAGAGAGGCACAACATGGGGACGTTGACTGTGAGACACGGCGTGCACAGATATCCTCGGGACAGGCACCTGATGGTTTCTCCCTTGGAGCGGAGCACGATGTCCTTTTCAGAGGACGTACCTTGGTACCAGTCGCTTTACGAGAGGAGGTGCTGAGAGAGTATCACACTTCTCCTTTGGCGATACATCCTGGAGTGGCGAAGATGTACCAGGATCTCAGACGACAGCACTGGTGGCCAGGCATGAAGAAGGCTGTGGCAGAGTTCGTTTCACGGTGCCTCACCTGCCAGCAGGTGAAGGCAGATCATCAGGTACCAGCAGGCTTGGTACAGCCCTTGGAGGTCCCGGAGTGGAAGTGGGACGGGATATCTATGGACTTTGTGACTGGACTTCCACGCACTTCCAGAGGTCACGACTCCATTTGGGTGATTGTTGACCAACTCACCAAGTCGGCACACTTCTTACCCATCCGAGAGCAGGGCTCAGTGGTGAGCTTGGGGCGTCTCTACGTTCAGGAGATTGTACGACTTCACGGTGTTCCATCGACTATCGTCTCCGATCGGGACACTCATTTTACTTCCCGGCTTTGGAAGGGGTTGCAGGAGGAGTTCGGGACGTGACTACATCTGAGCACCGCCTTTCACCCTCAGACGGATGGTCAGACGGAGAGGACCATTCAGACCCTCAAGGACATGCTCCGTGCATGTGTCCTCGACTTTGGTCGCAGCTGGGAGGACCACCTACCCTTGGTAGATTTTGCGTACAACAACAGCTACCACTCCACCATCGGGATGGCACCCTACGAGGCGTTGTACGGTAGGCCTTGCAGATCTCCTTTGTGCTGGACAGACCCTGGAGAGTCAGCACTTGTGGGACCAGAGATGGTCCGGGCCACGACAGAGAAGGTCCAGGTCATCCAGAAGCGGATGAGGATAGCACAGAGCCGGCAGAAGTCATATGCTGACAGGAGGCGGAGGCCACTAGAGTTCGAGGATGGCGACCACGTCTTCTTGCGTGTCTCACCTCGACGTGGTTTGCGGAGATTTGGACGAGGCGGCAAGTTGTCTCCACGCTTCATCGGACCCTTCCAGGTCCTCAGCAGGGTTGGCGAGGTGGCTTATCGCCTGGCTCTGCCACCTCAGTTGCACCGGGTGCACGACGTCTTCCACGTATCCCAGCTGAGGAGATACGTGCACGACCCGACACACATCATCGACTATGGGGAGCTAGACGTGGATGATGGAGCGACTTTTGCGGAGGTCCCAGTGGAGATAGAGGATCGGCAGGAGCGGGTCCTACGTGGGCGATCGATTCCTCTTGTGTGCATCAGATGGCAGCACGGGAACCTCCAGGAGAGCACTTGGGAGTGGGAGGCTCAGATGCGTGCTCAGTACCCACATTTGTTTCCCTAGTTTTTGATGTATCTTTACGGGGACGTAAAGTCCTGAGGTGGGAGTAATGTAAAGACCCGTAAATTTCAAGGGAATTTTTTTTCTTAATTTTCTTTGGAATTTTACAAGAGCGCAGTTTCTGACGGCACCTGATTCCGAGGCCCGGTGTGCCCGGAATCATTTTCCGAAGTTTGGCTCGGGTACGTTCAGTGAACGGACGAGCGGGTTTTTCTAACTTTTGAACCGGTGCCTGGAATCGAATTCTGAGGGCACCGATGAAATCGCAGCGCCGGTATTCGCTTAGAAACGCCTCTTCCGGAGTTGCGTTTGCTCGGGTGTGGTTTTTAATTTTCGGGCTTAAAGTTAAGAAATAAAATAATTTTGCTACAACTTTATTTTATTTCACTTAAGCCACTTGGAAGCCACTTGAAGCCACTTAAAGGAAGCTTGAACTGAGTTGAACTGGATAGGATGCTATCCAGAAATATCCTACCCCCTTGGTAGGATATTTGTGAGGTGGGGCCCGCACGAGCCCCGCCGTTTCTTTCCGCTAAGAAACGCACCCGTGAAAACTCGTCTTAATGAAAGTCAACCGGCGCGTTTTCTAAATTCTTAACAGACCATTTAATTGGGCGGTTTATTTCGTGAATAAAATGGGCTGTTTCTTTCGTGAATTAAATGGGTCGTTTCTTTCGTTGAATTAATTCAACGAATTGATGGATCGTTTCTTAACCAGTTTTTCAAATTCGTTGGCATAATAATAAAATAAGGCCAACGCTTAACCTCTGGTTATTTGCGCTTGAGAAGATTTGAGAGAACCCTCGTAACTTCTTCTCCCTCGCGAAGAACGCGAAGAACGCGAAGAACGCGAAGAACGCGAAGAACGCGAAGAACGCCGAACCTAGAAATCGACGACGCCTTCGTCCGAGACGTTCTTCTGATCTCCGATCTCCGATCTCCGATCACCGACCATTTGAGGTGACTGATTTCGGATTTCCGCTCAAGGTTCTTTTCTTTTGGTTTTAAACACAGATTTAATTAATTATAATTTAAATCTTGTTCTTGGTTCGTTGAGTTCACCGACTCAACGCCGGTTTCCGCGACGACGCGACGCCTCCCCACGACGACGCGACGATCCCTCTCTTCCGCGACGATCCTTTCCGTGAAGAACGCCCGCGCGCGACGATCGACGAGGTAGGGATGTTATAATTTTGGAATACCCCTCTTTGTTATCCCCGTGAACTTTCTTTAAAAATTAAAGAACCGGATTCAAGGAAACAATTTTATTTTTGTCAAAATTAAAATTGTTGGTTCATGTGTTGAACAATTTCTCCCGGTTGTTTTTTTCTAACGCGGAGGGTGCGGGCCAAACGAACACGGCCCGACGACCCTCCGCCGTTCTTCATTTTGTGCGGATTTGACGGTCGATGACAGAATGTGCCGCAGCGGACATTTGGCGATCCCGCAGTAAAGAACGGATCCCGGGAGGAGCAACGGCGCAGACGAGAAGGAGAGCGGGCCACCGGAGCGACGCCGGCGTCCCGCGGAAGTTGCCGGCGGCGCGGGTCACCGGCGCGGCGGCCAACAGACCTACGGCCGCGCGGGTCCGGTTCGTCCAGGCGGGACGCAGCTCAGCCGCGTCCGCGGTTCACCAGCGCGGCCCGCACGCGGGCCGCGGTCTTCCTCAGGCCGCGGGTCAGCGCCCGCGGCTTCCACCCGCGCCGCTCGGCCGAGCCGAGCCGGGCCAGCCGGGTCGGACCCGGGTCGGGTCGACCCGGTTCGGGCCGACCCAGGGGGGTCGGCCCGGGTCGGCCCGGGCCCGTACCCCCCATCTTCGGACGTTTTCGTTCAAACGCCCGTAACTTGAGCTTTGTGCCTCCAAACGACTCGCCGTCAGCGGCAACGCGATCCTTGGATCGAGACGGTCGTTTCGGTATATCGCACTCAAGGTTTCGGAATACTTTGAGTTCAGCCGGGTTGGTTCGTACACGAAGCCAACCGGGCCCTCGGAGCGGAAACACTCATATCTTGAGCTACGGACGTCCGATTGGCGTGCCGTCAGCTTTGTTGAATTCCTCTAAGTGAGACGGATCTTTTGACATACTCCGCCCGAGGTTTGGATGCAGGTGGAGTGCGGTCGGGTTGGTTTTGCCTTAAAAACCAACCGGGCCCCTGGGACGAAAATGTCAATATCTCTCAGACCGGGCGTCCGATTGACGCGCCGTCTGCGACGTTGAGTTCCTGTTGACGATACGGAACTTTTGGATACATCAACTTCGGACTTCGTGTCAGTTGATGTATCAGCCTCTCGGCTCGTGGAGCGGACCCTCCCGAACGAGCTTGTTGTGTGTGGGAACCCTAGTGCTGGCTGCGACTGCTACTTCGACAGCGACGACCGTGCAGAGATCCTCAGTGGACTGCGGCGAGGACAGTGCAGAGATCCTCCGTGGACTCCGACGACGACCGTGCAGAGATCCTCAGTGGACTGTGGCGACGACTGTGCAGAGATCCTCAGCGGACTGCGACGACTTCTGCACTCAGCGATCCTACGTGGATCAGTGCTACCGGTCCTGTGTGGGCCCGATCCTGTGTGGGTCCGATCCTGCGTGGGTCAGCGCTCAGCGGTTCTGTGTGAGCCAGCGCCTACAGGTCCTGCGTGGGCCCGGTCCTGTGTGGGCCCGATCCTATGTGGGTCCGATCCTGTGTGGGTCACTGCAAGGTTAGTACCTATCGATCCTTCATGGGTCCGACGACTTAGATGATTCAATGATCATCTTTATCGTCATCCGAAAAAGTATACCTGTGTGAGCTGAATCTAGTGTTTCTCTCCTTTGTGGATTGTGTTAAGCTATCCTGTGTGGATTTACTGTTTACTCTCCTTTGTGGATTGTGTTGTTCTATCCTGTGTGGGTATGCGTTTTGCTTTCCTGTGTGGACTGGGTTGTGCTAGGGCTCGAACATTGGAGCCGATCGGGGAATTGATGACTTAGGTATATGTATGGGCATATACCTAAGCCGTGTCAGATGTTACTTCGTGATTGTACCTCTTCTTCGTGATTTATCCTTTGTGGATTTCGGGAGACCATCGTGGGTCTCGAGGTCCCTACTGAGTAGCTTATACTCACCCCTGCACGGGCTATGCCCGCACTTCGTGGTGTTGGTTGCAGACGACGGACAGCGCTGATCGTGGAGGAGGCGTGCGGAGAAGGACAGTACCTGGAGGTGGACCACTGGGCGGGACGTACTCGGAGCGGTTAGGTGGACCCGAGGAGCAGTGGAGGCTATCTGTACCCACCCTTCAGGTGGGACTTCCGGAGGACGGCTCAACGCTGCAGTTTCCCCTTTTCAGTTGCTGTTTTTCCTTTCAGTTGTACTTTACAGTTGGTCTTGTATTTCCGGCCCCTTTTTACTTTCAGCACAGCTTGTACAGTTTTACTTAGTGTTTACTTTTCCGCTTGCTTACTCTGGGGTGCTTGTTTACTTTTCAAAGGCAATGCCTTCCCTTTTTGTTGGGATTTACACCTTGGTGCTAGTCGCCAGCCCCTGGCCTATGGAAGGCGGTCTTGGGGTAGTCACGGCACGGGCCCCGAGGACGGGTCGTGACAATATACCCTAATAAATTGTAATAAACCCAAATACACATTAATAAACCCTAATAATTAAAATAAACCCTAAGAAACCCTAAAAAATCCTAAATAACCCAAAAAAATACTAATAAAACCTAGATAAATATATTAATGTCTACAAAACCCCAATAAAACCCTAATATACAATAAAAAATACTAATAAACCATAAAAAATTCTAAAGAACACTAATAAACCCTAAAGAACCCTAATAAACCCTAAAGAACCATAATAAACTCTAAAGAACGCTAAAAACCCTAAAGAACCCAAAAATTGCTAAAACACATTACATAAACCCTAAAAACCACTACAATACCCAAACAAACCCTAAAACACACTAAAAAACCCTATCAACCCCTATCAATTCCGAAAAAAACAAGTAAACCCTTAAAAACCCCAAACAACCATTGAAAACCCATCAAATACCATAAAAACTAGAAACACCCGTTAACAACCCTTAAAAACCCTAAAAACCACAACAAACCATAAACAACCATTAAAACCCGAAAAAGGAAACAAAGAGATACATAAATCAAAAAAATGTTACATAAACCCTGAAAATGCAACATAAACCCAAAAAATGCAAAATAAAACCAAAAGATGCAACATAAACCCAAAAAACGCTACATAAACCCAAAAAACACTACATAAACCCTAGAACTGTAACATAAACCCTAAACAACGCAACATAAACATTAAAAAATGCTATGAAAAACAAAAAAACACAACAAAAACCGAAAAAAACACTACAAGAACCCTAAAAACGTTACATAAAGCCTAAAAAATGAAACACAAATGCAACATCACCCCTAAAAACGCTACATAAACCCAGAAAACACAACATAAACCCTAAAAATGCTACGTAAAACCTTAACCGTAAACACGCTTCATAAACCCTAGAAACGTTACATAAACCCTACAAAATTCTACAGAAAACCTAACAATGCTAACTAAACTCTAAAAACGCTACATAAACACTAAAAATGCTACATGAACTCAAATGACGCTGCAAAAACACTAAAGATGCTAAAAACCCTAAAGATGCTTCAAAACCCTCAAAAATATTAAACCCTAATATACCATAATATAAAAAATTAAACCCTAATAAACCCCAAATAAACTCTAATAATCCCTAAAAACGCCTTATAATCCCTAAAAACCCTAAGATATTCTACTCAACCCTAATAAAACCCCAATAATACCCAATAAACCCTAATAAATGATAATAAAACCTAATAAACCCTAAAAACACGTTAAGAAAACCTAAACAGCCCAAACCAACCCTAATAGACAATAATAAACACCAATAAACTGTAATAAACCCCAAACAAACCCAAAAAATCCCTAATAATCCATAAATAAATCCAAATAAGCCCTACTCAACCCTAACAAACCATAACACACCACAATGACCCTAAATAAAACCCTACAAAACCCTAATAATGAAAACAAATGCTAGTATACCTTAAAAAATCCATAGAAATCCTGATAAACTCTAATATAACCTAATAAACCCTAAAAACACTCAAAAACAATAAAATAATGATCAAAAATAATAAAAACATGCTATGTTACCTAAAAAGACTTAAAAACACTAATATAACCTAATAAAGACAAAAAATGCTAATATACCTTAAAAATCCCTAGAAACCATAATAAACCATAATAAACTCTAATATAACCTTAGAAACCCTAAAAATTCTCACAAATAAAAACAAAAACACTCACAAATAAAAAATGCTATATTATCTAAAAAGACTTAACAAACACTAATATAACCAAATAAAACAAAAAAACTAAGAATACCCAAACAAATCCTAATAAACCATAAAAATCCCTAATAAACCCTAATAAAAACTAATAAACCCTAATAAATCTATAATAAACCCTTCAAAATACCTTCCTAACCCTAATAAACCTTAACACACCATAAAAAACCTAATAAAACCCAACAAAACCCCAATAAACAAAAAAACGCAAACAAACCATTAAAAAGCCCTAGAAACCCTAATAAACCATAATAAATTCTAATAAAACCTAATAAACCATAAAAAATGCTCAAAAACACTAAAAACACGCTAATGAAACCTAAAAAGTCCTAACAACCCCTCATATATATTATCAAAAACTAAAAAACACTCATATACCCTAATAAAAACATTAAATAACCCTAGTAAACCCTTAAAAAATCCTAACAAACCCTAGTAAACACTACTCAACCCTAATAAACCCTAATAAAACCCTAAAGATACCTACTCAACCCTAATAAAACCCTAAAAATACCTAATCCGCCCTAATAAACCTTAACACACTATAATAAACCATAATAAACCCCACTAAACCCTAAAAAATGCAAATATACCATTAAAAAGCCCTAAACCCCCTAATAAATGATAATAAAAACTAACAAAGCTTAAAATCACTAATAAACCCTAATAAACACAACTAAACCCTAAAAACCTGAATATACCCTCTTAAAAATTAATAAACCATAATGAACGATAATAAACCCAAATAAATCCTAAACATACACAAAAATATACCACAATATACCATAATATACCCTAATAAACTCAACTCAATCCTAATAAAACCCTAAAAATACCTAATAAACCCTAATAAACCTTAACAAACCATAATAAACCCTAATAAAATCCTTATAACACCCACAAAACCCTAAAAAATGCTAATATACCATTAAAAGCCCTAAAACTCTAACAAACCATAATAAATGTTAATAACACCTAAAAATTCAAAAAAATGCTAGTAAACCCTAAAAATACCTCTAATTATAATATTACTGATAACGCACGTGCATGTACATATGCCTACGCATTTTCATGTGAATGATAATAAATAATAAATTATAAATAATAACGCATGTGAATTACATGTGTAGGTGCATGTGCATGTGAATGATAATAAATAATAAATAATAACGCACATCTAAGTGCATGTGCATGTGCATATGCATGTGCATGGTAGTAAACAATAATTAATAACAAACTCCACATGAATGTTCATTTGCATGTGAATTATAATAAATAATAAATAATAACACATGTGATAATAGAATAATGAACGTGCATTGCCTGTGCACGTGCATGAGAATAAATAAAAATAACACATGTGATAATAGAATAATGCAAGTGCATTGCATTTGCATGTGCATGATAATAAATAATATATAATAACACATGTTCATGTGCATTTACGTGTAATGATAGTGATAATGACGCATGCACGTGCATGGTAATAAATAATAAATAACAACACACATGCATGTGCATTTGTATTTGATGATACAAACAAAAATAATAATAATAATAATAATAATAATAGAATAACGCAAGTGCATTTCATGTGCACGTGCATAGTAGTAAATAATACATAAATAATAATAAATAACAATGTACATGCATATGCATTTGCATGTGATAATGATAATAATAATGATAATGATAATAATAATAATAATAATAATAATTGTGAGGATAATAATAAAAATAAAAGAATAATACAAGTGCATTGCATATGCACGTGCATATTTATAAATAATAAATAATAACGCATGTGCATCTAGATTTTCATGTGATGATAGTAATAATAATAGTAGTAGTAGTAATAGTAGTGGTGGTGGTGATAATAGTAGTAGTACCAATGCATGTGATAATAGAATATTGCATGTGCATTACATGTGCATGTACATGGTAATAAATAATAATGCATGTGCATTGCATTTTCATTTCATGATGACGACGATGATGATACTAATAATAATAATATTAATAATAACAACGCATGTGATAATAGATTAACGCACGTGCATTGAATGTGTGTGTATGTGCATTTGCATGTGCATTTGTATGTTATGATAATAACAATAACAACAACAAAAAAACAACAACAACAACCACAATAATAATAATAACAATAATAATGACAACACACGTGATAATAAAATAACGTGTGTGCATTGCAAGTGCACGTGCATGGTAATAAAAATATAATAATAACGCACATGGATGTGCATATGCATGTGGATGATATGATGATAATAATAATAATAATAACAGTAATAATAAGTTATAGTAGTTTGAAAAAACAGTAGAGAAGACAAAAATGCTATAAATGGGTTCCCGAAAAACCTAACAAATCACAGAGTCATTGAAAAAGGCATAACTTCTTCTTCGGGTGTCCATTTCCACTCCGTGAATAGTCAAACTGAATCTCATGGAATAAACTATGATAAAAAAAGGTGTCGGAGGCCGAACAGACACACATTTCAGAAGTTATTACCATTTTAAGAAAACATTTACAGGGATCCGTACACGGAAATGGAGTTTTGGAGGCCTTCAGATGGGTTTGTGTGATTTTAGGGTCTCAAACATGACTTGAACTATGTTCAAATCATCCTTATGCATATATCTCTTCGCTACTTTCGATTTTATATGTGGTAGAGCTCAAACGGACAACCGGAGCGAATGTTATGGCCGTTTGAAGTTGGACTTTTTTATTTAGTGTTATAACTAATATATCTTATATTTCTTTGATCTTCTCATAGTTTCTACTAAAATTGGTCCTCAATCATCTCACAAGATTCGATCTGACTGGTCACAACGATCAAACGGACACCCGAAGGAGAAGTTATGCCTATTTTAGTGAGTTGTGGGTTTCTTAGGTTTTTAGGCACTAGAAGAGTTGCTCAATTTAAAACGACAATAAAATCTGCTACGTGTGTTCATTTTGGCTCTACCACATATCAAATTGATGATTGTCAAAAGATACACACCCTTGTAACCACTAGAACACTTTCTAAAAAATTTCAACCCCCAAAACACCCAAAATCCCTTTGGATGGTCAAAAGATTGGCTTCCCGTGTCCGCTTTGCAATAACTTCTTCTATTGGTGTCCGTTTTTCCTCTACTGCATATCAAATCTAAGCTTGCAACTAGAACTACACTCTTATAACTGCTAAGGCACCTTCTCATATCATTGAAGGTCCAAAAGGGTACTTAAACCCTCCAAAAGACTATAACTTCTACTTTAGGAGTCTGTTTTGCCTCTACTATATATCAAATCAAAGATTTCGACTAGATATACACATCTATGACCAATAGAAAAACCTTATCTCGTTATTAAATTCCCAAAAGGTCCTTAAGTCCTCCAAATTACCATAACTTCTGCTCTGGGTGTCCATTTCACCTCTACCACATATCAAATTTAAGCTTGTGACTAGCTCTACACATGTGTGACAACCATGAACAACTAAATAACCCTAACAAAACAAGAATAACCCCATAAAAACTAAAAACCATTAAAAACCATGAAAAACCACTAGCAAACCCTAAAAACCCTAAAAAAACCCTAAGAAAACTTAAGAAACACTAACACACCCTTAGAACCCCAAACACACCCTTAGAAACCCAAACACACCCTTAGAAACCCTATAAAACCCTTAAAAGCCCCCAAAACACCCATAGAAACCCTAACACAACCTTATAAACCCTTAGAAACCATATCACACTCTTAGAAACCCTAACCCGCCCATAAAAACCCTAACTCAACCTTAGAAACCCTAATACACCCTTAAAAACCCTAACAAACCCTTAGACACCCTAAATCACTCTAATAATCAATAATAAATCCTAAAAAACCCTAACAACCAATAATAAACCTTAATAAACTCTAATAAACCCTAAAGCCCATTTCTTATCCCCAATAAACACTAATAAATCGTAATAAACCCTAAAAAACCTATTAGACCCCAATAAAAGCTACAAAATACCGAAAACCCCAAATATACTGTAAAAATGGTATTAAACCATTAAAAATGCTAATATTCACAAAAAACCCTAACAAACCTGGAAAAACCTGACAAAACCCTAAAAAACCCAAAAAACCCTAAAAAACCCTAAAACCCTAAAAAATCCTAAAACCCTAAAAACCCTTAAAAATACGAAAAAACCGAAAACAACTCAAAAAGAAACCAAAAAACCCTTAAAAACCACAAAAAACCTCAAAAAGTGCTAAAAACCCTAAAACCCCCTAAAATACTAAAAAACCCTAAATGCCTAAAAATGCCTAACAAAACCCTAACCAACCCTATGAAACACTTAAAACCCTAAAAACCCCATAGAAACCCATAAAAACCTCAAAAGAAACCCTAATACACCATAGAGAACCCTAAAGAACCCTAAAAACCCCTAAAGAACCACTAAAGCCACTAACAACGCTACATAAACCCAAACAATTGCTACAAAAACTAAAAAATGCTTCAAAACCCACAAAACACATCAAAACACCAAAAAATGCTTAAATAACCCTAACAAAGCATAAAAAAATCCAAACACACCCATAAAACCCAAAAAATGCATAAAACCCCAAACAACACAATCAAACCGTAACAAACCCTAAAAACCCTAACAAAACCTAACAACCACTAATAACCATAAGGAACCACTAATAAACCCTAATAACTCCTAAAAGACACTATTAAACCCTAAAAACCCTAAAAACAATAATAAATCGTAATAACCTATAATAAACCCTAACAAACTCTATTAGACCCTAATAAACTCTACAAAAGCCCTAAACCCCCTAATATACAATAAAAACACTATTAAACCATAATAAACCCTAATAGTCACTAAAAACCCTAACAAACCTGACAAAACACTACAAAAACCTCCAAATAATAGCCTACAAAACCCTACAACCCACTAATAAACCCAAACAAACCCTAATAACCCTAAAATAAATCTTAACAAACCCTAAAAACCCCAAATAAATCGTAACAAATCCTAACAATGCCAAATAAATCATAACAAACTGAAACAAACCATAACAAACCCCTAATAAACCGCAATAAACCCTAACAAATCATAATAAACCCTAATAAATCGTAATAAACTCAAACACATGTTACTAAACCCTAATAAATAATATAGACCCTAATAAATCCTAAATAACCCTAAAAATGGTTGATAAACCCTAGAAAAAATATTAATGCCTACAAAATCCCAATAAAACCCTAATGTAAAATAAAAAACGCTAATTAACTGTAAAAAATCCTAAAGAACACTAATAAACCCTAAAAAACCCTAAAAAACCCTATAGAACCATATTAATCTCTAAAGAACACTAAAAAACCCAAAAGGACCCAAAAAACACTAAAACAAATTATATAAACCCTAAAAACCGCTACAATACCCAAACAAACCCTAAAACACACTAAAAAACCCTAACAACCCTTATCAATCCCAAAAAAAAAATAAACCCATCCCCCCAAAAAACCATTAAAAATCCCTTAGATACCATAAAAAACCATAAACACTCGTTAACAACCCTTAATAGTCCCAAAAATACTACAAACCATAAACAACCATTAAAAACCTAAAAAGGCTTCAAATAGATACATAAACCCTAAAAACGTTACATAAACCCTTAAAATGCAACAAAAACCCTAAAAATACAGCATAAACAAAAAAAATGCAACATAAACCCAAAAAACGCTACATAAACCCTAAAAGTGCTACATAAACCCTAGAACTGTAACGTAAACCCTTAAAAACACAACATAAACCCTAAAAAATGAAACATAAACATTACAAAATGATACATAAAACCAAAAAACAAAATATAAACCCTAAAAACAATACATGAACCCTAAAAACGTTACATAAACCCTAAAAAATGCAACATAAACGCTACATCACCACTAAAAATGCTACATAAACCCCAAAAACGCAACATAAACCCTAAAAAATTCTACATAAAACCTAAACCCTAAACACGCTACATAAACCCTAAAAACATTACATAAACCCAAAAAATGATACATAAAATCTATAACTGCCAACTAAAACATAAAAATGCTACATAAACACTAAAAATACTACATAAACTCTAACAATGCTACAAAAACCCTAAATATGCTTTAAAACCCTCAAAATATTAAACCCAAATATACCATAATATAAAACATTAAACCCTAATAAACCCCTAATAAACTCTAATAATCCCTAAAAAGACCTTATAATCCCTAAAAACACCTTATAATAACTAAAAAAACCTTATAATCCCTAAAAACCCTAATAAACTCTACTTAACCCTAATAAAACCCCAAAAATACCTAATAAATCCTAATAAATGATAATAAAACCTAATAAACCCTAAAAACATTTTAAGAAAACCTAAACAACCCTAACCAACCCTAATAGACACTAATAAACACTAATAAACCCCCAAAAAACCCTAAAAAGCCCTAATAAACCAAAAATAAATCCAAATAAACCCTACTCAACCCTAACAAACATTAACACACCATAATAACCCCTAATAAAACCCTACAAAACCTTAATAAAGAAAAAAATGCTAGTATACCGTAAAAATCCCTAGAAACCCTCATAAACTATAATATAACCTAATAAACCCTAAAAACACTCACAAATAATAAAATAACGATCACAAAAAATAAAAACGTGCTATATTACCTAAAAAGACCTAAAAACACTAATATAACCTAATAAAGACAAAAAAGGCTAATATACCTTAAAAATCCCTAGAAATCCAAATAAACCATAATAAACTCTAATATAACCTAAGAAACCCTAAAAACGCTCGAAAACAAAAACAAAATGCTCACAAACAATAAAAACACGCTATATTATCTAAAAATACCTAACAAACACTAATATAACTTAATAAAACAAAAAAACTAATAAACCCCTAACAAACCCTAATAAACCCTAAAAATCCCTAATAAACCCTAATAAAAACTAATAAACCCTAAGAAAACCATAATAAAACCCTAAAAAACCTTCTCAACCCTAATAAACCTTGAAACAACATAACAAAACCTAGTAAAACCCAACTAAACCCCAATAAGCAAAAAAACAAAAACAAACCATTAAAAAGCCCTAGAAACCTTAATAAACCATAATTAATTCAAATAAAAGCTAATAAACCATTAAAAATGCTCACAAACACTAAAAACGCGCAAATAACACCTAAAAAGTCATAACAACCCCTCATATATATTAACAAATACTAAAAAACACTCATATACCCTAATAAAAACACTAACAAACCCCAGTAAACCCTAAAAATCTCTGACAAACCATAATAAACCATACTCAACCCTAATAAACACTAATAAAACCTTAAAGATACCGACTAAACCCTAATAAAATCCTAGAAATACCTACTCAACCATAATAAACCTTAATACACCATAATAAACCATAATAAACCCTACTAAACACTAAAAAATGAAAATATACCATTAAAAAGCCCTAAAACCCCTAATAAATGCTAATAAAACCTAACAATGCTTAAAAGCGCTAATAAAACCGAATAAACACTTCTAAACACTAAAAATATCTAATATACCCTCCTAAAAATTAATAAACCATAATGAACCATAATAAATCCTAATAAATCCTAAACATACCCAAATATACCATAATATACAATAATATACCCAAACAAACCCAACTCAATCCTAATAAAACCCTAGAAATACCTAATAAACCCTAATAAACCTTGACACACCATAATAATCTCTAATAAAATCCTAATAACCCCCACCAAACCCTAAAAAATGCTAATATACCATTAAAAAACCCTAAAACCCTAACAAGCCATAATAAATGTTAATAACACCTAAAAATCATAAAAAATGATAGCAAACCCTAAAAATACCTCTAATAATAATAGTAATAATAACGGACGTGCATGTGAATATGCATGTGCCTGTGCATATTCCTGCGCATTTGCACCTGAATGATAATAAATAATAAATTATAAATAATAACGCATGTAAATTGCATGTGTATGTGTTTGTGCATGTGAATGAAAATAAATAATAAATAATTATGCACATTGAAGTGCATGTGCATGTGCATGGTAATAAAAAATAAATAATAACCAAGTCCACATGAATGTGCATTTGCATGTGAATGATAATAAACAATAAATAATAACACATGTGATAATAGAATAACGCACGTGCATTGCGTGTGCATGTGCATTAGAATAAATAATAATAACACATGTGATAATAGAATAACACAAATGCATTGCATTTGCATGCGCATGATAATAAATAATATATAATAACACACATGCATGTGCATTTACATGTAATGATAATGATAATGACACATGCATGTGCATGGTAAAAAATAATAAATAACAATGCACGTGCATGCACATTTGTGTTTGATGATACAAACAACAATAACAACAACAAAGAGAATAATAATAATAATAATAATAATAATAATAATAACAATAATAGAATAACGCAAGTGCATTTCATGTGCACGTGCATAATAGTAAATAATATATAAATAATAATAAATAAGAACGCACATGCATGTGCATGTGCATTTACATTTGATGATAATATTAATAATACTAATTGTAATAATAATAATAATAATAATGCATGCACGTGCATGGTAATAAATAATAAATAACAACACACATGCATGTGCATTTCCATGTGATAATGATAATAATAATAACTGTGATAATAATAATAAAAATAATAATAATAATAATAATAATAATAATAAAAGAATAATACATGTGCATTGCATATGCACATACATGGTAATAAATAATAAATAATAACACACGTGCATCTACATTTTCATGTGATGATAGTAATAATAACAACAGTAGTAATAATAGTAGTAGTAGTGGTGATAATAGTAGTAGTGCTAATGCATCTGATAATAGAATATGGCATGTGCATTACCTGTCCATGTGTATGTTAATAAATAATAACTCTCGTGCATTTAATTTGCATGTGATGATGATGATGATCATAATAATAATAATAATAATAATAATAACAACTCATGTGATAAAAGAATAATGCACGTTCATTGAATGTGTGTGTATGTGCATTTGGATGTGCATTTTCATGTGATGATAATAACAATAACAACAACAACAACAACAACAACAACAAAACAACAACAACAACCACAATAATAATAATAACAGTAATAATTACAACGCATGTGATAATAAAATAACATTTGTGCATTGCATGTTCACATGATTGGTAATAAAAATATAATAATAAATCATGTGCATGTGCATGTTAATTTTAATGAGATGATGATAATAATAATAATAATAACAGTAATATTAAGTTATAGTTGTTTGAAAAAACAACAGACAAGACAAAAGTGCAATAAATGGTGTCTCAAAAAACCTAACAAATCACAGAGTCATTAAAAAGGAATAACTTCTTCTTCAGGTGTCCATTTCCGCTCTGTGAATATTCAAACTAAATCTCATGGAACGAACTATGATAAAAACTGGTGCCAGAGGCCTAACAGACACACAGATCAGAAGTTATGACCGTTTTAATAAAAATTTGATAGGGATCCGGACATCAAAATGGAGTTTTGGAGGACTTCTGATGGGTTTTTGTTATTTTAGGGTCCCAAATATTACTGGAACATTGTTCAAGATAGCCTTCGACATAGATCTATTCACTTCCTTCTATTTGATAAGTGGTAGAACTCAAACGGAAAACCGTAGTGAAAGTTATGGGTGTTTGAAGCTGAACTTCTTTTTGGAGTGGTATAACTAATATATCTTCTGTTTCTTTGATATTATCATAGTTTTGATTAGACTAGGTCCTCACTCACATCATGAGATTGTATTTTACAACTCATAGTGCTCAAACTAACACCTGAAGGAGAATTTATGCCTATTTTAGTGAGTTACGGGTTTCTTAGGTTTTCCGGCGCTAGGAGGGTTTCTCAATTTAAAACGACAAAAACTTATGCTACGTGTGTTCAATTTGGCTCTAAAACATATCAAATCAAATATTGTGAAATGATACACACTCTGGTAACCATTGGAACCCTTTCTGACATTCTTCAACCCCCAAAAGACCCATAATCCCTTTGGATGGTCAAAAGAGTGGCTTTTGGTGTCCGTTTTGCAATAACATCTTCTATAGGTGTCTGTTTTGTCTCTACCACATATCAAATCGAAGATTAGGACTATAACTACACTCCTATAACCACTAAATCACCTTCTCACATCCTTGAAGGCCCAAAAAGGTACTTAAACCCTCCAAAAGACCATAACTTCTACTCCGGGAGTCCGTTTTGCCTCTACCATATATCAAATCGAAGCTTTCAACTAGATCTACACATCTGTGACCAATATAAACACCTTATCACATTCTTGAAGAGCCAAAAGGTCCTTAAGTCCTCCAAATGACCATAACTTCTCCTCTGGGTGTCTGTTTCACCTCTACCACATATCAAATTGAATCTTGCGACTAGCTCTACACATTTGTGACAACCAAGAACAACTAAATAACCCTAAAAACCATGAATAACCCCATAAATACTAAAAACCATTTAAAATCACATAAAACCCTAACAAATCCTAACAAACACTAACAAACACTAACAAACCCTAACAAACCCTTAAAAACACTAACAAACCCCAAAAAACCCAAAAAAACATAACAAACCCAAAAAACCCCTAACAAACCCTAACAAGCCCTGACTAACCCCAAGAATCACTAAGAAACCCCAATAAACACAAAAAAAACATGAAGAAACCCTAAAAACCCCCTAAGAAACCATAAGAAACCCTAACATAACCCTAAAACCCTAAAAATCCTAAAAAAACCTAAAGCAAACCTAAGAAACACTAACACGCCCTTAGAAACCATAACACACCATTAGAAACCCTAACACACCCTTAGAAAACCTATCACACCATTAGAAACCCCGACACACCCATAGAAACCCTAACACAACCTTTCAAACCCTTAGAAACCATTGCACACCTTTAGAAACACTAACATGCCCATAAAAACCTTAATCCACCCTTAGAAACCCTAACACACCCTTAGAAACCCTAACAAACCCTTAGACACCCTAAATCACTCTAATAAAAACTAATAAATCCTAACAAACCCTACCAACCAATAATAAACCATAATAAACCCTAATAAACCCTAAAGATCACTATTAAACCCTAATAAACACTAATAAATTATAATAAACTCTAAAAATCCTATTAGACCCCAATGAAAGCTACAAAATACCTAAAAACCCAAATATAAACAAAATGCTATTAAACGATTCAAAGTGCTAATATTTACAAAAAAACCCTAACAAACCCGGAAAAACCTAACAAAACCCTAAAAAACCATAAAAATCCAAAAAAACCCCTAAAAACCCTAAAAACCATAAAAAATACTAAAAAGCCCTAAAAACACCTAAAAACCCGAAAACTCCTAAAAACTAAAAAAACTGAAAAACCCTGAAAACAAACCTAAAAACCTTAAAAACCTAAAAAAACACAAAAAACCCTAAAACCCTAAAAACCACTTAAAATGCTAAAAAACACTAAAACCCTCAAAATGGAAAAAAAATCCTAACCAACCCTATGAAACCTTTAAAAACCATAAAACTCCCTAGAAAACCATAAAAACCTCAAAATAAAACCAAATACACCCTAAAGAACCCTAGAAAATCAAAAAACCCTAAAGAACACAAAAGAACCACTAAAGCTACTAGCAACACTACATAAACCCTATCAATTGCTACAAAAACACAAAAATGCCTCAAAACCCACAAAATGAAAAAAGACCCCAAAAAATGATAAAATAATCCTAACAAAGCATAAAAATCCAAACACAACCATAAAACACAAAAAAAACGCTTAAAAACCCAAATAACTCAAACAAACTGTAACAAACCCTAAAAACCCTAACAAAACATAACAAACCCTAATAACCACTAATAAACCCTAAGAACCACTAATAAACCCTAATAACTCATAAAACCCACTATTAAACCCTAAAACCCCTAATAAACACTAATAAATTGTAATAACCTGTAATAAACCATAACACATCTATTAGACCCTAATAAATGCTACAAAATCCCTAAAACCCCTAATATAGAATAAAAAACACTACTAAACCATAATAAACCCTAACAATCACTAAAAACCAAAAAAACACGACAAAACGCTACAAAAATAACCAAATAGTAGCCTAAAAAACCCTATAACCCACTAAAAAACCCTAAAAACCCTAAGAACCGCGAAATAAATTGTAACAAACACTAACAACCCCAAATAAATCGTAAAAAATCCTAACAATTCTGAATAAATTGTAACAAACTGAAACAACCGTAACAAACCCCTAATAAACCCTAATAAACACTAAAAAATCATAATAAACCCTAATAAATCATAATAAAAACAAATACATGTTACTAAACCCTAATAAATAAAATAATACCTAATAAATCCTAAATAAAACTAAAAAAGATTGATAAACCCTAGAAAAACTATTAATGCCTACAAAAGCCCAATTAAACCCTAATATACAATAAAAAATGCTAATAAACTGTAACAAATCCTAAATAACACTAATAAACCCTAAATAATACTTATAAATCCTAAAGAACATTATTAAACTCTAAAGAACACTAAAAACCCTAAAGGACACAAAAAATGCTAACCACGTTATATAATCCCTAAAAATCACTATACTACCCAAACCAACTCTAAAACACACTAAAAAACCCTAACAACCCCTATGAATCCCAAAAAACAAATAAACCCATAAAACCACCCACAAACCATTAAAACTCCATCAGATACCATAAAAAACCATAAACACCCGTTAACAGCCCTTAAAATCCATAAAAAACACTACAAACCATAAACAACCATTAAAACCCAAAAAAGGCTTCAAATAGATACATAAACCCTAAAAACGTTACTTAAACCCTAAAAAATTCAACAAAAACCCTAAAAATGCAACATAAACCAAAAAATGCAACAAAAACTCAAAAACTCTACATAAACCCTAAAATCACTACATAAACCCTTGAACTATAACATAAACACTAATAAACACAACATAAACTCTAAAAAACTGAACATAAACATTAAAAGATGCTACATAAAACCTAAAAACACAATATAAACCCGAAAAACACTACATGAACCCTAAAAACATTACATAAACCCTAAAAAATGCAACATAAACATTACATCACCCCAAAAAATGCTACATAAACCCAGAAAACACAACATAAATCCTAAAAAATGCTACATAAAACCTAAACCCTAAACATGCTACATAAACCCGAAAAACGTTACATAAACCCTAAAAAATGCTACATAAAACCTAAAACCACTAACTAAACCCTAAAAGTGCAACATAAACACTAAAACTACTACATAAACTCAAACAACACTACACAAACTCTAAAAAATGATAAAAAACCCTAAAGACGCTTCAAATCCCTAAAAATTATTAAACCCTACTATACCATAATATAAAAAATTAAACCCTAATAAACCCCTAATAAACTCTAATAAACCCTAAAAACACCTTATAATCCCTAAAACACTAAGAGACTCTACTCAACCCTAATAAAACCCCAAAAAATACCTAATAAACCCTAATAAATGATAATAAAACCTAATAATCCCTAAAAACACGTTAAGAAAACCTAAACAACCCTATCCAACCCTAATAGACACTAATAAACACTAATAAACCGAAATAAACCCCAAAAAAACCTAAAAATACCTAATAAACCATAAATAAATCCATATTGACCCTACTCAACCCAAATAAACCTTAACACACCATAATGACCCCTAATAAAAACCTACAAAATACTAATAAGGAAAAAAAAATCTAGTATACCTTAAAAAATCCCAAGAAACCCTGATAAACTCTAATATTACCTAATAAACCCTAAAAATGCTCACAAATAATAAAAAAATGATCACAAACAATAAAAACACACTATATTACCTAAAAATGCCTAAAAAAACTAATATAACCTAATAAAGAGAAAAACGCTATTATAACTTAAAAATCCATAGAAACCACAATAAACCATAATAAAATCTAATATAACCTAAGATACCCTAAAAATGCTCACAAACCAAAAACAAAATGCTCACAAACAATAAAAAATGCTATATTATCTAAAAAGACTTAACAAACACTAATATAACCTAATAGAAAAAAAAACTAATAAACCCATAACAAACCCTAATAAACCATAAAAATCCCTAATAAAAACTAATAAACCCTATAAAAACCATAATAAAACCCTAAAAATACCTTCTTAACCCTAATAAACCTTGACACACCATAATAAAACCTAATAAAACCCAACTAAATTCCACTAAATAAAAAAATGAAAACAAACCATTAAAATGCCCTAGAAACCCAATTAAAGCATAATAAATTCTAATAAAACCTAATAAACCATAAAAAAGGCTGACAAACACTAAAAACGCGCTAATAAAACCTAAAAAGTCCTAAAAACCCCTCATATATATTAACAAAAACTAGAAAACACTCATACACCCTAATAAAAACACTAACAAACCCTAGTAAACCCTAAAAATCCCTAACACTAACAAACAATACTCAACCCTATTAAAGCCTAATAAAAATCTAAAGATACCTACTCAACCCTAATAAAACCCTAAAAATACCTACTCAACCCTAATAAACCTTAACACACTATAATAAACCATAATAAACCCCATTAAACCCTAAAAAACGAAAATATATCATTAAAAAGACCTAAACCCCCTAATAAATGCTAATGAAACCTAACAAAGCTTAAAAGGACTAATAAACCCTAATAAACACTACTAAACCATAAAAAACCCTAATATACCCTCTTAAAAACTAATAAACTATAATGAATGATAATAAACCCTAATAAATCCTAAATATACCCAAATATACCATAATATACCCTAATAAACCCAACTCAATCTTAATAAAACACTTAAAATACCTAATAAACCCTAATAAACCTTAACACACCATAATAAACCATAACAAAATCCTAATAACCCCCAACAAACCCTAAAAATCGCTAATATACCATTAAAAAACCCTAAAACCCAAACAAACCATAATAAATGTTAATAACACCTAAGAATTCTAAAAAATGCAAGTAAACCCTAAAAATACCTCTATTAATAATAATAGTAATAATGCACGTGCATGTGCATATGCCTGCTCATTTGCATGTGAATGATAATAAATAATGAATTATAAATAATAACGCATGTGAATTACATGTGTATGTGCATGTGCATGTGAATGATAATAAATAATAACGCACATCCAAGTGCATGTGCATGTGCATGTGCATGTGCATGTGCATGTGCATGGTAATAAACAATAAATAATAACCAAGTCCACATGAATGTGCATTTGCAAGTGAAAGATAATAAATAATTAATAATAACACAAGTGATAATAGAATAACGCTTATTCATGAGAATAAATAATAATCACACATGTGATAATAGAATAACGCAAGTGCATTGAATTTTCATGTGCATGATAAAAAATATATATAATAATGCATGTGCATGTGAATTTACATGTAATGATAATGATAATGACGCATGCACGTGCATGGTAATAAATAATAAATAATAATACACGTGCATGTGCATTTGTATTTGATGATACAAACAACAACAACAATAAAAATAATAGAATAATGCAAGTGCATTTCATGTGCACATGCATAGTAGTAAATAATAAATGAATAATAATAAATAAGAACGCACTTGCATGTGCATGTGCATTTACATTTGATGATAATATTAATAATACTAATTGTAATGATAATAATAACAATGCATGCACGTGCATGGTAATAATTAATAAATTACAACGCACAAGTTTGTGCATTTTCATGTGATAGTGATAATAATAATGATAATGATAATAATAATAATAATAATAACAATTGTGATAATAATAATAATAATAATAGAATAATACAAGTGCATTGCATATTCACGTGCATGGTAATAAGTAATAAATAATAATGCACGTGCATCTACATTTGCATGTGATGATAGTAATAATAACAGAAGTAGTAATAATAGTAGTAGTGGTGGTGATAATAGTAGTAGTACCAATGCATGTGATAATAGAATATTGCATGTGCATTACGTGTGCACGTGCATGGTAATAAATAATAACGCCCATGCATTGCATTTTCATGTGATGATGATGATAACAATAATAACATTATTTTTATTTTTATTAATAATAATAACACATGTGATAATAGAATAACGCACATGCATTGAATGTTTGTGTATGTGCATTCTCATGTGCATTTTTATGTGATGATAACTACAACAACAACAACAACAACAATAACAACAAATAATAATAATAACAATAATAATAACAACGCATGTGATAATAAAATAACGTGTGTGCATTGAATTTTCACGTGCATGGTAATAAAAATATAATAATAACTCATGTGCATATGCATGTGCATTTGAATGAGATGATGATGATGATAATAATAATAATAGTAATAATAAGTTATAGTTGTTTGAAAAAAACAGAAGACATGACAAAAATGCTAGAAATGGGGTCTCCAAAAACTTAACAAATCACAAAGTTGTTGAAAAATAAATAACTTATTTTTTCAGTGTCTATTTCCACTACGTGAATAGTCAAACTGAATCTCATGGAACTAACTATGATAAAAACAGGTGCCAAAGGCCGAACAGACACACAGATGAGAAGTTATGACCATTTTAAGAAAAATTTGACACGAATCCATACACAAAAATGGAGTTTTGGAGGACTTATGATTGTTTTGTGAGATTTTAGGGTCTCAAACATGACTTGAACTATGTTCAAGTCATCCTTCTACATAGAATTCTTCGCTATTTTCGATTTGATATGTGTTAGAGCTCAAACGGACAACCGGAGCGAAAGTTGTGGTCGTTAGAAGTTGGAATTTTTTTTTTGGAGTGGTATAACTAATATATCTTATATTTCTCTGATCTTATTATAGTTTCTACTAAACTTGGTCCTCAATCATCTCAAAAGCTTTGATTTGACTAGTCACATCACTCAAACGGAGACCCGAAGGAGAAGTTGTGCCTATTTTAGTGAGATACAGGTTTCTTAGGTTTTTAGGCGCTATGAGAGTTGCTCAATTTAAAACGACCATAACTTCTGCTACATGTGTTAATTTTGCCTCTACCACATATAAAATCGAATATTGTGAAAAGATACACACTCTGGTAACCACTGGAACCCTTTATGACATACTTCAACCCCCCAAAAGACACAAAATCCCTTTGGATGGTCAAAAGATTGGTTTCTCGTGTCCGTTTTGCAATAAATTCTTTTATGGGTGTCCGTTTTCCTCTAACACATATCAAATCGAAGCTTGAGACTAGACCTACACTCCTATAACCACTAAATCAACTTCTCACGTCCTTGAAGGCCCAAAAAGGTACTTAAACCCTCCAAAAGACCATAACTTCTACTATGGGAGTCCGTTTTGCCTCTACCATATATCAAATTGAAGATTTCAACTAGATCTACACATCTGTGACCAATAGAAAGACCTTATCATGTTATTAAAGTCCCAAAATGTCCTTAATTCATCAAAATGACCATAACTTCTTCTCTGGGTGCCCGTTTCACTCTACCACATATCAAATTGAAGCTTGCGACTAGCTCTACACATCTGTGACAACCATGAACAACTAAATAACCCTAACAAACCATGAATAACCCCATAAACACTAAAAAGCATTAAAACCCATGCAAAACCCTTACAAACACTAAAAAACACTAACAAACCCTAACAAACCCCAAAACTCCCTAAAAAAATAACAAATCCTAATAAACCCTAAAAAACACTAACAAGCCCTAACAAACCCCAAGAACCACTAAGAAACCCAAATAAACCCAAAAAACCCAAAGAAACCCTAAATATCCACTAAGAAACCATAAGAAATTCTAACAAAACCCTAAAAACCCTAACAAAACCCTAAGACAACCTAAGAAACACTAACACACCCTTAGAAACCCTAACACACCTTTAGAAACCCTAACACACCCTGAAAAATCCTAGCACACCATTAGAAACCCCAACACACCCATAGAAATCCTAACATAACCTTAGAAACCCTTAGAAACCATATCACACCCTTAGAAACCCTAACCCGCCCATAAAAACCCAAACCCACCCTTAGACACCCTTACACACCCTTAGAAACCCTAAAAACACTTAGACACCCTAAATCACTCTAATAAGAACTAATAAATCCTAACAAACCCTACCAACCAATAATAAACCATAATAAACCCTAAAGCCCACTACTAAACCCTAATTAACACTAATAAATCGTAATAAACCCTAAAAACCCTATTAGACCCCAATAAAAGCTACAAAATACCTAAAAACCCAAATATACAACAAAAATTCTATTAAAACATAAAAAATGCTAATATTCACAAAGAAACTCTAACAAACCTGGCAAAACCTGACAAAACCCTAAAAAAACCTAAAAAACCTAAAAACACAAAACACCCAAAAAACCCTAAAAAACCCTAAAAACCCTAAAAAACCCTAAAAACACTAAAATCCCTAAAAACACAAAAAAACTGAAAAACCCCGAAAAAATCCCTAAAAACCCTAATAAAAAACTCAAAAACACAACAAAAAAACCTAAAAAAACGCTAAAAACGCTATAAACCCCTAAAACACTAAAAAGGGCTAAAAGCCTAAAAACTACTAAAAAAACCCTATCCAACCCTATGAAACCCTTAAAACCCCTAAAAACCTCCGATCAAACACTACAAACCACAAAAGAAACCCAAATACACCATAAAGAACCCTAAAGAACCCTAAAAACCCTAAAGAGCCACTGAAGCCACTAACAACGCTACATAAACCCTAACAATTGCTAAAAAACCGAAAAATGCTTTAAAACCCACAAAATGCAAAAAAACCCTGAAAAATGATAAAATAACCCTAACAAAGCATAAAAAATCCAAACACACCCATAAAACCCAAAAAAAATGCATAAAACCCAAAAAAATTGCTTAAAACCCCAAACAACTCAAACAAGCCGTAACAAACCCTAAAAACCCTAACAAAACCTAACAAACCCTAGAAACCACAAATAACCCCTAAGAACCACTAATAATCCCTAATAACCCCTAAGGCTTTATGAGTTGAGAGAAGATGGAGGCGCACTCTCCTGGAATTCTCTCTCGCTCGGCGATTCTTCCAGGCTTTCCCCTGGATCCAGATCAAAGCTTCTTCGGTGGATCCTTGCTCCTTTGTTCTCGGAGATGGTATGACCTGGATGTGCTCTTCGGCCTCAAGAAGGTGTTGGATTCTGCACTTCGACAACATCATCTTCCCCGAGTGCTCTGGACTTCGGACTTCGACATGACTTTGTTCCGTTGCTGGCACGTCTGGCTTCCGACTGCTATGGTGGTCGTGATGCCTTCAGATGTTCTTGCTTGGGTCGACATCCTCTAGCAGCTGCAGATTGGGGTTGTTTTTTCAGATCTAGGGTTTCTGCAGGCGGGTCAACGCAGTCAAAGGGCACAATGGCCAAGCTGGTTGCTTCGGCGTTCAGGTTCTTTTCAGAAGGTGTTTCGTTTAGGCGGATGGTGCGACGATCTAGTCTGGCGACGCTGGCCGGGGTCTTCTCGATCTTACATTGCAGAAGCTCGTTTCTTCTATCGGTTCGCGAAGCAGCTGCAGGTGCGTGCTCAACCTTGTCTATCAGCTTCGCCTTTGCTCCAGTTTGTTGCTGCTTGTTTCGGTCGGACCTTTTGGCATTCCATGTTCTCATACTTGATTTCGTTTCTGAAAGGAAGCTGGTTTATGGGTCTGCTGAGATGTGTTTGGAGATTTTTGTGGATTGTGGTTTGCTGTACTAAGAGGTGTGGAATGCTGAAAGTTGTCTGGTTTCAAGCTCATGACTGCTTGTTGTTAAGCTGTGACTGTTCCAAGAATTCTCTGCTTGCTGGCATGCTGGGTTGTGATGAAGCTGTGGGTTCTAATTCGAGGTGCTGGTGGCGCTGTGCTATTTTCTATTGTGCTATTGTTTGTACCTCTTCGTGCGACATGGTGGAGGCTGCAAGGTGTTGGATGCTGGATTTTACAAAATTTGATGATGGCTGTTGTATGGAAGTGCACTCTGCTTGCTGGTTCTTGGTGAGGACGTGTGGCTGTTTGGTATTTGCTACTGCTGTGGATGAGTTTGTTGCTGTGTTGCTGGAGTGGAAGTGGGATGCTGGGAGATGTTTGGTGGTCGAAAGAGGTGCTGGCTGTTTGAAAATGAGGATGCTGGTTGCTGGTTTGTTGTGGATGCTGGTTGGCTGGTTGCTGCTACTGGATGTTGTTTGCTGCTGTAGTCTGAATGCTGGTTGTTGGTTAGCTGTGAGCTGCTGGATGCTGGTTAACGCTGGATGTAGTGCGGTTGGATGCTGGTACTGGCTGGATGTGATGTGATGATGCTGCGGTTTTGTCTGTTTTTGTGCCTTTTTCTTTCTTTGTTTTTCTTTCTTTGGCGTGGGTTGTAAGGGTTTTTGGGTGTGGGTCGTTCGACCCCTCCCCTCCCTTGTCTGTAGTGTTTGTGTCTTTTTGTTTAATAAATTTTGGAGGGTGCCAGGAATAGCCTGGACCTGAGCCTTCTTTGCCTAATAACCCCTAAAACCCACTATTAAACCCCTAAAAGCCTATTAAACACTAATAAAATGTAATAACCGATAATAAACCCTGAAAAAGTCTATTAGACCCTAATAAATGCTACAAAATCCCTAAAACCCCTAATATACAATAAAAACACTATTAAACCATAATAAACCCTAATAATCAATAAAAACCCTAACAACCCGACAAAACACTACAAAAACCTCCATATAATAGCCTACAAAACCCTACAACCCACTAATAAAACAAAAAAACCCTAATAACCTTAAAATAAATCGTAATAAACCCTAAAAAACCAAAATAAATCGTAACAATTCCAAATAAATCGTAACAAACTAAATCAAACCATAGTAAACCCCTAATAAATCACAATAAACCCTAACAAATCATAATAAACCCTAATAAATTGTAATAAACCCAAATACACATTACTAAACCCTAATAAATAAAATAAACCCTAATAAACCCTAATAAATCCTAAATAACCCTAAAAAAGGTTGATAAACCCTAAAAAAGCTATTATGCCTACAAAATCTCAATAAAACCCTAATATACAAAAAAAATGCTAATAAACTATAAAAATTCCTAAAGAACCCTAATAAACCCTAAAGAACCATATTAAATTCTAAAGAACACTAAAAAACCCTAAAGAATCCAAAAAACGCTAAAACACATTATATAACCCCTAAAAACCGCTACAATACCCAAACAAACTATAAAACACCCTAACAACCCTTATCAACCCCCCAAAAAAACCCATAACCCCCCAAACCATTAAAAAGTCATCACATACCCTAAAAAACCATTAACACCCATTAACAACCCTTAAAACCCTTAAAAAAACTATAAACCATAAACAACCATTAAAACCCTAAAAAAGGCTTCAGATAGATACATAAACCCTAAAAACGTTACATAAACCCTTTAAAAAGACACAAAAACCCTAAAAAGGTAACATAAAATAAAAAACGCAACAGAAACCCAAAAAACACAAAATAAACCATAAAAGCACTACATAAACCCTAGAACTATAACCTAAACCCTAAAAACAGAACATAAACCATAAAAACACAACATAAACATTAAAAACACTACATAAAACCTAAAAACACAATATAAACCCTAAAAACACTACATGAACCCAAAAAAGGTTACATAAACCCTAAAAATGCAACATAAACTCTACAACACCCCTAAAAATGCTACATAAACCCAAAAAACGCAACAAAAACCCTAAAAAACGCTACATAAAATCTAAACCCTAAACACGCTACATAAACACTAAAAACATTACATAAACACTAAAAATGATACCTAAAATCTAAAACTGCTAACTAAACCCTAAAAACGCAACATAAACACTAAAAATGCTACATAAACTCTAACAACACTACACAAATCTGGGGTACCTTGTTTGAATCCCTGATCGAGATGGATCTGGATCATTCGCTGTTCGCGACGTTGACGCAAATATGGTATGCTTTCCCTTCCATGGTGTTGAGGATGGATCCGGATTCCCATGGTTTGCTCTCTCCCCATGCTATGGCTCCACGATGCTGCCGTCCCCTTCTTCCTGATCGCTCTCCTCCTTCAGCGGCGATTTGGCAAGGTCATTTGACCCTCGATGGTGAAGGTACTTGGCAGATGATGATGGGAGTTTGGCGTTTGGTGAGTGACGGCTTCGACTTTTCGAAGAGGAAGGGTTTGCATGCTTCGGAGACCCCTTTCGCTGACCTCGGATCTGGGTCTCATCTAAGGTGGATGATGACTTCACGTGATGGTTCTTGGAAGATTATGGCTCAGATCGAGTTTTCAAGGCGGCGGCTTTGGTATGGCTCGGTTGCGGTGCTTCGTCTCAGATCTACTTTTTCGGAAGGCACTCCTCGGTGGTTTCCTGGATCTGTAGAGGAGACGTCGCGTGGATGGTTCAAGCTGGCGCTTGTGGTTCATGCCAATTCTGTCTTTCCTCAGCTGCTGAGGATCAGATCTCGGAGGTTCTTGTATGTTGTTTCTCCTGCGTTGTGGATCCCGCATTTTTTTGGTGCGCCGGTGGTTTCTGCTTTCCAGTTGCTACATCTTTGTGGGTGTTCGTTTGGACTGCTACTACTGGTTGTTCTTCTTGTGGAGTGGCTTGATGGCTGGCCATGCCATTTGGTTAGAGGGCTGTCCGAGTCTCTATTTAAGATGGCTCTGGAATTTTTTATGTTTTTGATGCTGCTGGGGGAATCAGTGTGTACTGCTGCGGGTGATTGGCAATTTTCCTTTGCTGGTTTGCATGGTGCAGAATGAGTTTTCCAAAATTGGTGGAATTGGTTACCACTTGCTGCAGGGATGGGGCGTGATGAAGCTGTCACTTATGAGTCTGGTGCTGGTGGCTTTAACTTGCAGCTGGTGACTCTCCTTGGTGAAGAGGTACTAGAGGCTGAGGAAAATCTCTATCTTGTTTCTACTACTGGTGGTTCTGGTGTGATGAATATGGACCTGCCTAGCATGGTGGTGTGGGCTGAAGTGGGAGCTGGTGATTTTGGAGATGTAGCTAGATTGGTTGTCAATCGGCGTGGATGTTGGCCTTTGTTACTGGTTAATGGTGCTGGATGCCATCTTGCTATTGGGCGCTGTGGATGTAACAACCCAAAGTTTCATTAATGAAAATCCCTCTTGATCTAATTAAATGTCTCTTTATGTTTATATAAAATTTCAACTTCTTTGGTTTTATGATAAGAATTTTGACCATTGCTAATATAGTCGTTGAACAGTGATCACATGATTAGTATAAATATAGGACTTTAACAAATCCAATTTACTCAGAAAAAGGAAGCGATGGCCTCATCCAGTAGAATTGCCCCATACGAATCCCATTTGTTGGAGCTCAGAGAAGAGGTGGTTTCTTTGGGCTTCGCCCTTAACCAACCCCAAGCTGAGCTTCATCATGTCAAGCTCGAACGTGACCGTCTACAGGAAAAGTGGAAGTTGATTGAAATTACCACTCGAGCGATGTTATCCGAGCCACCCCAAGAGTCTATCACCATCGCACACCTTACCCTTAGGTCTTATGCGGTTGTTTTAAGGGGTTATGTAATTAATCTCTAGTACTATGTTCATGTTCATTATTTTTGTATATAATAATGAATATAATTTCTAGTCATTATTGATACATTGTAAATAGTTTTTAAAGTACAAATAGTTTTTTTAGTTATTATTTAATTAAGATTTCTATTTTATTAAATTAAGGGATTTTTGAATTAAATAATATTTTAATAAAATATTATTATTATTATTAAATTAATTTTTATTAAATATAAATGATCTTATAATTTTATGAATGCAATTATAATTTTTATTAAGGTTTGAAAGCCATTTCTGTCAAAACCCGTGAATTTTTTATAAATGTCAGTTTTTATTTTAAAAGTGAAAATTAACATATTTATAAACTTATTTAGATAAAATAAATGTTATTTCTGGAATCAGGACATTGAAATTATCCAACGGTGAATTTTTCATAATTTTCTGAGACAGTCAAATTTTTGGGTAAAAATTAAATACCGTTTAAATATATAATGTGTTTTATGACATCATAATGACCCAATAGTGATGTAATAAAATACTATAATCCTTATTTTCGGCCAATATATGTTTTACCATTAAAATAATGTGATTTTTGGTTTGTTTTACTTATCTTTGAAAGCATTAATGGACCCCTCAAGACTTATTAAACACCTTGTCTTTTTAAATTAATTTCCATGGGAATGTGACTCACCTCCACATAAGCAACCCTATTATTTTAAACATTTCTGACTTTGGCCTTATAAAATATTGTTTTAATCTTCCTTTTTCCAAAAACCATGGGAAAAAACTATGGGATGGTTTGTGGTTTGGATTAATTTAATATAAGGGGTCCCAAACCTAAATAATAAAGAATTCCCTCACCTTTCCTATATAAACCCACCCAAGCTCCCACTTCTTCCTCACTCAAAACCTTTGGAGTTCATCCAACCTCCACCCTAATCTCTCTAGAATCCTCCCAAGGTGCCCCATGCTCCCAAGAAGCCTCTCACAATCCTCTCTCTAGCCTTTGGAAGCACACTTCCAAGTAAGGGTTTTTTCTTCCTTTCTCATTTTTGTCCAATTTTATTTAAGTTGTTTTTCCCTTTTAATTTCAATTATGAATGTTGGGGTATGGTTTCACACCTCCCTCATACTACCCTCTTTATGTTTTAATTATGGGATACCCCTTTCTCCCTCATTAAATGCTTCCCATGTACAACCGTTACTATGCCGAAATTCCAAAAAAGAACTTCTCTCTCTTCTTTTACATTCAAGTAATACTTTTGTATCATGAATCTAAATTCCATTAAAATTGTTTGGACATGTATCTATATGATCCCCTTACTGTATATTTCATGTAAATATGATTATACACCCTTTATCTCTCATCAAACCATTTTTATGAATTCTATGTCACGCTGTTACGCTGCCGAAATCGCACCGATTTTCTAAGCCAATGACATTGTGTAGTGAATACCATGCCCATTTCTCCATCAAGGGTATTCACCTTTATGCACATTTACTTATTGTTTATAAAGTTTCATGTATGAATTCCACATTTCTTTATCGTGGAATAAATGATTATGTTTTATGAATCCATGTTTTATGATCCATGTGGCACACTTATGCATGAAATGAAATGTTTAAGAAGGGTGCGCCCTTATAGCACTCCAATGCATTGGGTAAATTATAGTATCATGATACGTCATGTGCAATGAGTGTTGAATCATTCTAATTCAAGTGAAAATAGGGTTTACTCGTGCTTCATGTGCAATGAGGATTTACTCATGCTCTATGTGCAATGAGCCTTGGCTCATGCTAATTCCATGTTAAGTGTTGTTGCCACATTTCCATGTTATGATTATCATGCTCTATCATGCCTTTATGTTCATGATTATTTTATGCTCTATTGATATGCCTATTGTCTAACATGTATTGTACTCCTCATGTTATTCCATGTGTACTCCCTTACTGGGCTTTATAGCTCACCCTTTTCTTATGCATGTCCTCAGGTTATCCCATGCAATGCTAAGTAAGAGGGAATGCAGGGGTCATGTAAAAGAATTTTTCAATAAAGATGTTGTATTTCATGTTTTAAGTTTTTATGTAATGATCTTAATCCCCAAAGACACTAAACCTCTCAATATTATTTGTTGTATCGAGTGAAGTTTTATGTAATAAATCATGTATAAGGTTGTAATAAAAGCAGGGTTGTCATAGTGGATGTGTTCCTGGCGGTGGGTGTGAAAGATGCTGCTACATGGCACTGGCTGTTGCCTCACTACGAGGCGGTGAAGTGATTATGATTGGTGAGAAGGTGATGGAGGTTGGAGACAGTGAAGCTAGTAACTGGTTATTGATGGGAGGTGCTGAAAGTGTTGGATGCTGAAACATGTGAGATTGGATGCTGGTCGCTGCTTGGCTGTGAGCATTGGATGTTGGCTTCTTCTTGGTTAAGAAGTGATAAAGGGGTGATAGAGTTGCTGACTACTGGAATTGGCTGAGATGGTGCTGAAGCTGTTGTGTGTTTGTTGTTTTGTCTTTTCTTTTTTTTGAATTTTCTTTTTTTTTTGCAGTCTTTGGGTGTGTGTTTGTTAAGAGCTTTTGGGTGTGGGTTGATTGACCCCACCCCTCCCTTGTCTGCAGTGTCTTAGTGTCTTTTTTATAATAAATTTTGGGGGTGCCAGGAATAGCCTGGCCCCGAGCCTTCCTTGCCCTTCCATGGTGTTGACCCTATATTTTTGCTCTGGTTTCGGTGTGCTGATGGTTCGTGGTTTATTTCTCTATGGTTTCAATTTGCTGCTTTGGATCATATTGCTGGTGGCTTGGTGCGTTGGTTGCGCTCTTCATCTGGTTATGGTTATGAATGAGATGCTGGTCAAGATGGTTCTTGTTTTCTTGATGTCTTTGGCTCTGCTACAGCTTTTGATGTGGGCTGATGCAAGGGATTGGTTAGCTGGAACCGTGTATGCTAGAGGAGATGATGGAGGTGAGGGATGCCAGAAACTGAGGTTCTGGATGTTGCTTGATGTTTGGTTGGGATGTGATGATGCTAAGGTTTATGTGTTTGGTGCTGGTATTTCTATGTTACTAGTGATGGATCTGCTTGGTGAGGATTCATTGGATGCTGGGAAGTGTGTGTTGGCTGGTGGTGCTCCTGGGTGTGGTATGCTTGATGCTGTCAGGATTATAGGTTCTGGATGCTGGAAACTGAACTTCTGGTTATTGTTTGGTGGTGAGGCACTGAATGTTGGTGAATTTGAGGCTTGTGATTTTGATGCTGGTGGTTTGGTGGTGTTGGATGCTGGTGTTTCTGTGCTATTGGATGCTGGTGGTTCTGGATGTTGGATACTGCTGGGATGGGAGATGCTGAAGGTGCTGTGTCTACATTACTGCTGGTTGCTGATTGGCTGGGAGATGCTGTTGGATACTGGTTGATGCTGGTGACGATGATGGTTGCTTCTTAGTGTGGTGTGTTTTCTGTTTGGGTTGGTTTTGCTTCTTTTCTTTTTTGATTTTTCTTTTTTGGCGTGGGTTGTAAGGGGTTTTTTGGGTGTGAGTCGTTTGACCCCTCCCCGCCCTTGTCTGCTGGGTCTCTTTTTTTCTTTCTAATAAATTTGGGGGGGGGGGGGTCGGGAATAGCCTGACCCTCGCATCTTCCTTGCCCTAACAAACCCTAATAAACCCTAAAAATCCCTAACAAACCGTAATAAAAATGAATAAACCCTAATAAAACACTAATCAAACCCTAAAAATACCTTCTCAGCCCCAATAAATTGCGAATCACCATAACAAAACCCAATAAAACCCAACTAAACCCCAATAAACAAAAAAATGCAAACAAACCATTAAAAATCCCTAAAAACCCTAATAAACCACAATAGATTCCAAAAAAAGCTAACGAACCATTAAAAATGCACACAAACACTAAAAATAATCTAAAAAAACCTAAAAATTCATAACAACCCCTCATATATATTAACAAAAACTAAAAAACACTCATATTCCCTAATAAAAACACTAACAAAACCTCAAAAACCCTAAAAATCCCTAACAAACCCTAACAAACCGTACTCAACCCAAATATACCCTAATAAAACCTTAAAGATACCAACTCAACCCTAATAAAACCCTAAAAATACCTACTCAACCCTAATAAAAATTAACACGCCATAATAAACCATAATAAACCCCACTAAGCCCTAAAAAATGCCATAATAAACCCCACTAACAACCCCAAATAAATCGTAACAAATCCTAACAACGCCAAATAAATCATAACAAACTGAAAAAACCATAATAAACTCCTAATAAACCGCAATAAACCCTAACAAATCATAATAAACCCTAATAAATTATAATAAACCCAAATACATGTTATTAAACCCTAATAAAAACCCCAATAAATCCTAAATAACACTAAAAAATGTTGATAAACCCAAGAAAAAGCTATTAATGCCTACAAAAGCCCAATAAAACCCTAATATACAATAAAAAATGCCAATAATCCGTAACAAATCCTAAAGAACACTAATAAACCCTAAAGAACCCTAATAAACCCTAAGGAACCATAATAAACTCTAAAGAACACTAAAAGACCCTAAAGAACCCAAAAAATTCTAAAACACATTACATAAACCCTAAAAACCGCTACAATACTCAAAAAAACCCTAAAACACAATAAAAACCATAACAACTCCTATCAATCATGAAAAAACAAATAAACCATTAAACCCCCCAAAAAACACATTGAAAACTCATTAAATACCATAAAAAGCATAAACACCCGTTAACAACCCTTAAAAAGCCTAAAAACCACTACAAACCATAAACAACCATTAAAACCCTAAAAAGGCAACAAATAGATATATAAACCCAAAAACATTACATAAACCCTAAAAATGCAGCATAAACCCTAAAAATGAAACATAAACCCAAAAAATGCAACATAAACCCAAAAAATGCTACATAAACCCAAAAATCCCTACATAAACCCGAGATCCATATCATAAAACCTAAACAATGCAACATAAACATTAAAAAACGCTACATGAAACCTAAAAATACAACATAAACCCTAAAAACACTACATTAACCCTAAAAATGTTACATAAACCCTAACAAATGCAACATAAACACTACATGACCCCTAAAAATGCTATATAAACCTAGAAAACGCAACATAAACCCTAAAAAATGCTACATAAAACCTAAACCCTAAACAAGCTAAATAAAACCTAAAATTGTTACATAAACCCAAAAAAATGCTACATAAAACCTAAAACCACTAATTAAACCCTAAAAGCATGACATAAACACTAAAAATGCTACATAAACTCAAACAGTGCTACACAAACACTAAAAAATGCTACAAAAATCCTAAAGATCACTACGGGAAAAAACGATTATTGCGACGGGATATTTCCGACGAGTCTTATTCTCATCGCAACAACTCTGATGAAAAGGGTTTTTGCGATGGGAATATATTCCCATCGCAAATGGTCAGTTATTTGCGACGGAAATACAGGGCTCGTCACAATTGCAATGGCACGGTTTGCGCGCCAATACACGGGAATGATATTTGCGACGGGTAGAAGGCTACCCGTCGCAAGTACCCGAAGGTGGTAAATAGTATTTGCGACGCGGAAATTTCCTCATCGCAAACAAGTATTCACCCGGTATTATTGGCGATGGGTCCCATCACCAATACTGGCCGTTGTAAATCCTATTTGCGACGGTCACCTACAACCCGTTGCAAATACCCCGTGGTAGTAAATGCGGTTTTGCGATAGGACTATGTACCCGTCGCAACAGATAATCCAACGGGAGGTATTTGCGACGGGTCCCGTCGCAAATACCGGCGGTGGTAAATATGAATTTGCGACGGGGATATCCTCCCATTGCAAATACCGACGGCGGTAAATAGTAATTTACGATGGGGATATCCGCCCGTCGCTAATGGTGTGGCATTAGCGACGGGCCTGTAGCAACAACTCTTTTACCCACCGCACGTAATTAATGTGGGAGAAGGTATTTGTGATGGGCCCCGTTGCGAATACCGGCGGCGGTAAATAGAAATTTGGGACGGGGATAGTCGTCCGTCGCTAATAGTGGCTATTTGCGACGGGCCCGTCACAAAAGGCCTTTTACCCGCCGCCTCTATTTAATGCGGGCGAAGGCATTTGCGACGGTATCCTATCGCAATACCTCATATTTGCGATGGTCACCCGTCGCAAATGCGACCGTCGCAAATAATCTAACCTATATATACACCCCATCTGTTTTTTTTCATAACATTCAGATTTCCATTCTTCTCTCTCTCTCTCATTTTCATATCTGAGCAGAATTTTTTTTTGTTTAAATTTTTTCTTTCGAGAAGAGGAAGGAAGGAGTTAGAAGGTGCAGATTATTAAAGGTATTTATATTTTTTTTAATTGTTAAATTATTTTTAATTGTTAATTTTATTTTTAATTGTTAATTTTATTTTTTTAATAGAATGTTTAGCTATATAGTATAATTAGTTTATGTGCTTGTACCAAATAATCCTGGTCTGGATACGAACAAGTAGAGAAGGCTCTGACACATATGTACTTAGGACTGAAAACTCTGACAAGGTGTTTCGAGCTTGACTCGGGGTAACCTAGTACACGACAACGGGCCTTGCTGCACTCTTGGTTCGACACTCCCGGGGGATGTTTTGGTAATAATTAGAAATAAATATATAATTATCAAATAATTAAGAAATAATTAGATTTAATTAAAATAATTATCAAATAATTAGGAAACATTTAAAATAATTAGGAAACAATTAATAAGAAATAATTAGATTTAATTAAAATAATTATCAAATAATTTGGAAATAATTAGATTTAATTGATTATAAATAATTAGAAAACAATTAAAATAATTAGAAAAAAATTAAATTAATTAGGAAACAATTAAAATAATTAGGAAACAATTAGATTTAATTTGGAAAAAATTAGATTTAATTAGGAAACAATTAGATTTAATTAGGAAACAATTAGATTTAATTAGGAAACAATTAGTATAATTAGGAAACAATTAGTATAATTAGGAAACAATTAGTATAATTAGGAAACAATTAGTATAATTAGGAAACAATTAGTATAATTAGGAAACAATTAGTATAATTAGGAAACAATTAGTATAATTAGGAAACAATTAGTATAATTAGGAAACAATTAGTATAATTAGGAAACAATTAGTATAATTAGGAAACAATTAGTATAATTAGGAAACAATTAGTATAATTATGAAACAATTAGTATAATTAGGAAACAATTAGTATAATTAGGAAACAATTAGTATAATTAGGAAACAATTAGTATAATTAGGAAACAATTAGTATAATTAGGAAATGTGATTGACCGCTCATCTATCTCAATTTTCTTTTCATTTGTGTGTTGAGGCTTGACAGGAAACTTCTGCCTCCACATGTAATATCTGCTTTTACTGTCAAAATAATCAACCTCCTCGCCAATATAGAGGTGAGGAGGTTTATAATTTTGATAGTAAAAGCACATATTACATGTGGAGGCAGAAGTTTTCTGTCAACCTCGACACACAAATGAAAAGAAAATTGAGGTAGATGATCAGTCAATTACGTTTTTTTGTCTATTCATTGATTGATTAACCACCTGACCTATATGCATATCTTCGCATTTCTAATTATTAAAATAAATAGTAACATAAATAGTAACATAAATAGTAACATAATATAAAATATTATATTACTCTGATATTAATAGTTAAATAATACTTATAATATAATTATTTTATTATTATATGTTTAATATTTATAAAAAAAATATTAATATTATTAAAATTATAAAATATTTATAAAATATTACAATTATCAATATTTTCAACAAGTTTTGCTTTATTTCTAACAGTTCAAATCTTAAAGGGTCGCCAATTTTCAGGTCATGCCCAATAAAAAGTTTGCGTCAACCGTGTGCAATGTAAACTCTATAATTGTTCTTGCTTGGTTGATCACCTCGTAGGTAGCGTTGCAATAGGACAACCCATGTAATGTCTTTCTCATTACTTGTGTCATCCTATTGTAACACTACTTGCGAGATGATCAACCAAGTTAGAACAATTATAGAGTTTAAATTGGTCAAGTTTGACCCAAACTTTTTATTGGGCATGACCTGAAAATTGACGACCCTTTAAGATTTGAACATATTAAGAATAAAGAAAAATCTGTTAGAAATATTGAGATTTGTAATAATTAGTAATAATTACTAATAAAATTAATCAAAAATCAAATAAATTCAAGTACATGGTTATAAATTGGCACAATTTCCAGCGGATTGACGACCACCTTTTGTTCAACGTCTCATATCTTTTCTACATTCTCCCACTAAAATCAGTATGAAAAATGTGCTCTAACATATGTCAGAGAAAGTTTTTCATACTGATTTCAGTCGGGAGAAAGTTAAAAAGAGATGAGCCATCGGACAAATCAGAATAATTAGTAATATAATCTTCACAACGATGATTAAAAAATTTAATTTCATTATTCAAGCATATTTAATTTTGCCAAGTATTGCTAAGTATTGCTAAATTAATAATAATTAGTGGGGATGATTACAAACTAACTGTGTCGCCTATAATTATTGGTAATTACTAATAAATAACTGTAATTATGTATCTTATTTTTTAGGATATTGTTTCTTATATCAAATTATTTAACAATAGTAATGATTTTAAATTTTGTAGAAACATATATATGAATATGGAACAAGGAAATCGACATCAATCATTATTAGATGATCGTGCTTGGATAAATCAGCGCAGAAATCCAAACGGTTCTAGTTTAAATCCTGTATATGTTGATGGTGTTGAAGCTTTCTTATCATTTGCATCATCAAACCCGGAATTTGTTTCAGAAGGGACAATTAAGTGTCCTTGTAAAAAATGTGCTCTGAGAATGTTTGAGACATTTTTCATCGTTTGGAAACATCTCTTGTGTTATGGTTTTCAATCAGATTATATTTTTTGGTATCAAAACGGTGAATGTAGTTCTAGAGAAGATACTAATAATTTGATTTTGGATCCATCACAGTTTTAAAATTTAGTACATGATGTTGGAGGGTCATCCGTTCAACAAACAAAAATTGAGGATGATGTTGATTTACCTCCTGATTTGGCACCATCTGAATTTGCTGAGTTGTTCAGGTCTGCTGAGGATGCATTATATCCTGGTTGCAAGATAAGAAATTTAGAAGTAGTTGCAAAATTTATGGCTATTAAATCAGATAATGGAATGTCAAATAACTATTTTGATCAGATATTTTCTTTGGTTAAATCACTGTTACCTGAAGGAAATGTGCTGCCTACTAATTATTATGAGAGCAAAAGACTCGTTCGTAATATGGGCCTTAGTTATCAAAAGATCCATGCATGTTCAAACGATTGCATATTATATTCTGGTGAAAATGAGTCATTGGATAGTTGTCCCACATGTGGACAATCAAGGTATAAAGAAGCTCAATCAGGGAAGTCTAGATTGATTCCTGTAAAACAGTTGAGATATTTTCCGCTTACACCCAGGTTTCAGCATTTATTTATGTCTCAGAACACAGCGACAATGATGTCATGGCACAAAACCAATATTTCAAATGGTAAAATCTTGGTTCATCCATCTGACGGCGATTCATGGAAACATTTTGATCAAGTGCATCCGTCTTTTGCTTTAGAATCCTGGAACGTGCGATTGGGTCTTTCTACTGACGGTTTTTGTCCATTTGGATCTTTTGGTAGTCAGTATTCCTATTGACCTGTCTTTATAACTCCATACAATTTGCCTCCATGGATGTTGATGAAATAACCTTATATATTTTTGAAATTATTAATCCCAGGACATCTGAAAAAGAATATTGATCTTTATTTGAAACCACTGATTGATGAGTTAAATTTATTGTGGAGTCATGGTGTTGGTACATATGATGCTGCTGCGAAATAGAATTTTGTAATGAAAGCTGCTTTGATGTGGACAATTAGTGACTTCCCGGCATATGGAATGTTATCTGGCTGGAGTACACATGGTCCAAAATCATTTCCTTACTGTATGGGAGAAAACAAAGCATTTATGCTCGTGAATGGAAAAAAACCTTGCTATTTTAACTATCATCGCAGATTTCTTCCAATCGATCATCCTTTTCGGAGGAATAAATCTCATTTCAGAAAAGGAAGAATTGAAAGAGATGAACCTACAAAAATGATCTCAGGTACAGAGTTACAATTAGTTGTATTTTCATTACCTTCCATCACTTTTGGACCGACAATAAACTAACAGAAAATTCATGGTTTTAGGAAAGAACACAATTGGAAAAAACAGAGCATTTTTTGGAATCTGCCATATTGATCTGATTTGTTGGTCCAACACATGTAGGATGTCATGCATATTGAGAAGAACTATTTTGATAATTTATTTCATACAGTTTTGGATACACCGGGTAAAACCAAAGATAATGTAAAGGCACGATTAGATCTTGACCAAATTTACAGGCGACCAGAACTTGAATTGTTTGAAAATGTCAGATCACAGAGATTAATGAAGCCAAAATCATCTTATAGACTGACCAAAGAGAGTCGCTTATTATTTTGTCAGTGGATTGCAGATTTGAGACTTCTAGATGGCTATGCTTCCAACTTGGGAAGATGTGTTAAAAATGGTCATATTACCGGATTAAAAATTCATGACTTTAATGTTATAATGGAAAGGATTATGCCTATTGGATTAAGAGGTTTGTTGAATTATAAGATTTGGGATTCGATAACAGATATATCATATTTTTTCCGAGACATGTGTGCGGCAACAATAGACTACGATACACTAAGCAATCTGGAAGAAGCTGTTGTTGTAATTATATGCAAATTGGAAAAAATCTTTCCACCGACTTTCTTTGAATCGATGGAACATTTGATATTACATTTTCCACATGAAGAAAAATGTGGAGGTCCGGTTCAGTTTCGATGGATGTACCCATTTGAGAGATGCATGTATAAATTGAAGAAGAAAGTCTGTAACAAAGCATCAGTTGAAGGCTCAATTTTTGAAGCTTATTTGCAAGAAGAAATTGCTTTATTCTGCTCTCATTATTTTGAATCTGAATATCCCTCAAAATTTAACCGCATGGGCTAGAATGAGGGGAATGTTGATGATGATATGAACAATCAATTATCAGTTTTCAATCAGCCCAAACTTTGCTTTGGTGGAGTTCATGATAGATGGATTTCAGATGATGAACATCATAGAGCTCATACATATGTTCTACTCAACTGTGAAGAAATGTCACCAATTGTACAGTGAGTGATTTTATCCCTTATTCTATAGATTTTGTTACAGTAAATTAATCATATTGTATTTGTAGGTTATATGATAATCATAACAAGAAACAATTTCCACAAATTACAGCAGCTAGCTTAGAAGAACATTGGCAAAAAAAATTTGCCTACTGGTTTCAAAAACTGGTAACATGCATTCTTTTTTGGTTTTACATATAAAATCAATTTATTACTTGTAATAGTGATAAATGTTTTACAAATTTTCAGGTATCTTTACATACTGATAAGATTGATAGTCAATTGCGTATTTTGAGTAGCCCACCATCCAAAATGGTTAAATCTTATAATGCATATGTGGTGATTGGTTATCACTTTCATACATGTGCATATGGGGAATCAAAAAAAAACAATTAATAGTGGTGTTTGTTTGAAGGGGTGACATCATAGAGATATTGAACTTGACTTTTACAGCATGCTTGAAGAAATTATTAAACTGTGTTATTTGGGACAGAATTATGTAACAATGTTTAAATGTTGATGGCTGGATACTGAGAGAGGCATGCATATTCATCCGACTCATGGAATTGTTGATATTAAACATAAAAGTCTTCTTGCGGTAAATGAACCATTTTTATTGGCTCATCAGGCACATCAAATTTATTATGCAAAATATTGTGCTACTGCAAAAGAGTTGGATGATTGGTAGAGTATAATAAAAGTTAAATCTCGAGAAAATCAGTTTACTCAAACTGAATGTGGTTCCACTGAAGTGCAAGGAAATGAAATTTTTTAGGACACTCCTCAAAACACATCTTTTTCACAAAGATACATGAATATTGAGGATGACACCCCACAGTTAAGGGTCGATGGTGACGATGTTGTCAATGATGTTACAGCTGAATTTGAAATGACAAGAGATTATGACAGTGAAACTAATATGGAAATTGATGATGTTGATGAAGAAGATGAAGACATTGACATTGACAACTATGAAGATGATGATGAAGATGAACATTGACACAGTAAAATGCTGGTTTGAATCATAACAAATATATATATATATATATATAATAGTTATTTTCAACTGTTTGCTAATAACAATCATTTCATGTTTCAGATGGACTCGGAAACGTTTCGTCAGTTGCTGGAGGCTGATCTACCTATGGATGATGAGGTTCTTGAGTCATCTGACCCTCAGGCTGTTGGCACTACAGGGAGCACTCGGAGGGGGCGTGGTCTTTCCAGACTGATGATTCCAGATCATATCCCGGAGTGACGTCCACCTCTAGGATTCGATGCGCACATGCGGTGGTATGGTAACCTGTGTATTTTAGTTATCTTTCATTATAATTTAGTAATATTCTAATTGTTTGATTATTTGTTATTTTTCCACAGTTTTACGCATATAGATATTGTATAGGGGAGAGCTATCTTGCGCAATTATTTTTCTCAGCCCTGGCTCACACGGGATCAGATTCCCGCTGATGTGCAGGCCGCCATGTTCGATCATTGGCTGGTACGTAATTAAATATTATTTATTTTGAAATTTAATCCATTAATAACTTTATATTAGGGTTTATGGTATCCCATCGACGAGATCATGAATGCCACTATCCACACGTCATGGGTGGTGTCTATGCGTGACCGTTTCCGTCAGTTTTTGCATAATTTGAGAAAGACGGCTGTGAAGAAAGCTGGAGTGACAGAATTTGATGAGTCCTGTAGAGCCCACCGACCAGAGTACATTTCATCTCACGTTTGGGATGGATTATGTACACACTGGTTGGGTGGTGGGTTTCAGAGAAGATCTGTATTGGGTCGACAGAATCGGGGGAGACAAGAGGTGACGCATCGAGCCGGTAGTCGTACATTCAGTGCGCATAGAGAGCGTCTGGTAAGTACTTTTTTTAATATTTTATACAACTTTAAATATAAACAGTTTATTTTATATTCATATAGGAAGCCGAGCAGCCCGGTATTTCGGCGTACGACGTTTATCGGAGGATGTGCACTGACCCGGCTACTGGAGAGATTAGAGGTGACCGCCAGCGTCAGATTGTGGTCAGTATTATTTTCTTTTCAGTTTTCAAATTGAATGCATATAATCTTTTCATTATTTTAATTTCTAATTGAAACTTAAGGAGTCATATGAGGCTGCGACATCTCAGACACAGGCTGAGAGTCAAGACGAGACGGGTGATCAGACTAGTGCCCACCATTTTGATGAGACGGCATGGATGCAGGCGACCCAATATGGCTTCGAAAAGGAAAAAGTAGTTGGTATCGACTCTCATTTGACTCCTGAAGCTTATTATGGTATTGCTGCGATGTCGGCGTCTAGCTTGAGAGGAGCTCGTGGAGAGACATCATCTTCTGCCTCACAGTATCAGGAGCAACTGCGTGCTCAGAGTCAGCTTATAGAGGATTTGAGTTAGGGGCAGGAGCAGATGCGTCAGCAGCACGATGAGGAGATGCGTCGATGGCAGGAGTAGATGGGTCAGCAGCAGGATGAGAAGAGACGTCGATATAAGGAGCAACATCAGGAGTATATGGAGTATATGCGTCGTCTGACTCATAGTTTAGGGATGGAGTTTCCACCACCACCTCCTCCAGGTCCTCCAGATTATCCCCCCCCCAGTGATTTTTTTAGATGTAATAAACATTTGAGTTCGTAGTTAATTGTCATATTAACTATTTACAATTCCTCTTTCATATTGGTACGAATATTATGTGATTTAATTTGTTTTTATTTTTTTAATATATTATTACTTATTAGTATTATTTTAATGTCTACTTATTTTAGTAATATTACTTTTAATATTTTATATTTATTGTTAATATTGAGAAGTTTATAATTTTATAATTTTATTAATATTAATAATATTAATATTATTTTTTCATAAATATGTATGTTTATTTTAATAATATTATTATTATATTAATTTTTTATATTAATAATATTAGTACTATTATTATTATTTTTTGATATTAATATTTCATAACATATAATATAATATTATTTATATTCATATTATTATTATTATTTGATATTAATATTTTATAATTATATTATATATATATTTTATTATTAATATTATAATAATATAATTTATTTATATTATTAATATTATTATTATTATATAGAAAGTTTAATAATAATAATATTATATTAATTTTTTATATTATTAATATTAGTATTATTATATTATATTATATTATTTATATTCATATTATTATTATTTTATATTAATATTTCATAATTATATTATATTTTTTTTTATATATTATAATAATATAATTTTTTTATATTATTAATATTATTATTATTTTTATATAATATTACACGATTTGTATTAATTATTTTATTTTATTTTATTTTTTCTTAATATTTGCGACGGGTACATTTGCGACGGGAATTCCCGTCGTAAATGTTTTTTACAATACCATTTGCGACGGGACGAATACCCGTCGGGAAAACCTTTCTGCGACGGTCTATCAAAAATACTTTCGTCGCAAGTATTTTTTTAAATTTCGCATTTGAGACGGGATTCTAACCCGTCGCAACTAATATATCTGCGACGGCCCGTCGCCAATACCTTTTTTATATATAAACGAAAACTTATTTGTGATGGGGGACAAATATAGTCACAAATAATTTTTTTGCAACGGGACCGCCGCAAAAACACCTATTTGTGACGCCGTTTTCGGCAATGGGCGATTTGCGATGGAGCCCCGTCGCAAAAGACCTTTTACGACGGGATCCCGTCGCAAATATTTAGTTTTCCAGTAGTGGATGCTTCAAAACCCTCAAAAATATTAAACCCAAATATAGCATAATATAAAATTTTAAACCCTAATAAAATCTAATAATCGTTAAAAATGCCTTATAATCCCTAAAAACCCTAAGAGACTCTACTCAACCCTAATAAAATCCCAAAAATAACTAATAAATCCTAATAAATGATAATAAAACCAAATAAACCCTAAAACGCGTTAATAAAACCTAAAAACCCTAACCAACCCTAATAGACACTAATAAACCGTAATAAACCCCAAACAAACCCTAAAAATCCCTAATAAACCATAAATAAATCCAAATAAATCCCACTCAACCCTAACAAACCTTAACACACCATAATGACCCCTAATAAAACCCAACAAAACCCTAATAACAAAAAGAAATTCTAGTATACCTTAAAAAATCCCTAGAAACCCTGATAAACTCTAATACAACCTAATAAACCCTAAAAGCTCTCACAAACAATAAAAAAATTGATCACAAACAATAAAAACAAGCTATATTACTTAAAAAGACAAAAAAATGCTAATAAAACCTAATAAAAACAAAATACGCTAATATACCTTAAAAATCCATAGAAACCATAATAAACCATAATAAACACTAATATAACCTAAGAAATCCTAAAAACTCTCACAAACAAAAACAAAACACTCACAAACAATAAAAAATGCTATATTATCTAAAAAGACTTAAAAAACAGTAATATAACCTAATAAAACAGAAAAAACCAATGAACCCTCAATAAACCCTAATAAACCCTAATAAACCCTAATAAACACTAATAAAAACTAATAAACCCAAATAAAACCATAATAAAACCCTAAAAATACCTTCTCAACCCTAATAAACCTTGACACACAATAATAAACCCTAATAAAACCCAAATAAACCCCAATAAATAAAAAAACGCAAACAAACCAATAAAAAACCATAGAAACCCTAATAAACCCTAATAAATTATAATAAAACCAAATTAACCATAAAAAATGCTCACAAACACTAAAAACATGCTAATAAAACCTAACAAGTCATAACAATCCCTCATATATATTAACAAAAACTAAAAAACACTCATATACGCTGATAAAAACACTAACAAACCCTTGTAAACCCTAAAAATCCCTAACAAACCCTAATAAACACTAATCAACCCTAATAAACCCTAATAAAACCATAAAGATACCTACTCAACCCTAATAAAACCCTAAAAATACCTACTCAACCCTAATAAACCTTAACAGACTATAATAAAACATAATAAACCCCACTAAACCCTTAAAAAAGAAAATATACCATTAAAAAGCACTAAAACCCCTAATAAATGCTCATAAAACCTAAAAAATCTTAAAAGCACTAATAAAATCTAATAAACACTACTAAACCCTAAAAAACCCTAATATGCCCTCTTAAAAATTAATAAACTAGAATGAATAATAATAAACCCTAATAAATCATAAACATACCCAAATATACAATAATATACCATAATATACCCTAATATACCCAACTCAATCCTAATAAAACCCTAAAAATACCTAATAAACCCAAATAAACCTTAACACACCATAATAAACCCAAATAAAATCCTAATAACCCCCACCAAACCCTAAAAAATGTTAATATACCATAAAAAACCCTAAAACCCTAACAGACCATAATAAATGTTAATAACACCTAAAAATTCTAAAAAAATCTAGTAAAACCTAAAAATACCTCTAATAATAATAATAGTAATAACGCATGTGCATGTGCATATGCATGTGCATGGTTTAAATAATAAATCATAACGCACGTGCATGTGCATATTCCTGCACATCTGCATGTGAATGATAATAAATAAAAAATTATAAATTATAACGCATGTGAATTACATGTATTTGTGCATGTTCATGTGAATGATAATAAATTATAAATAATAACGCACATCTAAGTGCATGTGCATGTGCATGTGCATGTGCATGTGTGTGTTAATAAACAATAAATAATAACCAAGTTCACATGAATGTGCATTTTCATGTGAATGATAATAAATAAGAAATAATAACACATGTGATAATAGAATAATGCACATGCATTGCGTGGGCACGTGTGTGAGAATAAATAATAATAACACATGTGATTATAGAATAACACAAGTACTTGCATTTAAATGTGCATGATAATAAATAATATATAATAACGCACGTGCATGTGCATTTACATGTAATGATAATGATAATGACGCATGCACGTGCCTGGTAATAAATAATAAATAACAACGCACGTGCATGTACATTTGTATTTGATGATACAAACAATAATAATAATAATAATAATAATAATAATAATAATAATAATAATAATAATAATAGAATAACGCAAGTGCATTTCATGTGAACGTGCATGTTGGGCACGGTTGGCCAAACCAATAGGGGAAGGGGGTGGGGTTACGCGATCTTACGGCCACTATTCAGGGCATGCAGGCATTCTTAGCATGGGATATTGTGGTCGGAAATTCATTATGGGAGGAGTTCTTCAAAGAGAGCTATGGGGATCTGGAGAGGAACATCAGCGAGCGCAGGGCACAACCATCTCGCCTGGGCAGGTGCATGATGGGATTTCTGGAGGAGATTCTCGACTCTGACAGATGGATCATTGGAAGAGGGGACGTCAGGTTTTGGAAAGACAATTGGGGAGGGGAGCAGTTGTTTTTTCCCAGATGCCCTACCCCAAACACCACCTTCAGGGAATCTTCAAAGCACCCCATGCTCATCAACGCGGTTCTTAGCCAAGAACAGAAGAAAATCTTTGACAATATTTTCATTAATGAGGAAGAGGACCGATGTTGTTTCACAGGTTCTAGCTTGGGAAGATTCTCTATTAGGGGATATAGAGAATGGAGGAGCATGGAGATCAATCCTGGTCATGGGTTGAAGAACACCTGGTGAAAGGAAATTCCAATCAAGATGAACTTCCAGGTCTGGCGTGTTAAGAACCATGCCCTTCCGATGGATGACAATATTCAAAGCAGGGGCATTCATCTAGCATCCCGCTGCTATTGCTGCAAAAATCCCAAGAGAGATTCAGCCAATCATCTCTTCTTTCCGAGCGAGTGGGCGACGGCTGTATGGAACATGTTCACCCCACCGGTTTGCACCAGCTTCGAACATTTCAGCTTCCAGGAGCTCCTGTCCTCGTGGTTTCTCAAAGGGACTATCAGTGAATCAGAACGAAATGTGACATCGTGTATTCTCACGGCTACCTTCTGGGTCATCTAGGAGGCCAGGAACAAATAGTGCTTGGGTTACGAGAGTTCAACTTTCTTGGTTCATTTAAGAGCAAGATCATTGGTCCAGGAGTTGGTCTCGCTGGAAAGGTTGGATCAGCGCTCAAATGTGGAATCCAACTTCTTACTCCAACCTCGAGGCCCGATCATCTCTGAAGGGTGGTGGGATAGATGTAATCCTCCTTCCAGTAGGCTCAAGATTAACGTGGACTGATCATGCATGCATGGCATGATGACATGCGGTGGGGTTCTTCGTGACTCAGAAGGATCTGTATATATGGACTTCAGTGTTAACTTTGGAATGGGAAACTTGTTGGGGGTGGAGGCCCGGGCCCTCCTTACGGGACTTAGAGCTTGCAGGAGTAGCGGCTTTCAGGCGTCAGAGGTGGAGTCAGATTCAGAGGTCTTGGTTAATCATGTCCGGGGATGGTCGGACGCACCATGGGATCTTGCTTATATCATCAGGCAGTGTGCCTTGGAGACCAATCAATTCCAACTCATACAACATAGTTGCAGGGAAATTAATTTTGTTCCAGATGCCCTTGCGAAGATTGGAAGCCCCGGGGATGAGGTCGTTACGTACAGAAGCTTTTGCTCCCTACCGCTTGAATGTAAGCCCTTCGTGTTGAAAGTTGCCTTAGGGGTTACACTACTTTATCCCCCCTGAGTGTCGGGGTTGTTTATGTTTCTTGTTATTTCCTCTTTCTTATTATAATAAAAAAAGCATTTTTCCTACGAATGGTAATAATAATAATAATAACGCTTGCACGTGCGTGGTAATAAATAATAAATAACAATGCACTTTCATGTGCATTTTCTTGTGATAATGATAATAATAATGATAATGATAATAATAATAATAAAAATAATAATAATAATTGTGATGATAATAATAATAATAAAATAATAATACAAGTTCATTGCATATGCACGTGCATGGTAATAAATAATAAATAATAACGCACATGCTTCTACATTTTCATGTGATGATAGTAATAATAAAGGTAGTGGTAATGATAGTAGTGGTGGTGGTGATACTAGTAGTAGTAGCAATGCATGTGATAATAGAATATTATAAGTGCATTACGTGTGCATGTGCATGGTAATAAAAAATAACACTCATGCATTGCATTTTCATGTGATGATGATGATACTAATAATAATAATAATAATAGTAATAATAATAATAATAATAATAATAATAATAATAATAATAATAATAATAATAATAATGCATGTGACAATAGAATAATGCACGAGCATTGAATGTGCGTGTATGTGCATTCGCATGTGCATTTTCAAGTGATGATAACAACAAAAACTATTACAACAACAACAACCACAATAATAATAATAAAAATAATAATAACAACGCATGTGATAATAAAATAACGTGTGTGCATTGCATGTGAACGTGCCTGGTAATAAAAACATAATAATAAAACACGTGAATGTTCATGTGCATGTGGATGAGATGATGATAATAATAATAATAATAACATTAATAATAAGTTATATTTGTTTGAAAAAACAGCAGACTGGACAAAAATGCTTGAAATGGGGTCTTGAAAAACCTAACAAATCACAGAGTCATTGAAAAAGAAATAACTTATTCTTCGGGTGTCCATTTTAGCTCCGTGAATAGTCAAACTGAATCTCATGAAATTAACTACGACAAAAACAGGTGTCGGAGGCCGAACAGACACACAGATCAGAAGTTATAACCATTTAAAAAATTTGAAAGGGATCCTTACATGGAAATGGTGTTTTGGACATCTTTTGATGGCTTTATGGAATTTTAGGGTCTCAAAAATGACTTCAACTATGTTCAAGTCATCCTTCTGCGTAGATCTCTTCGCTAATTTCGATTTGATATGTTCTAGAGATCAAACAGACAACCGGATCTAAAGTTATGGCCGTTTGAAGTTGGACTTTTTTTGGAGTGGTATAACTAATATATCTTTTTTTATCTTCTCATAGTTCCTACTAAACAAGGTCCTCAATAATTTCACGAGCTTTGATTTGACTAGTCACTGCGCTCAAACTGACATCTGAAGGGGAAGTTATGCCTATTTTAGTGAGTTGTGGGTTTCTTAGGTTTTTAGGTTCTAGGAGAATTGCTCAATTTAAAACAACAATAACTATTACTATGTGTATTCATTTTGGCTCTACCACATATAAAATAAATGATTGTGAAAAGATACAAACCCTGGTAACCACTGGAACCCTTTTTGACATTCTTCAACCCCCCAAAAACCCAAAATCCCTTTGGATGGTCAAAAGATTGGCTTCTGGTGTCTGTTTTGCAATAGCTTCTTCTATGTGTGTCTGTTTTGCCTCTACCACATATCAAATCGAAGCTTGTGACTAGACCTTCACTCCTATAACCACTGAAGCACCTTCTCACATCCTTAAAGGCCCAAAAAGGTACTTAAACCATCCAAAAGACTATAACTTCTACTCCGGGGGTCCTTTTTGCCTCTACGATATATCAAATCGAAACATTCGAATAGATCTACACATATGTGACCAATAGGAACACCTTATCACGTTCATAAAGTCCTAAAAGGTCCTTAAGTCCTCCAAATCACCATAACATCTGCTCTGGGTGTCCATTTCACCTCAACCACATATCAAAATTGATTCTTGGGACTATCTCTACACATCCGTGACAACCATGAACAACTAAATAACCCTAAGAAACCATGAATAACCCCATAAACTCTAAAAACCATTAAAAACTATGAAAAACTCGGACAAACCATAACAAACCCTAACAAACACTAAAAAACCCTAACAAACCCTAACAAAACCCAAAAAACCCTAAAAAACATAACAAACCCTAACAAGCCCTAACAAGCCCTAACAAACCCCAAGAAACACTAAGAAACCCCAATAAATCCAAAAAAACCCGAAAAAACCATAAAACCCCCTAACAAACCATAAGAAACCCTAAAACCCCTAAAAACCATAATAAAACCCTAAGAAAACCTAAGAAACACTAACACGACCTTATCAACCCTAACACACCCGTAGAAACCCTAACACATCCTTAGAAAACCTAGCAAACCCTTAGAAACCCCAACACACCCATAGAAACCCTAACACAACCTTAGAAACCCTTAGAAACCATAACACGCCCTTAGAAACCCTAACCCTCCCATAAAATCCCAACCCACCCTTATAAACCCTAACACACCCTTTGAAACCCTAACAAACCCTTAGACTCACTAAATCATCCTAATAAGCACCAATAAATCCTAACAAACATTTCCAACTAATAATAAACCCTAATAAACCCTAAAGCCCACTATTAAACCCTAATAAACTCTAATAAACCGTAATATACCCTAAAAACCCCATTAGACCCCAATAAAAGCTAAAAAATACCTAAAAACCCAAATATACAATAAAAATGCTATTAAACCATTCAAAATGCTAATATTCACAAAAAACCCTAACAGACCCGACAAAACCTGACAAAACCCTACAAACCCAAAAAACCCAGAAAACCCTAATAACTCTAAAAAATCCTATAACCCCTAAAAAACCCTAAAAACCCTAAAAACCCTCAAAACACGGAAAACCAAAAAAAACCTGAAAAAAAACCTAAAAACCCTAAAAAACCTTAAAAAATCTCAAAAAACCTCAAAAAACACTAAAAACCCTAAAACCACCTAAAACTGCTAAAAACCCTAAAAAACGTAAAAATGCCCCAAAAACCCTGACCAACCCTATGAAACCCTTAAAAACCCTAAAAACACCCTAGAAAACCCTAAAAACCTCAAAAGAAACCCTAATACACTATAAAAAACCCTAAAGAACCCTAAAGAACCACTAAAGACACTAATAATGCTACATAAACCCGAACAATTGCTAGAAAAAAACCGAAAAATGCTTCAAAACCCACAAAATGCAACAGAACCCCAAAAAATGCTAAAATAACCCTAACAAAGCATAAAAAATCCAAACACACCCATAAAACCCAAAAAAAATGTATAAGACCTCAAACAACTCAAAAAAAACCGTAACAAACCCAAAAAACCCTAAAAAACCTAAAAAACCCTAACAACCACTAATAACCTCTAAGAACCACTCATAAACCCTAATAACCCCTAAAACCCACTATTAAACCGTAAAAACCCTAATAAAAACTAATAAATCGTAATAACTTATAATAAACCCTAACAAAATCTATTAGACCCTAATAAACGCTACAAAAGCCCTAAAACCCCTAATATATAATAAAAACACTATTAAACCATAATAAACCCTAATAATCACTAAAAATCCTAACAAACCTGACAAAACGCTAAAAAAACCTCCAAATAATATCCTGACAAACCCTACAACCCACTAATAAATGCTAAAAAACCCTAATAACCCCAAAATAAATCATAAAAAAACCCTAAAAACCACAAATAAATCATAAGAAATCCTAACAATGCCAAATAAATTGTAACAAACTGAAACAAACCATAACAGACCCCTAATAAACTGTAATAAATCCTAACAAAGCATAATAAACCCTAATAAATCATAATAAACCCAAATACAAGTTACTAAACCCTAATAAATAAAATAAACCTTAATAAACCCTAATAAATCCTAAATAACCCTAAAAATGTTGATAAACCCTTGAAAAAATCTATTAATTCCTACAAAAGCCCAATAAAAACCTAATATACAATAAAAATGCTAATAAACTGTAACAAATCCTAAAGAACACTAATAAACCCTAAAGAACCCTAATAAACCCTAAAGAACCATATTAAACTATAAAGAACACTAAAAACCCTAAAGAACCCAAAAAAAATTCTAAAATACATTATAAAAATCCTAAAAACTGCTACAATACCCAAACAAACCCTAATAAACACTAAAAAACCTTAACAACCCCTATCAATCCCAAAAAAACAAAAAACCCAAAAACCCCCCCAAAAACCATTAAAAAGCCATCAAATACCGTAAAAACCATAAACACCCATTAACAACCCTTAAAAACCCTAAAAAATGACAATCTATAAACAACCATTAAAACCCTAAAAAAGGATTCAAATAGATATATAAACTCTAAAAACATTTCATAGCCCTTTAAAAATGAAACAAAAACCCTAAAAATGCAACATAAACCAAAAACGCAAAATAAACCCAAAACATGCTACATAAATCCTAAAATCACTACATAAACCCTATAACTGTAACATAAACCCTAAAAAACACAACATAAACCCTAAAAAAGGCAACATAAACATTAAAAAACTCTACATAAAACCTAAAAACACAATATAAACCGTAAAAACACTACATGAACCCTAAAAACATTACATAAACCCTAAAAAATGCAAAATAAACACTACATCACCACTAAAAATGCTACATAAACCCAAAAAACGCAACATAAACCATAAAAAATTCTATATAAAACCAAAACCCTAAACATGCTACATAAACCCTAAAATGATACATAAAATCTAAAACTGCTAACTAAACACCAAAAACACTACAAACACACTAAAAATGCAACATAAACTCTAACAACACTACACAAACCCTAAAAATTCTACAAAAACCCTAAACACGCTTTAAAACCCTCAAAAATATTAAAATTTAATATACCATTATATAAAAAATTAAACTCTAAAAAACCCCTAATAAACTCTAATAAACCCTAAAAACACCTTATAATCCCTAAAAACCCTAAGAAACTCTACTCAACCATAATAAAACCCCCCAAAATACCTAATAAACCCTAATAAATGATAATAAATCCTAATAAACCGTAAAAACACATTAAAAAACCTAAAAAACCCTAACCAACCCCAATAGACACTAATAAACCCTAATAAACCCCAAACAAACCCTAAAAAGACCTAATAAACCCTAAATAAATACAAATAAACCCTACACAACCCTAACAAACCTTAACACACCATAATAACCCCTAATGAAACTCTACAAAACCCAAATAAAGAAAAAAATTCTAGTATACCTTAAAAAATCAATAGAAACCCTGATAAACATTAATATAACCTAATAAACCCTGAAAATGCTCACAAAAAATAAAAAAACAATCAAAAATAATAAAAACACTCTATATTACCTAAAAATACCTAAAAGCACTAATATAACTTAATAAAGACAAAAAATTATAATATATATTAAAAATCCCTAGAAACCCTAATAAACCATAATAAACTCTAATATAACCTAAGAAACCCTAAAAACACTCACAAAAAAAAATGCCCTCAAACAATAAAAACATGCTATATTATCTAAAAAGACATAACAAACACTAATATAACCTAATAAAACAAAAAAAACTAATAAAACCCTATCAAAACCGAATAAACCCTAAAAATCCCTAATTAACCCTAATAAAAACTAATAAACCCTAATAAAACCATAATAGAATCCTAAAAATACCTTCTCAACCCTAATAAACCTTGACACACCATAACAAAACCTAATAAAACCCAACTAAACCCCAATAACCAAAAAAACCCAAAAAACCCATTAAAAAGCCCTAGAAACCCTAATAAACCATAACAAATTCAATGAAAAGCTAATAAACCATTAAAAATGCTCACAAACACTAAAAAAATACTAATAAAACCTAAAAAGTCATACCAACCCCTCACATATATTAACAGAAACTAATAAACACTCATATACACTAATAAAAACACTAACAAACCCTAGTAAACCATAAAAATCCCTAACAAACCCAATTAAAACGTACTCAACCCTAATAGAACCTAATAAAACCTTAAAGATACCGTATCAACCCTAATAAAACACTAAAAATACCTACTCATCCATAATAAACCTTAACACACCATAATAAACCATAATAAACCCCAATAAACCCTAAAAATGAAAATATACCATTTAAAAGCCATTAAACAATTAATAAATGCTAATAAAACCTAACAGAGATTAAAAGCACTAATAAACCTGAATAAACACTTCTAAACACTAAAAAACCATAATATACCCTCTTAAAAATTAATAAACAATAATGAACCATAATAAACCCTTATAAATCCTAAATATACCCAAATATACCATAATATACCATAATATAACCTAATAAACCCAACTCAATCCTAATAAACCCCTAAAAATACCAAATAAACCTTAATAAGCCTTGACACATCATAATAAACCCTAATAAAATCCTAATAACCCCCACCAAACCCTAAAAATGCCAATATACCATTAAAAACCCTAATAAATCATAATAAACCCTAATAAATCCTAAATAACCCTAAAAATGTTGATAAACCCTAGAAAAAAGCTATGAATGCCTACAAAAGCCCAATAAAAACCTAATATACAATAAAAACGCTAATAAACTGTAACAAATCCTAAAGAACACTAATAAACCCTAAAGAACCCTAATAAACCCTAAAGAACCATATTAAACTATAAAGAACACTAAAAACCCTAAATAACCCAAAAAAAATTCTAAAACACATTATAAAAATCCTAAAAACTACTACAATACCCAAACAAACCCTAATACACACTAAAAAACCCTAACAACCCCTATCAATCCCAAAAAAACAAAAAACCCATAAACCCCCCCAAAAACCATTAAAAAGCCATCAAATACCGTAAAAACCATAAACACCCATTAACAACCCTTAAAAACCCTAAAAAATGACAATCCATAAACAACCATTAAAACCCTAAAAAAGGATTCAAATATATACATAAACTCTAAAAACGTTACATAACCCTTTAAAAATGAAACAAAAACCCTAAAAATGTAACATAAACCAAAAACGCAAAATAAACCCAAAACATGCTACATAAACCCTAAAATCACTACATAAACCCTATAACTGTAACATAAACCCTAAAAAACACAACATAAACCCTAAAAAGGCAACATAAACATTAAAAAACTCTACATGAAACCTAAAAACACAATATAAACCATAAAAACACTACATGAACCCTAAAAACATTACATAAACCCTAAAAAATGCAAAATAAATACTACATCACCTCTAAAAATGCTACATAAACCCAGAAAACGCAACATAAACCATAAAAAATTCTACATAAAACCAAAACCCTAAACACGCTTGATCGTACCACAATTCACTGTTTTATTCCACCCTTACACCGTAGTTTTAAACTAGTTTTGTAATGAATATTCCAAATATAATAATAAATTTCATTTCATGTTTTAATAAATCAATTAATGTTAATCAATATTATAATGGGCAATGTTACTTGTTTTTATTGTTTCAATGTAGTTGGAGGTGATTTGGATGGCCTTTGATGAAGTGGAAGAAAAATGGGCCAAAATTGCATGGATCAATGGATATCTGTCCACTGTTTTGCATAGTACACAACATCCGTGCATCCAAATGGGCTGCAATTTTGTGGTCCTGTCCAAAATTTAATAGGCTACATTTCATATTAAGGAACCCAATGCTGATTCGGCTTCTATGGGGCCCATCCGAACTGATCTGTCCAAGCCACCGAATTTGGACCAAGTCAAATGCGGTGTTCTGTATTTTATCAATATCTTGAGATGTATTTGTCCAAACGATTCCAAACTTTCGGTGGAGACAGCCATGAGGTAGGGCTACAACTTTTCTATTTTCTCCAAAGCTAGATAAGACTTTCTGAATGCCGAAACGCGTCGTGCATGTGGATTGATGAAATATGTGTGCCCAAAACCACCTCCCACATTTCCTATAAAAGGGCACCTTGGGCTCCTCATTTGGAAGTTCGGCCAAGAGGCAAGGTGCTGCCATTTTGGAGTCCCCAAGGAGTCTTCTCAACATCCCTAGAGGTTATGGAGGCTATGGGAAGTTCTACCCCAACATATTTCTCTTCCTCCTCTCCCATGGGTTTCTAAACCCCTTGTGATCACCCGGGGAGGAATGTGATGTACATCCCGAGCTTCATGTTTGTAATATTTGAATGATCTTTTAAATTCCAGATTGTTGTGTTGTTTTTCATCATCCTCTATTCTTATTTTATTGAGTTATGTACTGGTATGTCATGCTCAACTCAAATGATCATGTTTGGGGGTACCCATTCATGTGATGTTTCACACACCGTTCGCCACTTTCTTTCCCCCTTTCAATTGAGGTGTTTGTGTGGTTTATATTGGTAAATTGAACTCACACAAGTACTATCAAGGCCGTGTACATTTATGTCATGGTATCACAAAGAAATAACATACAATCTGGACAGTGCATTGAGTTCTTCGTGTGTTGCCTTGGTGAGTTTTGGTTATGAAGTCAAACACAATTCGTTCAATCATCGGCGGTGTCCGGTGAATCATTGTGTGTTTTGACCGAACCCTAGGAGGTATCCTAGTATAAACTCAGTAACATTCTAGTTCTAGGTGTTACAAACCATGGATTAAAAGATCATAACCTTATATCATGAAGCGATGAAGGAAAAACATCATACGAGTACCCCGGGTTGATCACGGTTAATTAATTTTGTTAATCTCTACTTTGTTTTATAGATTCTATTTTCTATTGTCATCTTTAATCATCAAACCCAAGTATTATAAAACCCCAATTCCTTTTTTTTAATTTCATAATCAGAACCACATTTCATAATTAATGATCTAAGGCTCCGTCGAGAGACGACCTAGGGTTGCTGCTATACTGCAGAAATTCTAGTCAAAATTAAACAACTAATTTGACGCGTTCGACAACGCGGTCAAATTTTGGCGCCGTTGCCGGGGATCCAAGATCATTTTTTTTCTTCTTTATTTATTTTTATTGGGTCATTTTACTTCTTGATTAGTATTCCTCTAAATACCCCACCCCCATTTGATTGTTTTTGTTTTGGGTTTTGTCTTTATTTTTTGTTGTTTTTGGTGTGTTCTTTCTATCTCTCTCTCTCTCTCTCTTCTTCTCAATCTCCCTCTCTAATTTTATAGTATAACATTATATTATTCTTTCACCCTTCCTAAGTTTTTTTTTATCCAAATCAAAAAAAAAAACAAAACAAAAAAATCAATCAATCAAACTGGACATCATTGTTGCATGACAAGATCTGGTAAAGGAACACTACTTGAATTTGATCCTGAAATTGAAAAGTCACTTCACACACAAATCAAGGCATCTAGAGAAGGTCAATCAAGTAACATTGTGGAACCCCTTTTGGAACCTAAAGTGGTCCTAAACCAATCTAAAATTGAACCAAATCAAACCCCAGAGATCATGTCTGCAAATAACAGAACATTAAAAGAACTGACCACCCCGGATGTGGAATACCAACCTGCGTACATCCAATATCCTGAGGAAGCGGCCAATTTTGAGCTAAGATCAGGCCTCATCCATATCCTTCCAAAATTCCATGGTCTTCCTGGAGAGGACCCTCACAAACATCTAAAAGAGTTTCACATAGTGTGCTCTACCATGAAACCTCAAAATGTGTCTGAGGACCTCATTAAGTTTAGGGCCTTCCCTTTCTCCCTTGATGGTGTAGCCAAAGATTGGCTATACTATTTTCCTTCCACAACTGGGGGATGGAATGACCTAAAAAGACTTTTTCTAGAGAAGTTCTTCCCTACCTCCCGAACTGCATCAATTAGGAAAGAAATCTGTGGAATTAGGCAATCACAAGGAGAGACCCTTCATGAATACTGGGAGAGATTTAAGAGACTTTGCTCAAGCTGCCCCCACCACCAGATTAGTGAACAACTATTAATCCAATACTTCTATGAGGGACTTATCCCCATGGATCGTGGAATGATTGATGCTGCATCTGGTGGTGCCCTAGTTGACAAAACTCCTTCTGCCGCTCGTGACTTAATAGCCAACATGGCTCAAAATGCACAACAATTTGGTACATGAGCTATTGCACCAACCCGAGGAGTTCATGAGGTAATTCATTCAGCCCTAGAACAAAAGGTAGATACTAAACTTGATGATATGCATACCCTTCTAAGGCAATTAGCTCAAGCACAAGGTAACTCACACTCTACTTCTATTCCATTGCATTGTGGTATTTGTTCTGATAACACTCATTTTTCTGACCAGTGCCCACAACTTCAAGATTCATCTGAGTCCTGTGCAGCTGTGTTCCCAGGGCGTCCATTCCAACAAGTGCCTCCCTTAAAGCAAGAACCATTCAGGCCAAATCCAAACCCCGGGTGGCAAGCACAACCACAATACCGACAAGGAGGAAACTCAAGCTACCCGAAGCAGAATTGGTATCAACAAGGCCAAGATATGAAACCTTCTTATCCTTCAACTTCGCAAAACAATCATCCTCCTCCTCCTCCCAAATCTGAACCAAGCCTCGAGGACATGGTGAAACAAATGGCAACCCAGAACCTTCAGTTCCAACAGACCACACAATCGGCAATTCAAGACCTACGAACTCAAGTGGGACAATTGGCGAACACCATCGGTGAGCTTAAGATGCAAGGTTCTGGACAACTACCATCCCAACCCATTTCCAATCCGAAGGATAAAGGTAATGTATGTGCAATTACACTTCGTAGTGGTAAAGAAGCTTGTCCTTCTACTGATCATATGAAACAGGTATGTCTCCCTCTTGAAAACACTCCTTCCCAACCCTCAAAAATTTCATTTAATGAAAAACAAAACAAAAAGGGCAATCAAATTATCATTGATGATTCAAATGAAAAATCAATTCCTCTTCCTTTCCCTCAAAGACTCTCTAAATCTAAGAAAAACTTTGATAATGAGATTGACAATGAAATAATGGATACATTTAAAAAACTTCAAGTTAATATTCCATTGTTGGATGCAGTCAAGCAAATTCCCCGTTATGCCAAATTTCTTAAAGAGCTTTGCACCCATAGAAGGAGGTTGAAGGGGAATGAGAGAGTCAACCTGGGGAGGAATGTATCGGCCTTGATTCAACCAGCAATGCCAACCAAATGCAAGGATCCCGGCACATTCACCATACCTTGTACCATAGGGGAGACCTTCTTTTCTGATGCTATGCTAGATTTAGGTGCTTCCATTAATGTAATGCCTCACTCCGTATATACTTCTCTACAGGTTGGAGAGCTTCAACCAACAGGGATTATCGTGCAACTTTCCAACCGGAGTACAACACATCCAAAAGGAGTGATTGAGGATGTCCTTGTTAGAGTAAAGAATCTCATCTTCCCCGCTGATTTCTACATTCTTGAGATGGAAGATACCCGAACCCAAGGACATGCCCCTCTCATACTTGGGAGGCCATTCCTAAAAACAGCAAAGACGATCATCAAAGTTCACAATGGTACATTGTCCATGGAATTCGGAGGATAAAAGGTAAGTTTTAACATCCTTGAGGCTATGAAACACCCCGTTGAAGAGCACTCCACTCTTCCTGTCTATTCGATGGAAGTGCTCTCAAACGATGCACACACACACAATTCTCTCCTCAACCCAAACTCTGATTCTTTTTTATTTTCCGCACCCTTGGATGATTTGAGTTTTGGTTCTTCATTTGAATGTTGTGTGGGTTCAGAAAAATGTAAATTTTGTGCTTTAATTGATGAGTGTGTTTATTCTGAGGTACCCATGACTATCGATGATTCTGCAAATCTCATTTCAATATATTCTCTTTCCTTTGAGAATAAACATGAGCAGATAGATAGTTTCATGGAACTCACTCCCCATAAATCCCCTCCCTCAATCCAGAAACAACCGGTGTTTGAACTTAAACAACTTCCTTCTAATTTAAAATATGCATATCTTGAGGGTATTGACCAATTGCCCGTCATTATTTCCAATAACCTCTCTCCACAACAGGAATTGAAACTTCTCAAACTTTTGAGAGAGTGTAAAAAGGCAATAGGATGGACATTGGCTGATATTCCCGGGATTAGCCCATCTATTTGTATGCACCATATTCTTTTGGATGATGAGGCTAAACCCGTAATACAATCTCAACGCCGGTTGAATCCCACTCTCCTTGAAGTGGTAAAATTGGAAGTCAGTAAATTACTTGCTGCAGGGATCATTTATCCTATATCTGATAGTAAATGGGTTAGCCCAGTGCAAATTGTGCCTAAAAAAACAGGAGTAACAGTTGTGTCAAATGAAAGGAATGAATTGGTTCCAACACGTGTGCAAAACAATTGGCGAGCCTGTATTGACTACCGTCGACTGAATCAAGCCACGCGGAAGGACCACTTTCCTTTACCTTTCATTGACCAAATGTTAGAACGATTGGCTGGTAAGTCTCATTATTGTTTCCTTGATGGCTATTCGGGTTATTTCCAAATCCATATAGCCCCTGAGGATCAAGAAAAGACAACATTTACTTGTCCATTTGGCACATTTGCATACAGAAGGATGCCATTCGGTCTATGTAATGCTCCTGGTACTTTTCAGCGATGTATGTTGAGTATTTTTTCTGAGTACCTTGAGAGTTGTATGGAAGTCTTTATGGATGATTTCACGGTTTACGGTTCTTCTTTTGATGATTGTTTGGAAAACCTAGGTTCTGTCCTCCGCCGCTGCATTGAAAAAGATCTTGTTTTAAATTATGAAAAATTCCATTTTATGGTTGAGCGGGGGATAGTTCTTGGGCATATCATTTCAAATAAGGGAATTCAGGTTGATAAATCTAAAATTGAATTGATTTCATCCCTTCCATATCCAAAATGTGTTCGTGAGGTGCGGTCTTTCTTGGGTCATGCTGGTTTTTACCGACGATTCATTAAAGACTTTAGTAAGATCGCACTTCCCTTATCTCGGTTTTTACAAAAGGATTCTGAATTTGTTTTTGATAAAAATTGTGAGGATGCATTCAATTCACTAAAAAAGAGTCTCACATCACCTCCCATAATCCAACCACCTAGGTGGGATCTCCCCTTCGAGCTTATGTGTGATGCCTATAACTTTGCAGTTGGGGCAGTTTTATCACAAAGGGTTGAAAAGGCTCCTCATGTCATTGCGTATGCCTCGCGTACCCTTGACCCTGCCCAGGTAAACTACACAACCACAGAAAAAGAATTCCTTTCTATTGTGTTTGCCTTGGAAAAATTCCGTTCATATCTTCTTGGGTCAAAAGTGATTGTGTTTTCTGACCATGCTGCCCTTCGTTTCCTCCTAAAGAAACCTGAAGCCAAGCCCCGCCTCATTCGGTGGATGCTCCTCCTCCAAGAGTTTGACCTTGAGATTAGAGATAAGAGAGGGGTGGAGAATGTTGTAGCTGACCACATTAGTAGGATTTCCCCACCATTGGACCATCATGTTGACTCACCCCTACCCATTGGAGAATTCTTCCCTCATGAGAACCTTTGTGATGTTGTGGACCTTACCCCCTGGTATGCGGACATTGTGAATTTTCTAGCAACATCTAGGTTCCCCCCTGATTTTAGCACTTCACAATCCTATAGACTTAAGCATGACTCTCGACGGTACATTTGGGATGACCCATACTTGTGGAGAATTTGTAGTGACCAGGTTGTTCGTAGGTGTGTCCCTGACCATGAGTTCACCTCTGTTTTGACCTTCTGCCACACCTTGGCATGTGGGGGCCACTTTGGCTCTCAACGTACATCTCGAAAGGTCCTTGACTCAGGATTATATTGGCCAACATTGTATAGAGATGCCCATAGGTTTTGTAAATCATGTACTCGATGTCAATTCACAGGGAATATCTCCAAGAGGAATGAAATGCCCCAACAGCCCATGTTATTTTGTGAGATCTTCGATGCATGGGGCATTGAATTCATGGGGCCTTTTCCAAATTCATTTGGCTTTGTGTACATCTTATTGGCGGTTGACTATGTATCTAAATGGGTGGAAGCAAAGGCCACCAGGACCGATGACTCTCGAGTGGTTGTTGATTTTGTGAGGTCCCAGATTTTCAGTAGGTTTGGTCTACCAAAATTCATCATTAGTGATCAGGGTTCACATTTTTGCAATCGTAACATGAAAAACTTGCTTCGTAAATATGGGGTTGTTCATAAAGTCTCCACTTCATATCATCCCCAAACTAACGGACAAGAAGAAATTTCAAATCGGGAAGTTAAGCGAATCTTGGAGAAAACGGTACAACCCAATAGGAAAGATTGGAGTTTGCGCTTGGATGATGCACTTTGGGCATACCGTACTGCTTTTAAAACACCGATCGGAATGTCACCATATAGGATTGTGTTTGGGAAATCTTTTCACCTCCCAGTGGAGGTCGAACACCGTGTATATTGGGCTGTTAAACAATGTAATATGAACCTTTCAGATGCAGGTGAGGAAAGAAAGCTGCAGATTCAAGAGTTGGAAGAAATTCGACGTGATGCATATGAAAACTCCTGAATCTATAAAGAGAAGACAAAGGCTATTCATGATAGCATGATTCACCAGCGGAAGTTCCATATTGGTGAGAAGGTCCTCATGTACAATTCCAGGCTTAAGCTCCACCCAGGTAAGCTTCGTTCCCGATGGCTCGGTCCTTATATTGTTACTAATGTTTACCCTTTTGGTGCAATACAGGTTTTGCATGAGCAGAGTGGACGAAGTCTTACCGTCAATGGGCAGCGACTTAAACACTTCTATGAGGATTTTCCAAAGAATCCGGTGGAGGAAATCCACCTTCTCGACGCATCATACCAATAAAACACACCAGGTTTTATCCTTCCTTCTCACATTTTCAATTATTTCAGTGAGGACACTGCACGTTCTAGGTGTGGGGGGGTGGATACATTCCTGGGTTAGTTAGGATTTTTCATATTTTTTTTTCTTCTCTCCTTTTGTTTTCTCTTTCTGGCCTTCTTTATGGTATTTTTATTTTTCCCCATCAACAAATTCGAAATTCCATGATGTGGCGACCATAAAGTGGGGAAAGTAAAAATACCATAACGAAGGCTAGAAAGAGAAAGTGTATGAGTTTACCATCAAGGAGTGATTTTTAGTGAATTGGTTTTCTGTCAATGATATAAATGGTTGTATCTATGTGAAACCATTGAGATGATTGATGCCCATTGTGTGAGTAGTTTTTAGGAAAACTGTGTCACTAATATCTCCAAAAACAATTTTGCACCAAACCACAAAGTGTGATTATTTCTTACTTAATATAAGGTAAATATATGTTGGGTTAATATTTTTTAGCTTTAAATGATATTTCCATACGATCGTTCCTTATCCGATCTGTTTCATTACTGTACCAGATTGACCTATGCGTGTGTACCTAATGTCCGACTGTTGTACGCCCTCAAAAAAAAAATTGTTGTCTCTTAGGCAGGTCAAAAATCACTCCTCCTCAAACTTTGATCTTGTTATAACTATTGCAATTAGTGTCGTGAGGAGATCAAACAAGGGTTGAGAGATGAGTGTGAGATTTGTTCCAATTGCAACTTCAAAAAAAAATGAGGGGAGTGATGAAATGTGCAACATATGGGGATATCTAGGTCGGGAGTTTATGTTTTGACTTCTGGGAATGCTTAAATGAGTGGGTCTTGAAATATGATTGCAAAGGATGTAGGACAGGTTCGGTGACAAAATCATTTAAGCTGAAAAATGTTAAAATAACATATATTTATTAGATATAAAGTGGAAAGAATAGCATGGAATGGTTTTCACACACACACATGGAGATTTAGTGTCATGGTTTACTTCTGAATTCCTTTCTCAATTGGGTATCATGAATCTTTTTTAATTTCACTATGATATGATTTATGAGACATCTTTTTCTATTTTCACTAGGAAGAACTCCTTGGTGTGGTTCGTGCATTGATCACTTTAAATAAAATTTACTCAAATGATAAATCTTTATGATTTTGGAAATATATATATATTTATATGAATCATTGTATTTGGATATGTGACTTTGCCCAGGAGTGCAAATGTTTAGGTGTGGGGGTGTGATCGTACCACGATTCACTGTTTTATTCCACCCTTACACCGCAGTTTTAAACTAGTTTTGTAATGAATATTCCAAATATAATAATAAATTGCATTTCATGTTTTAATAAATCAATTAATTTTAATCAATATTATAATGGGCAATGTTACTTGTTTTTATTGTTTCAATGTAGTTGGAGGTAATTTGGATGGCCTTTGATGAAGTGGAAGAAAAATGGGCCAAAATTGCATGGATCCATGGATATCTGTCCACTGTTTTGCATAGTAAAACACATCCGTGCATCCAAATGGACTGCAATTTTGTGGGACTGTCCAAAATTTAATAGGCTACATTTCATATTAAGGAACCCAATGCTGATTCGTCTTCTATGGGGCCCATCCGAACTGATCTGTCCAAGCCACCGAATTTGGACCAAGTCAAATGCGGTGTTCTGTATTTTATCAATATCTTGAGATGTATTTGTCCAAACGGTGCCAAACTTTCGGTGGAGACATACAAGAGGTAGGGCTACAACTTTTCTATTTTCTCCAAAGCGAGATAAGACTGTCTGAAGGCCGAAACGCGTCGTTCAAGTGGATTGATGAAATCTGTGTGCCCAAAACCACCTCCCACATTTCCTATAAAAGGGCACCTTGGGCTCCTCATTTGGAAGTTCGGCCAAGAGGCAAGGTGCTGCCATTTTGGAGTCCCCAAGGAGTCTTCTCAACATCCCTAGAGGTTATGGAGGCTATGGGAAGTTCTACCCCAACATATTTCTCTTCCTCCTCTCCCATGGGTTTCTAAACCCCTTGTGATCACCCGGGGAGGAATGTGATGTACATCCCGAGCTTCATGTTTGTAATATTTGAATGATCTTTTAAATTCCAGATTGTTGTGTTGTTTTTCATCATCCTCTATTCTTATTTTATTGAGTTATGTACTGGTATGTCATGCTCAACTCAAATGATCATGTTTGGGGGTACCCATTCATGTGATGTTTCACACACCGTTCACCACTTTCTTTCCCCCTTTCAATTGAGGTGTTTGTGTGGTTTATATTGGTAAATTGAACTCACACAAGTACTATCAAGGCCGTGTACATTTATGTCATGGTATCACAAAGAAATAACATACAATCTGGACAGTGCATCGAGTTCTTCGTGTGTTGCCTTGGTGAGTTTTGGTTATGAAGTCAAACACAATTCGTTCAATCATCGGCGGTGTCCGGTGAATCATTGTGTGTTTTGACCGAACCCTAGGAGGTATCCTAGTATAAACTCAGTAACATTCTAGTTCTAGGTGTTACAAACCATGGATTAAAAGATCATAACCTTATATCATGAAGCGATGAAGGAAAAACATCATACGAGTACCCCGGGTTGATCACGCTTTATTAATTTTGTTAATCTCTACTTTGTTTTATAGCTTCTATTTTCTATTGTCATCTTTAATCATCAAACCCAAGTATTATAAAACCCCAATTCCTTTTTTTTAATTTCATAATCAGAACCACATTTCATAATTAATGATCTAAGGCTCCGTCGAGAGACGACCTAGGGTTGCTGCTATACTGCAGAAATTCTAGTCAAAATTAAACAACTAATTTGACGCGTTCGACAACGCGGTCAATGCTACATAAACCCTAATTTTTTTTACATAAACCCTAAAATGATACATAACATCTAAAACTGCTAACTAAACACTAAAAACACTAAAAACACAATAAAAATGCAACATAAACTCTAACAACACTACACAAACCCTAAAAAATGCTACAAAAACCCTAAACACGCTTTAAAACCCTCAAAAATATTAAAACTTAATATACCACTATATAAAAAATTAAACTCTAAAAAACCCCTAATAAACTCTAATAAACCCTAAAAACACCCTATAATCCCTAAAAACCCTAAGAAACTCTACTCAACCATAATAAAACCCCCCAAAAATACCTAATAAACCCTAATAAATGATAATAAATCCTAATAAATCGTAAAAACACATTAAGAAAACCTAAAAAACCCTAACCAACCCCAATAGACACTAATAAACCCTAATAAACCCCAAACAAACCCTAAAAAGCCCTAATAAACCCTAAATAAACCCAAATAAACCCTACAAAACCCTAACAAACCTTAACACACCATAATAACCCCTAATGAAACTCTACAAAACCCAAATAAAGAAAAAAAATGCTAGTATAGCTTAAAAAATCCATAGAAACCCTGATAAACATTAATATAACCTAATAAACCCTGAAAACGCTCACAAAAAATAAAAAAAACAATCAAAAATAATAAAAACACTCTATATTACCTAAAAAGACCTAAAAACACTAATATAACCTAATAAAGACAAAAAATTCTAATATACATTAAAAATCCCTAGAAACCCTAATAAACCATAATAAACTCTAATATAACCTAAGAAACCCTAAAAACACTCACAAAAAAAAATGCCCTCAAACAATAAAAACACGCTATATTATCTAAAAAGACATAACAAACACTAATATAACCTAATAAAACAAAAAAAACTAATAAACCCCTATCAAAACTGAATAAACCCTAAAAATCCCTAATTAACCCTAATAAAAACTAATAAACCCTAATAAAACCATAATAGAATCCTAAAAATACCTTCTCAACCCTAATAAACCTTGACACACCATAACAAAACCTAATAAAACCCAACTAAACCCCAATAACCAAAAAAACCAAAAACAACCCATTAAAAAGCCCTAGAAACCCTAATAAACCATAACAAATTCAATGAAAAGCTAATAAACCATTAAAAATGCTCACAAACACTAAAAAAATACTAATAAAACCTAAAAAGTCATACCAACCCCTCACATATATTAAGAGAAACTTATAAACACTCATATACACTAATAAAAACACTAACAAACCCTAGTAAACCCTAAAAATTCCTAACAAACCCAATTAAAACGTACTCAACCCTAATAGAACCAAATAAAACCTTAAAGATACCATATTAACCCTAATAAAACACTAAAAATACCTACTCATCCATAATAAACCTTAACACACCATAATAAACCATAATAAACCCCAATAAACCCTAAAAATGAAAATATACGATTTAAATGTCATTAAACAATTAATAAATGATAATAAAACCTAACAGAGATTAAAAACACTAATAAACCTGAATAAACACTTCTAAACACTAAAAAACTATAATATACCCTCTTAAAAATTAATAAACAATAATGAACCATAATAAACCCTTATAAATCCTAAATATACCCAAATATACCATAATATACCATAATATACCATAATATAACCTAATAAACCCAAATCAATCCTAATAAACCCCTAAAAATACCAAATAAACCTTAATAAGCCTTGACACATCATAATAAACCCTAATAAAATCCTAATAACCCCCACCAAACCCTAAAAATGCTAATATACCATTAAAAACCCTAAAACCCTAACAAACCATAATAAATGATAATAACACCTAAAAATCCTAAAAAATGATAGTAGACCCTAAAAATACCTCTAATAATAACAGTAGTAATAACGCACGTGCATGTGCATATGCAGGTGCATGGTTTAAATAATAAATCATAACGCCCGAGCATGTGAATATGCATGTGCATTTGCATGTGAATGAAAATAAATAATAAATTATAAATAATAACGCATGTGAATTGCATGTGTATGTGCATGTGCATGTGAATGATACTAAATAATAAATAATTACGCACATACAAGTGCATGTTCATGTGCATGTGCATGTGCATGTGCATGTGCATGTGCATGTGCATGTGCATGTGCATGTGCATGTGCATGTGCATGTGCATGTGCATGTGCATGTGCATGGTAATAAACAATAAATAATAACAAAGTCCACATGAATGTGCATTTTCATGTGAATGATAATAAATAATAAATAATTACACATGAGATAATAGAATAACGCACGTGCATTGAATGTGCACGTGCATTAGAATAAATAATAATAACACATGTGATAATAGAATAAAACAAGTGCATTGCATTTGCATGTGCATGATAATAAATAATATATAATAATGCACGTGCATGTGAATTTACATGTAATGATGATGATAATGATGCATGCACGTTCATGGTAATAAATAATAAATAACAACGCACGTACATGTCCATTTGTATTTGATGATACAAACAACAACAAGAATAATAATAATAATAATGATAATAATAATAATAATAATAATAGAATAACACAAGTGCATTTCATGTGAATGTGCATAGTAGTAAATAATAAATAAATAATAATAAATAAGAACGCACATGCATGTGCATGTGCATTTACTTTTGATGATAATATTAACAATACTAATTGTAATAATAATAATAATAATAATGCATGCACGTGCATGGTAGTAAATAATAAATAACAACACAGATGCATGTGAATTTTCTAGTGATAATGATAATAAAAATGATAATGATAATAATAATAATAATAATAATAACTGTGACAATAATAATAATAATAATAAAAGAATAATACAAGTGCATTGTATATGCAGGTACATGGTAATAAATATTAAATAATAACGCACCTGCATCTACATTTGTATGTGATGATAGTAATAATAACAACAGTAGTAATAATAGTAGTAGTGGTGGTGATAACATTAGTAGTACGAATGCATATGATAATAGAATATTTCATGTGCATTATGTGTGCATGTGTATGGTAATAAATAAAAAAATTTCGTGCATTTCATTTTCATGTGATGATGATGATGATGCTAATAATAATAATAATATTATTAATAATATTAATAATAACAATGCATGTGATAATAGAATAACGCACGTTCATTCAATGTGTGTGTATGTGCATTTGGATGTGCATTTTCTTGTGAAGATAACAACAACAACAATAACAAAAACAACAAGCAAAATAATAATAATAAAAATGCAGGTGATAATAAAATAACATGTGTGCATTCCATGTGCAACTTGCATGCTAATAAAAATATAATAATAATGCATGTGCATGTGCATGTGCATTTTCCTGAGATGATGATGATTATGATGATGATCATAATAATAAAAATAATAATAAGTTATAGTTGTTTGAAAAAATAGCAGATAGGACCAACATGACTTGAAGTTTTTTCAAGTTAGCCTTCTTCGTAGATCTCTTCACTGCCTTCGATTTGATATGTGGTAGAGCCCAAACAGTCAACATTAGTGAATGTTATGGCCGTTTGAAGTTGGAATTTTTTGGAGTGGTATAACTAATATATCTAATGTTTCTTTGATCTTCTCATAGTTTCGATTAGACTTAGTCCTCACTCATCTCACGAGCTTCACTTTTACTAGTCATAACGCTCAAACAGACACCCGAAGGAGATGTTATGCCTATTTTAGTGAGTTGTGGGTTTCTGAGGTTTTTTGTCGCTAGGAGGGTTTCTCAATTTAAAACCACAATAAATTCTACTATGTGTGTTCATTTTGTCTCTACCACATATCAAATCGAAGATTGTGAAAGGATACACACTCTGGTAACTACTGAAACCCATTTTGACATTCTTCTACCCCCAAAAAGACCCAAAATCCCTTTGAATGGTAAAAATATTGGCTTATGGTGTCCGTTTTGAAATAAATTCTTCTATGGGTGTCCGTTTTGCCTCTACCACATATCAAATTGAAGCTTGAGACTAGACCTACACTCCTATAACCACTAAAGCACCTTCTCACATCACTGAAGGCCCCAAAAGGTACATAATCCCTCCAAAAGACCATAACTTCTACTCTAGGAGTCTGTTTTGCCTCTAACATATATCAAATCAAAGCTTTCGACTAGATCTACACATATGTGACCAATAGGAACACCTTATCACGTTCTTAAATACCCAAAAGGTCCTTAAGTCCTCCAAATTACTATAACTTCTACTCTGGGTGTCCGTTTCACACCTACCACATATCAAATTGAAGATTTCAACTTACTCTACACATATGTGACAACCATGAACAAGTAAATAACCCTAACAAACCATGAATAACCCCATAAACACTAAAAACCCTTAAAAACCTTGAAAAAACCTAACAAACACTAACAAAACCTAAAAAACAATAACAAACCCTAACAAACCCTAACAAACCCCAAAAAACCCAAAAAACCTAACAAACCCTAAAAACCCTAACAGAATCAAAAAATCCCTAACAAACCCCAAGAAGCACTATAAAACCCAAATAAACACAAAAAACCCAAATAAACCCTAAAAACACCTAAGAAACCATAAGAAACACTAACATAACCCTAAAATCCCTAAAACCCCTAACAAAACCTTAAACAAACCTAAGAAACACTAACACACCATTAAAAACCCTAACACAACACACCAATAGAAACCCAAACACAACCAGAGAAACCCTTAGAAACTGTATCACATCCTTAAAAACGCTAACCCGCCCATAAAAACCCAAACCCACCGTTAGAAACCCTAACACACCCTTAGAAACCCTAAAAACCCTTAGACACCCTAAATCACTCAAATAAGAACTAATAAATCCTAACAAACCCTACCAACCAATAATAAACAATAATAAACCCTAATAAACCTTAAATCCCACTACTAAACCCTAATAAACACTAATAAATCGTAATAAACCCTAAAAACCCTATTGGGCCCCAATAAAAGCTACAAAATACCTAAAACCCAAATATACAACAAAAACTCTATTAAACCATTCAAAATGCTAATATTCACAAAAAAATCCCTAACAAACCCGACAAAACCTCACAAAACCCTAAAAAACCATAAAAACCCCAAAAAACCCAAAAAACCCAAAAAACCCAAAAAACCCTAAAAAATCCTAAAAAACCCTAAAAACCATAAAAACCCTAAAACCCCTCAAAAACCAAAAAAAACCAAAAAAAACCCAAAAAAAACCTAAAAACCCTAAAAACCCTCAAAAAAAATCTCAAAAAACCCTAAAAACCTAAAAACCACTAAAAAGGCTAAAAATGCCTAAAATGCCTAACAAAACCCTAACTAACCCTATGAAACCCTTAAAACCCCTAAAACCCCCTTAGAAAACCCTAAAAACCTCAAAAGAAACACAAATACACCCTAAAGAACCTTAAAAAACCCTAAAAACCCTAAAGAAACCTAAAGAACTACTAAAGCCACTAACAACGCTACATAAACCCTATCAATTGCTACAAAAACTAGAAAAATGCCTCAAAACCCACAAAACGCAACAAAACCCCAAAAAACGCTAAAATAGCCCTAACAAAGCATAAAAAATCCAAACACACCCATAAAACCAAAAAAACGCATAAAACCCCAAACAACTCAAACAAATCGTAACAACCCCTAAAAACCCTTATAAAACCTAACAAACCTTAACAACCACTAATAACCCCTAAGAACCACTAATATACCCTAATAACCCATAAAACCCACTATTGAACCCTAAAAACCCTAATAAACACTAATAAATTGTAATAACCTGTAATAAACCCTAACAAACTCTATTAGACCCTAATAAACACTAAAAAAGCTCTAAAACCCCTAATAAACAATAAAAACACTATTAAACCATAATAAACCCTAATAATCACTAAAAACCCTAACAAACCCGACAAAACACAACAAAAATCTCCAAATAATAGCTTATAAAACCCTATAACCCACTAATACACCCTAAAAACCCTAATAATCCCAAAATAAATCGTAACAAACCCTAAAACCCCCAAATAAATCGTAACAAATCCTAACAATGCCAAATAAATCGTAAAAAACTGAAACAAACCATAACAAACCCATAATAAACTTTAATAAACCCTAACAAATCATAACAAACCCTAATAAATCGTAATAAACCCAAATAAATGTTATCAAACCATAATAAATAAAATAAACCCTAATAAATCCTATATAACCCTTAAAAAGGTTGATAACCCGTAGAAAAAGCTATTAATGCATACAAAAGACCAATAAAACCCTAATATACAATAAAAAATACTAATTAACTTTAAAAAATCCTAAAGAACACTAATAAACCCTAAAGAACCCTAATAACCCCTAAAGAACCATATTAAACTCAAAAAAACACTAAAAACCCTAAAGAACCCAAAAATTCTAAAACACATTATATAAACCCTAAAAACCGCTATAATACCCAAACAAACCCTAAAACACACTAAAAACCCTAACAATACTTATCAATCCCAAAAAAACTAATAAAGGCATAAAACCCATTAAAAAGCCATCAGATACCCTAAAAACCATAAACACCCATTAACAACTCTTAAAACCCCTAAGAAAAACTACAAACCCCTAAGAAAAACTACAAACCATAAACAACCATTAAAACCCTAAAAAAGGCTTCAAATACATACATAAACCCTAAAAACGCAACATAAACCACAAAACGTAACATAAACCGAAAACACGCTACATACACCCTAAAAGCACTACATAAACCCTAGAACTGTAACATAAACCCAAAAAAACACAACATAAACCCTAAAAACGCAACATAAACATTAAAAAATGCTACATAAAACCTAAAAACACAATATAAACCCTAAAAACACTACATAAACCCTAAAAACGTTACATAAACCCTAAAAAATGCAACATAAAAGCTACATCACCACTAAAAACGCTACATAACCCCAGAAAACAAAACATAAACCCTAAAAAATGATACATAAAACCTAAACGCTAAACACGCTACATAAAACCTAAAAACATTACATAAACCCAAAAAATGATACATAAAACCTAAAACCACTAACTAAACCCAAAAAATGCTACATAAAAACTAAAAATGCTACATAAACTATAACAAGGCTACACAAACCCTAAAAAATGCTATAAAACCCCAAAGACCCTTCAAAACCCTCAAAAATATTAAACCCTAATATACCATAATATAAAAAATTAAACCCTAATAAACCCCTAAATAACCACTAAATCCACTGACAACGCTACATAAACCCTAACAATTGCTAAAAAAACCAAAAAATGCTCTAAAATCCACAAAACACAACAAAACCAAAAATACTGCTAAAATAACCATAACAAAGCATAAAAAATCCAAACAAACCCATAAAACATAAAAAATGCATAAAACCCCGAACAACTCAAACAAACCGTAACAAACCCTAAAAACCCTAACAAAAGCTAACAAACCATAACAACCACTAATAACCCCTAAGAACCACTAATAATATGTGCATGTGTGTGTGCATTGCGGGTGCATGTGCATGTGCATGAGATAATAATAATAATAATAATAGTAGTAGTAATAATACTAATAACAACAACAACAACGCATGTGATAATAGAAGAACGCACATGCGTTGTGGGTGTAGTGCATGATAATAAATAATAACTCACAACGCATGTGATGATAATAATAACAACAATAGTAATATTAATAATAATAGTGCATGTGATAGTAGAATAACACACATGTATTGAATGTGCGCCTGTATGGTAATAAATAATAACGCATGTGCATTTTCATTTGCATTTGATGATAATAACAATAATAACAACAATAGTAATAATAACAAAAATAATAACAATTCATGTGATAATAGAATAATGTAGGGGCATTGTGTGTGCGCGTACATGGTAATAAATAATAACGAACATGCATGTGCATTTGCATGTGATGATGATGATGATAATAATAATAATAATAACAACAACAAAATATGCACGTGCAAGGAAATAAATAATATATAATAAATAATAAATAATAACGCATGTGCATCTGCATTTGCATGTGATGGTAATAATAATAATAGTAGTAATAACAATAATGATAATTATAATAATGATAATGATAATAATGATAATGATAATAATGATAATAATAATGTGTGTGATAATAGAATAACACACGTCCTAACAAACCCAAACAAAACCTAACAAACCCTAACAACCAATAATAACCCCTAGAACCACTAATAAACCCAAATAATACCTGAAACCCACTATTAAACCCTAAAACCCTAATAAACACTAATAAATAACAACAACCCATAATAATCCCTAAAAACGCTATTAGACTCTAATAAATTCTACAAAAGCCCTAAAACCCCTAATATACAATAAAAACACTATTGAACCAAAATAAATCCTAATAATCACTAAAAACCCTAACAAAATCGACAAAACACTACAAAACCTACCAAATAATTGCCTACAAAATCCTACAACCCGCTAATAAACCCTAACAAACCCTAATAACCCCATAATAAATTATGAAAAATCCTAAAAAACACAAATAAATCGTAACAAATCTTAACAATGCCCAATAAATCGTAACAAACTGAAACAAACCATAACAAACCCCTAATAAACCGCAATAAACCCTAACAAATCATAATAAACCCAAATAAATCATAATAAACACAAATACACATTAATAAACCCTAATAAATAAAATAAACACTAAGAAACCCAAATAAATCCTAAATAACCATAAAAAAGGTTGATAAACCCTAGAAAAAGCTATTAATGCCTACAAAAGCCCAATAAAACTCTAATATACAATAAAAAATTCCTATAAACCGTAACAAATCCTAAAGAACACAAATAAACCCTAAATAACCCTAATAAACCCTAAAGAAACATAATAAACTCTAAAGAACACTAAAAAACCCTAAAGAATCTAAAAAAATGCTAAAACACATTACATAAACCTTAAAAACCTCTAAAATACCAAAAAAACCCTAAAACAAAATAAACAACCTAACAACCCCTATCAATCCCGAAAAAACAAATAAACCCTTAAAAACCCCCAAAAACCCATTGAAAACACATCAGATACCATAAAAACCGTAAACACCCGTTAGTAATCCTTAAAAACCCTAAAAACCACTACAAACCATAAACAACCATTGAAACCCTAAAAAGGCAACAAATAGATACATAAACCCAAAAAATGTTACATAAACCCTAAAAATGAAACATAAACCTTAAAAATGCAACATAAACCCAAAAAAACAACATAAACCCAAAAAACGCTACATAAACCCAAAAATCACTACAAAAACCCTAGAACCGTAAAATAAAACCAAAACAACGAAACATTAACATTAGAAAATGCTACATAAAACCTAAAAACACAACATAAACCCTAAAAACACTACATGAACACTAAAAAAATTACATAAACCGTAAAAAATGCAACATAAAAGCTACATTACCCCTAAAAACGCTACGTAAACCCAAAAAATGAAACATAAACCCTAAAAAATGCCACATAAAACCTAAACCATAAACACGCTACATAAACCCAAAAAATGACACATAAACCCTAAAAAATGCTACATAAAACCTAAAACTACTAACTAAACCCTAAAAGCGCTACATAAACACTAAAAACTGCTATATAAACTCAAACAACGCTACAAAACACTAAAAAATGCTACAAAAACCCTAAAGATGCTTCAAAACCCTCAAAAATATTAAACCCCAATATACCATAATATAAAAAATTAAAACCTAATAAACCCCTAATAAACTTTAATAATCCCTAAAAATGCCTTATAATCCCTAAAAACCCTAAGAGACTCTACTCAACCCTAATAAAACCCCAAAAATACTTAATAGACCCTAATAAATGACAAAAAAACTAAATAAACCCTAAAAACACATTAAGAAAACATAAACTACCCTAACCAATCCTAATAGACACTAATAAACACTAATAAACTATAATAAACCCCAAAAAAACCCTAAAATCCCTAATAAACCATAAATAAATCCAAATAGACCCTACTCAACCCTATCAAACCTTAACACACCATAATGACCCCTAATAAAACCCTACAAAACCCTAATAACAAAAACAAACCCTAGTATACCTTAAAAAATCCCTAGAAACCCTGATAAACTCTAATATAACCTAATAATCCCTAAAACTGCTCACAAACAATAAAAAATGATCAAAAACAATAAAAACACGCTATATTACCTAAAAAGACTTAAAAACACTAATATAACCTAATAAAGACAAAAATTCTAATATACCTTAAAATCCCTAGAAACTATAATAAACCATAATAAACTCTAATATAACCTAAGAAACCCTAAAAATGATCACAAAAAAAAAACAAAATTCTCACAAACAATAAAAAACACTATATTATCTAAAAAGACTTAACAAACACTAATATAACCTAATAAAACAAAAAAACCAATAAACCCCTAACAAACCCTAATAAACCCTAAAAATCCCTAATAAACACTAATAAAAACTAATAAACCCTAATTAAACCGTAATAAAATCCTAAAAATACCTGCTCAACCCTAACAAACCTTAACAAACAATAATAAAACCTAATAAAACCCAATTAAACCCCAATAAACAAAAAACAAACACAAACAAAACATTAAAAAGCCCTAGAAGCCCTAATAAACCATAATAAATTCTAATAAAACATAATAAACAATAAAAAATGCTCACAAACACTAAAAAAATGCTAAAAAACTTAAAAATTCCTAAAACCCCTCATATATATTAACAAAAACTAAAAAACACTCATATGCCCTAATAAAAACACTATAAACCCTAGTAAACCCTAAAAATCCCTAACAAACCCTAATAAATACTACTCTACCCGAATAAACCCGAATAAAACCCTAAAGATACCTACTCAACCCTAATAAAACCCTAAAAATACCTACTCAACCCTAATAAACCTTAACACTCTATAATAAACCATAATAAACTCCACTAAACCCTAAAAATGAAAATATACCACTAAAAATCCCTAAAACCCCTAATAAATTCTAATAAAACCTAAAAATGCTTAAAATAACTAAAAACCCTAATAGCCACTACTAAAACCTAAAGACCCATAATATACCCTCTTAAAAATTAATAAACCATAATGAACAACAACAAACCCTAATAAATCCTAAACATACCCAATATACCATAATATACAATAATATACCCTAATAAACCCAACTCAATCCAAATAAAACCCAAAAAATACATAATAAACCCTAATAAACCATAACACACCATAATAAACCCTAATAAAATCCTAATAACCCCCACCAAACCCTAAAAAATGTTAATATACCATTAAAAACCCTAAAACCCTTACAAACCATAATAAATGTTAATAAAAACTAAAAATTCTTAAAAATGCTAGTAAAACCTAAAAATTCCTCTAATAATAATAATAGTAATATCGTAGGTGCATGTGAATATGCATGTGCATGGTTTAAATAATATATCATAATGCACGTGCTTGTGCATATGGTTGTGCATTTGCATGTGAATGATAATGAATAATAAATAATAAATAATAATACATGTGAATTACATGTGTATGTGCATATGCAAGTGAATAATAATAAATAGTAAATAATAACGCATATCCAAGTGCATGTGCATGTGCATGGTAATAAACAATAAATAATAACCAAGTCCATATGAGTGTGCATTTGCATTTAAATGATAATAAATAATAAATAATAACCCATGTGATAATAGAATAATGAACGTGCATTGCGTGTGCACGTGTTTGAGAATAAATAATAATAACACCTGTGATAATATAATAACACAAGTGCATTGCATTTTCATGTGCATGATAATAAATAATATATAATAACGCACGTGTATGTGCATTTACATGTAATGATAATGATAATGACACATGCATGTGCATGGTAATAAATAATAAATAACAACACACGTGCATGTGCATTTGTATTTGATGATACAAACAATAATAATAATAATAATAATAATAATAACAGAATAACGCAAGTGCATTTCTTGTGCTCGTGCATAGTAGTAAATAATGAATAAATAATAATAAATAAGAACGGACATGCATGTGCATGTTCATTTACATTTGATGATAATATTAAAAATACTAGGTAATAATAATAATAATAATAATAATAATGTATGCACATGCATGGTAATAAATAATAAATAACAACACACATGCATGTGCATTTGCATGTGATAATGATAATAATAATGATAATAATAATAATAATAACAATAATAATAATAATAATAATTGTGATAATAATAATAATAATAAAAGAATAATACAAGTGCATTGCATATGCACGTGCATGGTAATAAATAATAAATAATAACGCACGTGAATCTACATTTGCATGTAATTATAGTAATAGTAACAGGAGTAGTAATAATAGTAGTAGTGGTGGTGATAATAGTAGTAGTACCAATGCATGTGATAATAGAATATTGCATGTGCAATACGTGTGTACGAGCATCGTAATAAATATTAACGCTCGTGCATTGTATTTGCATGTGATGATGATGATGAATATAATAATAATATTATTAATATTAATAATGACAACGCATGTGATAATATAATAACACATGTGCATTGAATGTGAATGTATGTGCATTCAATTGCGCATTTTCATGTGATGATAATAACAACAATAACCACAATAATAATAATAACAATAATAATAACAACGCATGTGATAATAAAATAACATGTGTGCATTGCATGTGTACATGCATGGTAATTTAAATATAATAATAACGCACGTGCATGTGCATGTGCATGTGGATGAGATGATGATAATAATAATAATAACCGTGATAAAAAGTTATAGTTGTCTGAAAAAACAGCAGACATGAAAAAAATGCTAGAAATGGGGTCTCAAAAAACCTAAAAAATCACAGTCATTGAAAAAGGCATAACTTCTTCTTCAGGTGTCCATTTCTGCTTCGTGAATATTCAAACTTAATCTCATGGAACAAACAACGATAAAAACAGGTGTCGAAGGCCGAACAGACACAAAGATCAGAAGTTATGACCATTTTAAAAATATTTGACAGGGATCCGTATAAAGAAATGGAGTTTTGGAGGACTTTTGATGGGTTTCTGGGATTTTATGGTCTCAAAAATGACTTGAAATACGTTCAAGTCATTTTTATATGTATATCTCTTCACTACTTTTGATTTGATATGTGGTAGAGCTCAAACGGACAACCGGAGCAAAAGTTAGGGCAGTTTGAAGTTGTAATTTTTTTGAAGTGGTATAACTAATATATCTTATATTTATTTGATCCTCTCATAGTTTCTACTAAACTTGGACCTCACTCATCTCGTGAGTTTCGATTTTACTGGTTACAGTGCTCAAAAGAACACCCGAAGGAGAATTTATGCCTATTTTACTGAGTTGCGGGTTTTTTAGGTTTTTAGGCACTAAGAGAGTTGCTCAATTTAAAATGACAATAACTTCTGCTACGTGTGTTCCTTTTGGCTCTACCAGATATCGAATCAACAATTGTGAAAAGATACACACACTGGTCACCACTGGAACCCTTTTTGACATTCTTTAACCCCCCAAAAGACCCAAAATCCCTTTGGATGGTCAAAAGATTGGCTTCTGGTATCCATTTTGCAATAACTTCTTATATGGGTGTCTGTTTTGCCTCTACCATATATCAAATCAAAGTCTTCGACTAGATCTACACATTTTGACCAATTGGAACACCTTATCACATTATCAAAGTCCCAAAAGGTCCTTAAGTCCTCGAAATGACCATAACTTATGCTCTGGGTGGCCGTTTCACCTCTACAACATATCAAATTGTAGCTTGCGACTAGCTCTATACATCTCTGACAACCAAGAACAACTAAATAACCCTAACAAACCATGAATAACCCCATAAACACTAAAAACCATTAAAACCCATGCAAAACCCTAACACACCCTAACAAACCCTAACAAACCCTAACAAACCCTAACAAACCCTAACAAACCCTAACAAACCCTAACAACCCCTAACAAACCCTAACAAACCCTAACTAACCCCAAAAAACCCTAAAAAACATAACAAACCCTAACAAACCCTAAAAATCCCAACAAGCCCTAACAATTCCCAAGAAGCACTAAGAAACCCCAATAAACCCAAAAAACCCAAAAAACCCGAAGAAACCCTAAAACCCCCTAAGAAACCATAAGAAACCCTAACAAAACACTAAAAATCATAACAAAGCCCTAAGAGAACCTAAGAAACACTAACACACCCTTAGAAACCCTAACACACCCTTAGAAAACCTATAACGCCCTTAGAAACACCAACACACCCATCGAAAACCTAACACAACCTTAGAAATCCTTAGAAACCATAGCACACCCTTAGAAATCCTAACCCACCCATAAAAACCCTAACTCACCCTAAGAAACCCTAACACACCCTTAGAAACTCTAACAACCCCTTAGACATCCTAAATCACTCTAATAAGCACTAATAAGTCCTAAAAAACCCTACCAACCAATAATAAACCATAATAAACCCTAATAAACCCTAAATCCCACTACTAAACCATAATAAACACTAATAAATCGTAATAAACCCTAAAAATCCTATTAGAAACCAATAAAAGTTACAAAATACCTAAAAACCCAAATATACAACATAAATTCTATTAAACCATTCAAAATGCTAATATTCACAAAAAAACCCTAACAAACCTAACAAAACCCTAAAAAACCCTAAAAACCCAAATAACCCTGAAAACCCTAAAAACCCCTAAAAAACCCTAAAACCCATAAAAAATCCTAAAAACCTAAAAAACCCTAAAAAACCCTAAAACCACTAAAAATGCAAAAAAACCCAAAAACAAAACTAAAAAACCCTAAAAAACCTCAAAAAATTTCAAAAAACCCTAAAAAACACTAAAAACCGTAAAAAACACTAAAACGCTAAAAAATCCTAAAAAGATTAAAAATACCTAACAAACCCCTAACCAACCCTATGAAACCCCTAAAAACACTAAAAACACCCTTTCAAACCCTAAAAAACTCAAAAGAAACCCTAATACACCATAAAGAACCCTAAAAAACCCAAAAGAACCACTAAAGCCACTAACAATGCTATATAAACCCTAAAAATTGCTACAAAAAACCGAAAATGCTTCAAAACCCACAAAACACAACAAAACCCCAAAAACGCTAAAATAACCCTAACAAAGCAAAAAAAATCCAAACACACCCATAAAACCCAAAAAATGCATAAAACCCCAAACAACTCAAACAAACCGTAAGAAACCCTAAAACCCTAACAACCACTAATAACCCCTAAGAACCACTAATAAACCCTAATAACCGCTAAAACCCACTATCAAACCTTAAAAATCCTAATAAACACTAATAAATCGTAATAACCTGTAATAAACCCTAAAAACTCTATTATACCATAATAAGAGCTACAAAATCCCTAAAACCCCTAATATACAATAAAAAACACTATTAAGCCATAATAAACTCTAATAATCACTAGAAACTCTAAAAAAGCTGACAAAACGCTACAAAAACCTCCAAATAATAGCCTACAAAACCCTACAACCCACTAATAAACCCTAAAAAACCCTAATAACCCCAAAATAAAACGTAACAAACCCTAAAAATCCCAAATAAATTGTAAAAAATTCTAACAATGCCAAATAAATCGTAAAAAACTGAAACAAACCAAAACAAAACCCTAATAAACTGCAATAAATCCTAACAAATCCTAAAAAATCATAATAAACCCTAATAAATCATAATAAACTCAAATACACGTTACTAAACCCTAATAAATAAAATAAACCCTAATAAACTCTAATAAATCCTAAATAACCCTAAAAGGTTGATAAACCATAGAAAAAGCTATTAATGACTACAAAATCCCAATAAAACCCTAATATACAATAAAAAGTGCTAATAAACTCTAACAAATCCTAAAGAACACTAATAAACACTAAAGAAACCTAATAAACCCTAAAGAACCATATTAAACTCTAAAAAACACTAATACCCCTAAAGAACCCAAAAAAATGATAAAACACTTTATATAAACCTTAACAACCACTACAATACCCAAACAAACCCTAAAACACACTAAAAAATTCTAACAACCCCTATCAACCCAAAAAAAAACTAATAAACCAATAACCCCCCCCCCCAAAATACCATTAAAAAGCCATCATATACCATAAAAAACCATAAAAACCCGTTAACAACCCTTAAAAACCCTAAAAAAGAGTAAAAACCATAAATAACTATTAAAAGCCAAAAAAGGATTCAAATAGATACATAATCCCTAAAAATGTTACATAAACCCTTAAAAATGTAACATAAACCCTATAAACGCAACATAAACAAACAAACGCAACATAAACCCCAAAAACGCTATATAAACCCTAAAAGCACCACATAAACCCTAGAACTGTAACATAAACCCTAAAAAACAAAACATAAACCCTAAAAAATGCAACATAAACATTAATAAATGCAACATAAAACCTAAAAACACAATATAAACCCTAAAAACACTACATGAACCCAAAAAACATTACATAAACCCTAAAAATGCAACATAAATGCTACATTGCCCCTAAAAATGCTACATAAAGCCAGAAAATGCTACATAAACCTTAAAAATGCTACATAAAACCTAAAACCTAAACCTGTTACATAAACCCTTAAAATGTTACATAAACCCTAAAAATGATACATAAAATCTAAAACCGCTAAATAAACCATAAAAAAGCTATATAAACACTAAACATGCTACATAAACTCTAAAAACCCTTCACAAACACTAAAAAATGCTACAAAAACCCTAAAGATGCTTCAAATCCCTCAAAAATATTAAACCATAATATACCATAATATAAAAAATTAAACCCTAATAAATAGTAATAATCCCTAAAAACACCTTATAATCCCTAAAACCCTAAGAAACTCCACTCAACCCTAATAAAACCCCAAAAATACCTAATACACCCTAATAAATGATAATAAAACCAAATAAACCCTAAAAACACATTAATAAAACCTAAACAACCCTAACCAATCCTAATAGACACTAATAAACACTAATAAACCCTAATAAAACCTTAATAAACCATAAATAAATCCAAATAAACCCTACTCAACCCTAACAAACCTTAACACACCATAATAACCCCTAATAAAACCCTATAAAACCCTAATAAAGAAAAAAATGATAGTATACCTTAAAAAATCTCTAGAAACACTGATAAACTCATATAAAACCTCATAAACCCTAAAAATGTCCACAAACAATAAAAAAATGATCACAAACAATAAAAACGTGCTATACTACCTAAAAAGGCCTAAAAACACTAATATAACCTAATAAAGACAAAAAATGCTAATATACCTTAAAAATCCCTAGAAACCCTAAAAACCATAATAAACTCTAACCTAAGAAACACTAAAAACGCTCACAAAAAAAACAAAACACTCACAAACAATAAAAACACGCTATATTAAACACTAATACAACCAAATAAAACAAAAAAACTAATAAACCCCTAACAAACCCTAATAAACACTAAAAATCCCTAATAAACCCTAATAAAAACTAATAGGCCCTAATAAAACCCTAAAAATAACTTCCCAACCCTAATAAACCTTGACACACCATAACAAAACCTAATAAAACCCAACTAAAACCCAATAAACAAAAAAACGCAAACAAACCATTAAAAAGCCCTAGAAACCCTAATAAACCCTAATAAATTCAAATAAAAGCTAATAAACCATTAAAAATGATCACAAACACTAAAACAACGCTAATAAAACCTAAAAAGTCATAACAATCCCTCATATATATTAACAAAAACTATAAAACACGCATATACCCTAATAAAAACACTAACAAACCCTAGTAAACCCTAAAAATCCGTAGCAAACCCCAATAAACCGTACTCACCCCTAATAAACCAAAATAAAACCTTAAAGATACCTACTTAACCCTAATAAAACCCTAAAAATACCTACTCAACCCTAATAAATGTTAACACACTATAATAAACCATAATAAACCCCACTAAACCCTAAAAACGCAAATATACCATTAAAAAGCCCTAAAACCCCTAATAAATGCTAATAAAACCTAACATAGCTTTAAATCACTAATAAACCAGAATAAACACTACTAAACACTAAAAAACCCTAATATACCCTCTTAAAATTTAATAAACCATAATAAACCATAATAAACCCTAATAAATCTTAAACATACCCAAATATATCATAATATACCATAATATACCCTAATAAACCCAACTCAATCCTAATAAAACCCTAAAAATGCCTAATAAACCCTAATAAACCATAACATGCCATAAGAAACCCTAATAAAATCCTAATAACCCCCACCAAACCCTAAAAATGCTAATATACCATTAAAAAACCCTAAAACCCTAACAACCCATAATAAATGTTAATAACACCTAAAAATCCGAAAAAATGATAGTAACCCATAAAAATACCTCTAATAATAGTAGTAGTAATAACGCATGTGCATGTGCATGGTATAAATAATAAATCATAACCCACGTGCATGTGCATATGCTTGCGCATTTGCATTTGAATGATAATAAATAATAAATTATAAATAATAACGCATGTGAATTACATGTGTATGTGAATATACATGTGAATGATAATAAATAATAAATAATTATGCACATACAAGTGCATGTGCATGTGCATGGTAATAAATAATAAATAATAACCAAGTCCACATGAATGTGCATTTGCTTGTGAATGATAATAAATAATAAATAATAATACATGTGATAATAGAATAACGCACATGCATTGCATGTGCACGTGCATTAGAATAAATAATAATAACACATGTGATGATAGAATAATGCAAGTGCATTGCATTTGCATGTGCATGATAATAAATAACATATAATAACACAAGTGCATGTTCATTTACATGTAATGATAATGATAATGAGGCATGCACGTGCATGGTAATAAATTATAAATAACAATGCACGTGCATGTGCATTTGTATTTGATGATACAAACAAAAACAACAACAACAAAAATAATAATAATAATAAAAGAATAATACAAGTGCATTTCATGTGCACGTGTATAGTGGTAAATAATAAATAAATAATAATAAATAAGAACGCACATGCATGTGCATGTGCATTTACATTTGATGATAATATTAATAATACTAATTGTAATAATACTAATATTATTGATGCATGGATGTGCATGGTAATAAATAATAAATAACAACGCACATGCATGTGAATTTGCATGTGATAATGATTATAATAATGATAATAATAATAATAATAATAATAATAATAAAAACATTGATAATAATAATAATAAGAAAAGAATAATACAAGTGCATTGCATATGCATGTACATGGTAATAAATAATAAATAATAACGCACGTGCATCTACATTTTCATGTGATGATAGTAATAATAATAGGAGTAGTAATAATAGTAGTAGTGGTGGTGATAATAGTAGTAGTACTAGTGCATATGATAATTGAATATTGCATGTGCATTACTTGTGCATATGTATTGTAATAAATAATAACTCCCGTGCATTGCATTTTCATGTGATGATGATGATGATGATAATAATAATAATATTATTATTAATATTAATAATAACAATGCATGTGATAATAGAATAAACCCTAGAACTGTAACATAAACCCTAAAAAACACAACATAAACCCTAAAAAAGGCAACATAAACATTAAAAAACTCTACATAAAACCTAAAAACACAATATAAACCCTAAAAACGCTACATGAACCCTAAAAACATTACATAAGCCCTAAAAAAGGCAACTTAAAAACTACATCACCTCTATAAACGCTACATAATCACAGAAAACACAACATAAACCTTAAAAAATGCTACATAAAACCTAAACCCTAAACACGCTACATAAACCCTAAAAATGTTACATAAACCCTAAAAATGATACATAAAATCTAAAACAGCTAACTGAATCCTAAAAACACTACATAAACACTAAAAATGCTACATAAACTCTAAAAACGCTACACAAACCCTAAAAAATGCTACAAAACCCCTAAACATGCTTTAAAACCCTCAAAAATATTAAAACCTAATATACCATAATATAATAAATTAAACTCTAAAAAACTCTAATAATCCCTAAAAACACCTTATAATCCCTAAAAACCCTAAGAAACTCTACTCAACCATAATAAAACCCCCCAAAATACCTAATAAACCCTAATAATTGATAATAAATCCTAATAAACCCTAAAAACACGTTAAGAAAACCTAAACAACCCTAAACAACCCTAACATACACTAATAGACCCTTATAAACCCAAAAAAAAACCTAAAAAGCCCTAATAAACCATAAATAAAGCCAAATAAACCCTACACAACCCTAACAAACCTTAACACACCATAATAACCCCTAATGATACCCTACAAAACCCAAATAATGAAAAAAATGCAAGTATACCTTAAAAAATCCCTTGAAACCCTAATAAACGTTAATATAACCTAATAAACCTTGAAAACACTCACAAAAAATAAAAAAAACAATCACAAATACTAAAAATGCTCTATATTACCTAAAAAGACCTAAAAACACTAATATAACCAAATAAAGACAAAAAAATTCTAATATACCTTAAAAATCCCTAGAAACCTTAATAAACCATAATAAACTCTAATATAACCTAAGAAACCCTAAAAACAATCACAATAAAAAAAACACCCAAAAAAAATAAAAACATGCTATATTATCTAAAAAGACCTAACAAACACTAACATAACGTAATAAAACAAAAAAAACTAATAAACCCCTAACAAAACCTAATAAACCCTAAAAATCCCTAATTAACCCTAATAAAAACTAATAAACCCAAATAAAACCATAGTAGAATCCTAAAAATACCTTCTCAGCCCTAATAAACCTTGACACACCATAAAAAAACCTAATAAAACCCAAATAAATCCCAATAAACAAAAAAAATGCAAAAAAACTATTAAAAATCCCCAGAAACCCTAATAAACCATAATAAATTCAAATAAATGCTAATAAACCATTAAAAATGCTCACAAACACTAAAAACATGCCAATAAAACCTAAAACGTCATACCAACCCCTCACATATATTAATAAAAACTAAGAAACACTCATATACACTAATAAAAACACCAACAAACCCTAGTAAATCCTAAAAATCCCTAACAAACCCTATTAAAATGTACTCAACCGTAATAAAACCTAATAAAACCTTAAAGATACCGAATCAACCCTAATAAAACCCTAAAAATATCTACTCATCCATAATAAACCTTAACACACCATAATAAACCATAATAAACCCCAATAAACCCCAAAAACGAAAATATACCATTAAAAATCCATTAGACCCTTAATAAATGCAAATAAAACCTAAAAAAGCTTAAAAGCGCTAATAAACCTGAATAAACACTTATAAACACTAAAAAACCCTAATATACCCTCTTAAAAATTAATAAACAATAATGAACCATAATAAACCCTAATAAATCCTAAACATACCCAAATATACCATAATATACCATAATATAAACTAATAAACCCAACTCAATCCTAATAAAACCCTAAAATACCTAATAAACCTTAATTAGCCTTGACACATCATAACAAACCCTAATAAAATCCTAATAACCCCCACCAAACCCTAAAAAATGATAATATACCATTAAAAACTCTAAAACCCTAACAAAACATAATAAATGATAATAACACCTAAAAATCCTAAAAATTGATAGTAGACCCTAAAAATACCTCTAATAACAATAGTAGTAATAACGCACATGCATGTGCATATGCAGGTGTATGGTTTAAATAATAAATCATAATGCACGAGCATGTGCATATGCCTGTGCATTTGCATGTGAATGATAATAAATAATAAATTATAAATAATAACGCATGTGAATTGCATGTGTATGTGCATGTGCATGTGAATGATACTAAATAATAAATAATTACGCACATACTAGTTCATGTGCATGTGTATGTGCATGTGCATGGTAATAAACAACAAATAATAACCAAGTCCACATGAATGTGAATTTGCACGTGAATGATAATAAATAAAAAATAATAACACATGTGATAATAGAATAACACACGTGCATTGCGTGTGCACGTGCATTAGAATAAATAATAATAACACATGTGATAATAGAATAAAACAAGTTCATTGAATTTACATGTGCATGATAATAAATAATATATAATAATGCACGTGCATGTGCATTTACATGTAATGATAATGATAATGATGCATGCACGTGCATGGTAATAAATAATAAATAACAACGCACGTGCATGTGCATTTGTATTTGATGATACAAACAACAACAACAAGAATAATAATAATAATTTTAATAATAATAATAATAATAATAATAATAATAGAATAACGCAAGTGCATTTCATGTGCACGTGCATAATAGTAAATAATAAATAAATAATAATAAATAAGAACGCACATGCATGTGCATGTGAATTTACTTTTGATGATAATATTAAGAATACTAATTGTAATAATAATAATAATAATAACAACGCATGCACGTGCATGGTAATAAATAATAAATAACAACGTAGATGCATGTGCATTTGCAAGTGATAATGATAATAGTAATGATAATGATTATAATAATAATAATAATAACTGTGATGATAATAATAATAATAATAATAATAATAAAAGAATAATACAAGTGCATTGCATATGCACGTACATGGTAAAAAATAATAAATAATAACTCACATGCATCTATAATTGCATGTGATGAGAGTAATAATAACAACAGTAGTAATAATAGTAGTAGTAGTGGTGATAATAGTAGTAGTACGAATGCATATGATAATAGAATATTTCATGTGCATTACGTGTGCATGTGTATGGTAATAAATATTAACTTTCGTGCATTTCATTTTCATGTGATGATGATGATGATGATAATAATATTATTATTATTAATAATATTAATAATAACAATGCATGTGATAATAGAATAACGCATGTTCAATGAATGTGCGTGTATGTGCATTTGCTTGTGAAGATAACAACAACAACAATAACAACAACAACAACAACAACAACAACCTCAATAATAAAAATAAAAATAAAAATAAAAATGCATGTGATAATAAAATAAGGTGTGTGCATTGCATGTGCAACATGCATGCTAATAAAAATATAATAATAATGCAAGTGCACGTGCATGTACATTTGCATTAGATGATGGTAATAATAATAATAATAATAATAATAATAATAATAATAACAGTAATAAGAAGTTATAGTTGTTTGAAAAAACAGTATACAAGACCAACGTTACTTGAACTTTGTTCATGTTAGCCTTCTTTGTAGATCTTTTCACTGCCTTTGATTTGATATGTGGTAGAGCTTAAATGGATAACATTAGTGAAAGTTATGGCCGTTTGAAGTTGGAATTTTTTGGAGTGGTATAACTAACATATCTCCTGTTTCTTTTATCTACTCATAGTTTCGATTAGACTTAGTCCTCACTCATCTCACTAGCTTCACTTTTACTAGTCACAACGCTCAAACGGACACCCGAAGGAGATGTTATGCCTATTTTAGTGAGTTGTGGGTTTCTGAGGTTTTTTGTCGCTAGGAGGGTTTCTCAATTTAAAACGAAAATAACTTCTACTGTGTGTGTTTATTTTGTTTCTACCACATATCAAATCATAGATTGTGAAAAGATACACTCTGGTAACCACTGGAACTCATTCTGACATTCTTCAACCCCCCAAAAGACCCAAAATCCCTTTGGATGGTCAAAAGATTGGCTTCTGGTGTTCGTTTTGCAATAACTTCTTCTATGGGTGTCCGTTTTGCCTCTACCACATATCAAATCGAAGCTTGAGACTAGACCTACACTCCTATAACCACTGTAGCACCTTCTCACATCCTTGAAGTCCCCAAAAGGTACTTAATCCCTCCAAAAGACCATAACTTCTACTCTAGGAGTCCGTTTTGCCTCTACCATATATCAAATCAAAGCTTTCGACTAGATCTACACATCTGTGACCAACAGGAACACCTTATCACGTTCTTAAAGACCCAAAAGTTCCTTAAGTCCTTCAAATGATGATAACTTCTGCTCTGGGTGTCCGCTTCACCTCTACCACATATCAAATTGAAACTTGCGACAAGCTATACACATCTGTGACAACCATGAACAAGTAAATAACTCTAAAAACCATGAATAACCCCATAAACACTAAAAAATTTAAAAACCATGAAAAACCCTAAAAAACACTAAAAAACCCCTAACAAACAATAAAACACCCTAACAAACCCTTACAAACCCCAACAAACCCACAAAACCCCTGAAAACATAACAAATCCTAAAAAATCCTAACAAACCCTAAAAATCCATAACAAACCTCATGAAGCACTAAGAAACCCCAATAAACACAAAAAAAACCCAAATAAACCCTAAAAAACTCCTAAGAAACCATAAGAAACACTAACATAAACCTAAATACCCTAAAAACCCTAACAAAACCCTAAGCAAACCTAAGAAACATTAACACACCCTTAGAAACCCTAACACACCATTTGAAACCCCAACACACCCATAGAAACCCGAGCACACCCTTAGAAACCCCAACACACCAATAGAAACCCTAACACAACCATAGAAACCCTTAGAAATTGTATCACAACCTTAAAAACCATAACACGCCCATAAAAACCCTAACCCACCCTTAGAAACCCAAAAAAACCCTTAGACACCATAAATCACTCTAATAAGAACTAACAAATCCTAACAAACCCTACCAACCAATAATAAACTATAATAAACCCTAATAAACCCTAAATCCCACTATTAAACCCTAATAAACACTAATAAATCGCAATAAACCCCACAAAACCCAATTGGGCCCCAATAAAAGCTACAAAATACCTAAAACCAAAATATACAACAAAAACACTATTAAACCATTTAAAATTCTAATATTCACAAAAAAGCCCTAACAAACCCGACAAAACCTCACAAAACCCTAAAAACCATAAAAACCAAAAAAAACCCTAAAAACACTAAAAACCCTAAAAAAATCCTTAAAAACCCTAAAAACCCTAAAAAACCCTAATACCCCTAAAAACAAAAAAAAACCCGAAAAAAACCTAAAACCCCCAAAAAACCTCAAAAAACCTCAAAAAACCCTAAAAACCTAAAAACCACTAAAAAATCTAGAAAAGCCTAAAAATGACTAACAAAACCATAACCAACCCTATGAAACCCTTTAAACCCCTAAAACCCTCCTAGAATACCCTAAAAACCTCAAAAAAAACCCAAATACACCCTAAAGAACCGTAAAAAACCCTAAAACCCCTAAAAACCCTAAAGAATCTTAAAGAACCACTACAGCCACTAACAATGCTACATAAACCCTATCAATTGCTACAAAAACTAGAAAAATGCTTCAAAACCCAAAAAATGCAACAAAACCCCAAAAACGCTAAAATAACCCTAACAAAGCATAAAAAATCAAAACACACCCATAAAACCAAAAAAAATCTCATAAAACCCCAAACAACTCAAACAAATCGTAACAATCCCTAAAAACCCTAATAAAACCTAACAAACCTTAAGAACCACTAATAACCCCTAAGAACCACTAATATACCCTAATAACCCGTAAAACCCACTATTAAACCATAAAAACCCTAATAAACACTAATACATTGTAATAACATGTAATAAACCCGAACAAACTCTATTAGACCCTAATAAATAATAAAAAAACCCTAAAACCCCTAATATACAATAAAAACACTATTAAACCATAATAAACCCTAATAATCACTAAAAACCATAACAAACCTGAAAAAACGCTACAACAATCTCCAAATAATAGCTTATAAAACCCTACAACCCACTAATAAACCCTAAAAACCCTAATAACCCAAAAATAAATTGTAACAAACCCTAAATACCCCAAATAAATCGTAACAAATCCTAAAAACGCCAAATAAATCATAAAAAACTAAAACAAACCATAACAAACCCCTAATAAACCTTAATAAACCCTAACAAATCATAATAAACCCTAATAAATCGTAATAAACCCAAATAAATGTTATCAAACCCTAATAAATAAAATAAACCCTAACAAACCCGAATAAATCCTATATAACCCTTAAGAAGGTTGATAAACCGTAGAAAAAGCTATTAATGCCAACAAAAGCCCAATAAAACCCTAATATACAATAAAAATACTAATTAACTGTAACAAATCCTAAATAACACTAATAAACCCTAAAGAACCCTAATAACCCCTAAAGAACCATATTAAACTCAAAAAAACACTAAAAACCCTAAAGAACCCAAAAACGCTAAAACACATTATATAAACCCTAAAACTGCTATAATACCCAAACAAACCCTAAAACACACTAAAAAACCCTAACAACCCCTATCAATCCCAAAAAAACAAATAAATGCATAAAACCCACCAAAACTCATTACAAAGCCACCAAATACCATAAATAACCATAAACACCCATTAATAACCCTTAAAAAACCTAAAAAACACTACAAACCATAATCAACAATTAAAACCCTAAAAAAGGCTTCAAATAGATACATAAACCCTAAAAACTTTACATAAACCATAAAAATGCAACAAAAACCCTAAGAACGCAACATAAACCAAAAAACGTAACATAAATCGAAAACATGCTACATAAACCCTAAAAGCACTACATAAACCCTAGAACTGTAACATAAAGCCTAAAAAACAAAACATAAACCCTAAAAAACGCAACATAAACATTAAAAACGCTACATAAAACCTAAAAAAACAATATAAACCCTAAAAACACTACATGAACCCTAAAAACGTTACATAAATCCTAAAAAATGCAACATAAAAGCTACATCACCCATAAAAATACTACAAAACCCCAGAAAATGTAACATAAACCCTTAAAAATGCTACATAAAACCTAAACCCTAAACACACTACATAAAACCTAAAAACATTACATAAAACCTAAAAATGATACATAAAACCTAAAACCACTAACTAAACCCTAAAAATGCTACATGAAAACTAAATGCTACATAAACTATAACAAGGCTACACAAACCCTAAAAAATGCTATAAAACCCCAAAGATGCTTCAAATCCCTCAAAAATATTAAACCCTAATATACCATAATATAAAAAATTAAACCCTAATATACCCCTAATAAACCCCTAAATAACCACTAAAGCCACTAACAACGCTACATAAACCCTAAAAATTTTTAAAAAAACCAAAAAATGATTTAAAACCCACAAAATGAAACAAAACCCCAAATAATGCTAAAATAACCCTAACAAAGCATAAAAAATTAAAACACACCCATAAACCTAAAAAATGCCTAAAACCCCAAACAACTCAAACAAACCGTAACAAACCCTAAAAACCCTAACAAAAGCTTGAAAACCATAAAAACCACTAATAACCCTTAAGAACCACTAATAAAATGTGAATGTGTATGTGCATTGCGGGTGCATGTGAATGTGCATGAGATGATGATGATAATAATAATAATAATAATAATAATAACAATAATAATAATAATAATAATAATAATAATAATAATAACAATGCATGTGATAATAGAATAACGCACATGCATTGCGGGTGAAGTGCATGATAATAAATAATAACTCACAGCGCACGTGATGATAATAATAACAAAAATAGTAATATTAATAATAATAGTGCATGTGATAATAGAATAACACACATGTATTGAATGTGCGTGTGTATGGTAATAAATAATAATGCATGTGCATTTGTATTTTCATTTGATGATAATAACAATAATAACAATAATAGTAATAATAACAATAACAATAACAATGCATGTGATAATAGAATAATGTAGGGGAATTGTGTGTGCGCGTACATGGTAATAAATAATAACGGGCATGCATGTGCATTTACCAGATAATACCTGAAACCCACTATTAAACCCTAAAACCCTACCAAAACCTAACAAACCCTAACAACCAATAATAACCCCTAGAACCACTAATAAACCCAATTAATACCTGAAACCCACTATTAAACCCTAAAACCCTAATAAACACTAATAAATCACAACAACCCATAATAAAACTTAAACACCCCTATTAGACTCTAATAAATTCTACAAATTCCCTAAAACCCCTAATATACAATAGAAAACACTATTGAACCATAATAAATCCTAATAATCACTAAAAACCCTAACAAACTCGACAAAACACTACAAAACCTACCAAATAATTGCCTACAAAACCCTACAACCCGCTAATAAACCCTAACAAACCCTAATAACTCCATAATAAATTACAACAAACCCTAACAACCCCAAATAAATTGTAACAAAACCTAACAATGCCCAATAAATTGTAACAAACTAAAATAAACCATAACAATCCCCTAATAAACCGCAATAAACCCTAACAAATCATAATAAACCCAAATAAATTGTAATAAACCCAAATACACGTTAATAAACCCTAATAAATAAAATAAACACTAAGAAACCCAAATAAATCCTAAATAACCCTAAAAAGGTTTATAAACCCTAGAAAAAGCAATTAATGCCTACAAAAGCCCAATAAAACCCTAATATACAATAAAAAACGCTAATAAACCGTAACAAATCCTAAAGAACACTAATAAACTCTAAAGAACCCTAATAAACCCTAAAGAACCATAATATACTCTAAAGAACACTAAAAAACACTAAAGAATCTAAAAAACGCTAAAACACATACATAAACCCTAAAAACCGCTACAATACCCAAACAAACCCTAAAAAACACTAAAAAACCCTAACAACCCCTATCAATCCCAAAAAAACAAATAAACCCTTAAACCCCCAAAAAACCATTGAAAACACATCAAATATCATAAAAACCATAAACACCCGTTAAAACCCCTTAAAAACCCTAAAAACCACTACAAACCATAAACAACCATTAAAACCCTAAAAGGTAACAAATAGATACATAAACCCAAAAAAATGTTACATAAACCCTAAAAATGCAACATAAACCCCAAAAACGAAACATAAACCCAAAAAACACAACATAAACCCAAAAAACGCTACATAAACCCAAAAAGCACTACATAAACCACAGAACCGTAAAATAAAACCTAAAAACGCAACATTAACATTAAAAAATGCTACATAAAACCAAAAAACACAACATAAACCCTAAAAACACTACAGGAACACTAAAAACATTACATAAACCCTAAAAAATGCAACATAAAAGCTACATCACCCCTAAAAATGCTACGTAAACCCAGAAAACGAAACATAACCCCTAAAAATTTCTACATAAAACCTAAACCCTAAACACGCTACAAAAACCCTATAAACGACACATAAACCCTAAAAAATGCTACATAAAACCTAAAACTACTAAATAAACCCTAAAAGCACTACATAAACACTAATAATTCTATATAAACTCAAATAACTCTACACAAACACTAAAAAATGCTACAAAAAACCCTAAAGACACTTGAAAACCCTCAAAAATATTAAACCCTAATATACCATAATATAAAAAATTAAAACATAATAAACCTCTAATAAACTATAATAATCCCAGAAAACACCTTATAGTACCTAAAAACCCTAAGAGACTCTACTCAACCCTAATAAAACTTCAAAAATACTTAATAGACCCTAATAAATGATAAAAAAAACAAAAAAAACCCTAAAAACACATTAAGAAAACCTAAACAACCCTAACCAATCCTAATAGACACTAATAAACACTAATAAACTCTAATAAACCCCAAAAAAACCCTAAAAATCCCTAATAAACCATAAATAAATCTAAATATACCCTACTCAACCCTAACAAACCTTAACACACCACAATGACCCCTAATAAAACCCTAAAAACCATAATAACAAAAAAAAACCCTAGTATACCTTAAAAATTCCCTAGAAACCCTGATAAACTCTAATATAACCTAATAACCCCTAAAAATGCTCACAAAAAAACAAAAAAATGATAAAAAACAATAAAAACAGGCTATATTACCTAAAAAGACCTCAAAATACTAATATAACCTAATAAAGACAAAAATGCTAATATACCTTCAAATCTCTAAAAACTATAATAAACTATAATAAACTCTAATATAACCTAAGAAACCCTAAAAATGATCACAAACAAAAACAAAATTCTCACAAACAATAAAAAACACTATATTATCTAAAAGGACTTAACAAACACTAATATAACCTAATAAAACAAAAAAGACCAATAAACCCCTAACAAACCCTAACAAACCCTAAAAATCCCTAATAAACCCTAATAAAAACTAATAAACCCTAATTAAACCATAATAAAACCCTAAAAATACCTTCCCAACCCTAATAAACCATGACACACCATAATCAAACCTAATAAAACCCAACTAAACCCCAATAAACAAAAAAAAAACACAAACAACACATTAAAAAGCCCTAGAAACCATAATAAACCATAATAAATTCTAATAAAACCTAATAAACAATAAAAAATTCTCACAAACACAAAAAACACGCTAATAAAACATAAAAAGTCCTAACAACCCCTCATATATATTAACAAAAACTGAAAAACACTCATATGCCCAAATAAAAAAACTATAAACCCTAGTAAACCCTAAAAATCCCTAACAAACCCTAATAAACACTACTCAACCCTAATAAACCCCAATAAAACCCTAAAGATACCTACTCAACCCTAATAAAGCCCAAAAAATACCTAATCAACCCTAATAAACCTTAACGACCTATAATAAACCATAATAAACACCACTAAACCCTAAAAATGAAAATATACCACTAAAATGCACTAAAACCCCTAATAAATGCTAATAAAATCTAACAAATATTAAAAGAACTAAAAACCCTAATAAACACTACTAAACCCTAAAGACCCATAATATACCCTATTAGAAATTAATAAACCATAATGAACGATAATATACCCTAATAAATCCTAAACATGCCCAAATATACCATAATATACCATAATATACCCTAATAAACCCATCTCAATCCTAATAAAACCCAAAAAATACCTAATAAACCCTAATAAACCTTAAAACACCATAATAAACCCAAATAAAATCCTAATAACCCCCACCACACCTTAAAAAATGATAATATACCATTAAAAACCCTAAAACCCTTACAAACCATAATAAATGTTAATAACACCTAAGAATTCTAAAAAATGCTAGTAAACCCAAAAAATACCTCTAATAATAATAATAGTAATATCTTAGGTGCATGTGCATATTCATGTGCATGGTTTAAATAATAAATCATAATGCACGTGCATGTGCATATGCCTGTGCATTTTCATGTGAATGATAATGAATAATAAATTATAAATAATAACGCATGTGAATTACATGTGTATGTGCATAAGCAAGTGAATGATAATAAATAATAAATAATAAGGTATATCAAAGTGCATGTTCATGTTCATGTGCATGTGCATGTGCATGGTAATAAATAATAAATAATAACCAAGTCCACATGAATGTGCATTTTCATTTGAATGATAATAAATAATAAATAATAACGCATGTGATAATAGAATAATGAACGTGCATTGCATGTGCACGTGCATGAGAATAAATAATAATAACACATGTGATAATAGAATAACGCAAGTGAATTGCATTTGCTTGTGCATGATAATAAATAATATATAATTACGCACATGTATGTGCATTTAATGTAATGATAATGATAATGACGCATGCACGTGCATGGTAATAAATAGTAAATAACAACGCACGTGCTTGTGCATTTGTATTTGATAATATTAAAAATACTAATGGTAATAATAATAATAATAATTCATGCACGTGCATGGTAATAAATAATAACTAACAACACACATGCATTTGAATTTTCATGTGATCATGATAATACTAATGATAATAATGATAATAATAATAATAATAATTGTGATAATAATAATAATAATAAAATAATAATACAAGTGCATTGCATATACACGTGCATGGTAATAAATAATAAATAAGAACGCACGTGCATCTACATTTTCATGTGATAATAGTAATAATAACAGCATTAGTAATAATAGTAGTAGTAGTGGTGATAATAGTAGTAGTACCAATGCATGTGATAATAGAATATTTCATGTGCATTACGTGTGTACGGGCATCGTAATAAATATTAACGCCCATGCATTGCATTTGCATGTGATGATGATGATGATGATGATGATAATAATAATAATAATATTAATAATGACAATGCATGTGATAATAGAATAACACACGTACATTGAATGTGCGTGTATGTGAATTCAATTGTGCATTTGCATGTGATGATAATAACAAAAACAACCACAACAACCACAATAATAATAACAATAATAATAACAACGCATGTGATAATAAAATAACATGTGTGCATTGCATGTGCACATGCATAGTAATTAAAATATAATAATAATGCATGTGCATTTGCATGTTAATGTGGATGAGATGATGATAATAATAATAATAATAACCGTGATAAAAAGTTATAGTTGTCTGAAAAAACAGCAGACATGACAAAACTGCTAGAAATGGGGTCTCGAAAAACCTAACAAATCACAATCATTGAAAAAGGAACAACTTCTTCATCAGGTGTCCATTTCCACTCTGTGAATAGTCAAACTGAATCTCGTGGAAAGAACAATGATAAAAACAGGTGTTGGAGGACGAAAATACACACAGATCAGAAGTTATGACCATTTTAAGAAATATTTGACAAGGATCCGTACACGAAAATAGAGTTTTGGATCCCTTATGATGGGTTTTGGGATTTTAGGGTCTCAAAAATGACTTGAAATATGTTCAAGTCATTCTCATACGCATATCTCTTCACTACTTTCGATTTTATATGTGGTAGAGCGCAAACGGAAAACCGAAGCAAAAGTTATGGTCGTTTGAAGTTGTAATTTTTTTTGGAGTGGTATAACTAATATATATTATATTTCTTTGATCTTCTAATAGTTTCTACTAATATTGGTCCTCACTCATCTCATGAGCATCGATTTTACTGGTTAACACGATCCAATGGACACCCGAAGGAGAAGTTATGTGTATTTTAGTGAGTTGTGGGTTTCTTAGGTTTTTAGGCACTAGGAGAGTTGCTCAATTTAAAATGACAATAACTTCTGCTACGTGTGTTCCTTTTGGAACTACCAGATATCGAATCAATAATTGTGAAAAGATGCACACACTGGTCACCACTGGAACCCTTTGTGACATTCTTCAACCCCCCAAAAGACCCAAAATCACTTTGGATGGTCAAAAGATTGGCTTCTGGTATCCGTTTTTCAATAACTTCTTCTATGGGTGTCTGTTTTTCCTCTACCACATATAAAATCGCAGCTTGCAACTAGAACTACACTTCTATAACTACTAAAGCACCTTATCACATCCTTGAAGGCCCAAAAAGGTACTTAAGCCCTCCAAAAGAACATAACTTCTACTTCGGGAGTCCGTTTAGCCGCTACCATATATAAAATCAAAACTTTCGACTAGATCTACACATTTGTGACCAATAGAAACTACTTGTCACATTTTCAAAGTCCCAAAAGGTCCTTAAGTCATCCAAGTGAACATAACTTCTACTCTGGGTGTCTGTTTCACCTCTACCACATACCAAATTGAAGCTTGTGACTAGCTCTACACATCTGTGACAACCATGAACAACTAAATAACCCTAACAAACCATGAATAACCCCATAAACACTAAAAACCATTAAAACCCATGAAAAACCCTAACAAACCCTAACAAACACTAAAAAACCCTAACAAACCATAAAAAACCCTAACAAACCCAAAAAAACCCTAAAAAAACATAACAAACCCTAAAAAACCCCAACAAGCCCTAACAATTCCCAAGAAGCACTATGAAACCCCAATAAACCCAATAAACCCGAAGAATCCCTAAAACCCCCTAAGAAACCATAAGAAACCCAAACAAAACACTAAAAACCCTAACAAAACCCTAAGCAAACCTAAGAAACACTAACACACCCTTAGAAACCCTAACACGCCCTTAGAATCCCTAACACGTCCTTAAAAAACCTAGCACGCCCTTAGAAACACCAACACACCCATAAAAACCTAACACAACCTTAGAAACCCTTAGAAACCATAGCACACCCTTAGAAACCCTATCCCACCCATAAAACCCTAACTCACCCTTAGAAACCCTAACACACCCTAAGAAACACTAACAAACCCTTAGACATCCTAAATCACTCTAATATGCACTAATAAGTCCTAACAAACCATACCAGCCAATAATAAACCATAATAAACCCTAATAAACCCTAAATCCCACTACTAAACCCTAATAAACACTAATAAATTGTAATAAACCCTAAAAATCCTATTAGACCCCAATAGAAGTTACAAAATACCTAAAAACCCAAATATACAACAGAAATTCTATTAAACCATTCAAAATGAAAATATTAAGAAAAAACCCTAACAAACCCAGCAAAACCTAACAAAAACCTAAAAAACCCTAAAAACCCAAATAACCCTAAAAACCCTAAAAACCCTAAAACCCCTAAAAAATCCTAAAAACTCTAAAAAACCCTAAAAACCCTAAAACCCCTAAAAACACGAAAATACCGAAAAAACACGAAAACAAAACTAAAAAACCCTAAAAAACCTCAAAAAACCTCAAAAAACCCTAAAAAACACTAAAAACCCTAAAAAACACTAAAACAACCCCTAAAAAGATTAAAAATTCCTAACAAACCCCTAACAAACACTATAAAACCCTTAAAAACACTAAAAACCCCTAAAAACCCCTAAAAACTCAAAAGAAATCCTAATTCACCATAAAGAACCATAAAAAACCCTGAAGAACCACTAAAGCCACTAACAATGCTATATAAACCCTAAAAATTGCTACAAAAAACCGAAAGATGCTTCAAAACCCAAAAAACACAACAAAACCCCAAAAAATGCTAAAATAACCCTAACAAAGCATAAAAAATACAAACACACCCATAAAATCCAAAAAATGCATAAAACCCCAAACAACTCAAACAAACCGTAACAAACCCTAAAAACCCTAAGAAACCCTAACAACCACTAATAACCCCTAAGAACCACTAATAAACCCTAATAACCCCTAAAACCCACTATTAAACCCTAAAATCCTAATAAACACTAATAAATCATAATAACTTGTAATAAACCCTAAAAACTCTATTATACCCTAACAAATGCTAAAAAAGCCCTAAAACTCCTAATATACAATAAAAACACTATTAAACCATAATAAACTCTAATAATCACTAGAAACCCTAACAAACCCGACAAAAAGCTACAAAACCACCAAATAATATCCTACAAAATCCTACAACCCACTAATAAACCCTAAAAAACCCTAATAACCCCAAAATAAATCGTAACAAACCCTAACAATCCCAAATAAATCGTAACAAATTCTAACAATGCCAAATAACTCATAACAACTGAAACAAACCAAAACAAAACCCTAATAAACCGCAATAAATCCTAACAAATCATAATAAACCCTAATAAATCATAATAAACCCAAATGCACGTTACTAAACCCTAATAAATAAAATAAACCCTAATAAACTCTAATAAATCCTAAATAACCCTAAAAATGTTTATAAACCCTAGAAAAAGCTATTAATGCCTAAAAAATCCCAATAAAACCATAATATACAATAAAAAGTGTTAATAAACTCTAACAAATCTTAAGGAACACTAATAAACACTAAAGAAACCTAATAAACCCTAAAGAACCATATTAAACTCTAAAGAACACAAAAAACCCTAAAGAACCCAAAAAATGATAAAACACATTATATAAACCTTAAAAATCACCACAATATCCAAACAAACCCTAAAACACACTAAAAAATCCTAACAACCCCTATCAACCACAAAAAAAACAAATAAACCAATAAACCCCACCAAAACCCATTAAAAAGCCATCAGATGCCATAAAAAACCATAAACACCCGTTAATAACCCTTAAAACCCTAAAAAAAGTACAAACCATAAACAACCATTAAAAGCCAAAAAAAGGCTTCAAATTGATACATAAACCTTAAAAATGTTACATAAACCCTTAAAAATGTAACATAAACCCTATAAATGCAACATAAACAAAAAAATGCATCATAAACCCAAAAAACGCTATATAAAGCCTAAAAGCACCACATAAACCCTAGAACAGTAACATAAACCATAAAAATCACAAAATAAACCCTAAAAAACGCAAAATAAACAATAAAAAACGCAACATAAAACCTAAAAACAGAATATAAACCCTAAGAACACTACATGAACCCTAAAACATTACATAAACCCTAAAAAATGCAACGTAAACGCTACATTGCCCCTAAAAACGCTACATAAAGCCCTAAAATGCAACATAAACCTTAAAAATGCTACATAAAACCTAAACCCTAAACACGCTATATAAACCCTTAAAACTTTACATGAACCCTAAAAATGATACATAAAATCTAAAACCACTAACTAAACCCTAAAAAAGCTACATAAACACTAAAAATGCTACATAAACTCTAAAAATGCTACACAAACCCTAAAAAATGCTACAAAACCCCTAAAGATGCCTCAAATCCATCAAAAATATTAAACCATAATATACCATAATTTAAAAAATTAAACCCTAATAAACCCCTATTAAACTCTAAAAATCTCTAAAAACACCTTATAATCCCTAAAAACCCTACGAAACCCCACTCAACCCTAATAAAACCCCAAAAATACCTAATACACCCTATTAAATGATAATAAAACCTAATAAACCCTAAAAACACATTAATAAAACCTAAACAACCTTAAATAATCCTAATAGACACTAATAAACACTAATAAACCCCAAACAAACCCTAAAAGCCCTAATAAAACATAAATAAAGCCAAATAAACCCTACTCAACCCTAACAAACCTTAACACACCATAATAACCCCTAATGAAACCCTATAAAACCCTAATAAAGAAAAAAATGCTAGTATACCTTAAAAAATCTCTAGAAACCCTGATAAACTCTAATAAAACCTCATAAACCCTAAAAATGCTCACAAAAAATAACAAAATGACCACAAACAATAAAAACACGCTATATTACCTAAAAAGGCCTAAAAACACTAATATAACCTATTAAAGACAAAAAATGCTAATATACCTTAAAAATCCCTAGAAACCCTAAGAAACCATTATAAACTCTAATATAACCTAAGAAACCCTAAAAACGCTCACAAACAAAAACAAAACACTCAAAAACAACAAAAACATGCTATATTATCTAAAAAGACATAACAAACACTAATATAACCTAATAAAACAAAAAAACTAATAAACCCCTAACAAACACTAATAAACACTAAAAATACCTAATAAACCCTAATAAAAACTAATAGACCCAAATAAAACCATAATAAAACCCTAAAAATACCTTCTCAACCCTAATAAACCTTGACACACCATAACAAAAACTAATAAAACCCAACTAAACCCAAATAAACAAAAAAAAACACAAACAAACCATTAAAAAGCCCTATAAACCCTAATAAACCCTAATAAATTCAAATAAAAGCTAATAAACCATTAAAAATGCTCACAAAAACTAAAAACACGCAAATAAAATGTAAAAGGTCGTAACAACCCATCATATATATTAATAAAAGCAATAAAACACGCATTTACCCTAATAAAAACACTAACAAACCCTAGTAAACCCTAAAAAATCCTAACAAACCCTAATAAACTGTAATCACCCCTAATAAACCCTAATAAAACCTTAAAGATACCGACTCAACCCTAATAAAACCCTAAAAATACTTACTCAACCCTAATAAACTTTAACACACCATAATAAACCATAATAAACCCCACTAAACCCTAAAAACACAAATATACCACTAAAAAGCCCTAAAACCCCTAATAAATGCTAATAAAACCAATCAAAACTTAAAAGAACTAATAAACCAGAATAAACACTACTAAACACTAAAAAACCCTAATATACCCTCTTAAAATTTAATAAACCATAATGAACCATAATAAACCCTAATAAATCTTAAACATACCCAAATATATCATAATATATCATAATATACCCTAATAAACCCAACTCAATCCTAATAAAACCCTAAAAATGCCTAATAAACCCTAATAAACCATAACACACCATAATAAACCCAAATAAAATCCTAATAACCCCCACCAAAACTTGAAAAATGCTAATATACCATTTAAAAACCCTAAAACCCTAACAACCCATACTAAATGTTAATAACACCTAAAATCCTAAAAAATGACAGTAAACCATAAAAATACCTCTAATAATAGTAGTAGTAACAACGCACGTGCATGTGCATATGCATTTGCATGGTATAAATAATAAATCATAACCCACGTGCATGTGCATATGCTTGCGTATTTTCATGTGAATGATAATAAATAATAAATTATAAATAATATGGCATGTGAATTGCATGTGTATGTGCATGTGAATGATAATAAATAATAAATAATTACGCACACACAAGTGCATGTGCATGTGCATGTGCATGGTAATAAACAATAAATAATAACCAAGTCCACATGAATGTGCATTTCCATGTGAATGATAATAAATAATAAATAATAACACATGTGATAATAGAATAACACACGTGCATTGCCTGTGCACGTGCATTAGAATAAATAATAATAACACATGTGATGATAGAATAACGCAAGTGCATTGCATTTGCATGTGCATGATAATAAATAACATATAATAACTCATGTGTATGTTTATTTACATGTAATGATAATTATAATGATGCATGCACGTGCATGGTAATAAATTATAAAAAACAACACACGTGCATGTGCATTTGTATTTGATGATACAAACAACAACAACAACAACAATAATAATAATAATAATTGAATAACACAATTGCATTTCATGTGAACGTGCATAATAGTAAATAATAAATAAATAATAATAAATAAGAACTCACATGCATGTGCATGTGAATTTACATTTGATGATAATATTAATAATACTAATTGTAATAATACTAATATTATTGACGCATGCATATGCATGGTAATAAATAATAAATAAAAACGCACATGCATGTGAATTTGCATGTGATAATGATTATAATAATGATAATGATAATAATAATAAAAAAAATAAAAATAAAAACTATGATAATAATAATAATAATAATAATAATAATAAAAGAATAATACAAGTGCATTGCATATGCACGTATATGGTAATAAATAATAAATAATAATGCATGTGCATCTACATTTGCATGTGATGATAGTAATAATAATAGGAGTAGTAATAATAGTTGTGGTGGTGGTGATAATAGTAGTAGTACTAATGTATATGATAATAGAATATTGCATGTGCATTACTTGTGCATGTGTATGGTAATAAATAATAACTCTCGTGCATTGAATTTGCATGTGATGGTGATGATGATAATAATAATAATAATAATGTTAATAATATTAATAATAACAACGCATGTGATAATATAATAACACACGTTCATTTAATGTGCGTGTATGTGCATTTGGATGTGCATTTGCATGTGATTATAACAACAACAACAACAACAACAAGAAAAACCACAACAACAATAATAATAATAAAAATAATAATAACAATGCAGAAGATAATAAAATAACGGGTGTACATTGCATGTGCACGTGCATAGTAATAAAAATATAATAATAATGCCTATGCATGTGCATGTGCATTTTCATGACATGATGATAATAATAATAATAGTAGTAGTAATAATAAGTTATAGTTGTTTGAAAAAATAGCAGACAAGACAAAAGTGCAAGAAATGGTGCCTCGAAAAACCAAACTAATCACAGTCATTAAAAAAGGCATAACTTCTTCTTCAGGTGTCCATTTCTGCTCTGTGAATAGTCAAACTAAATCTCATGGAATGAACTACGTTAAAAATAGGTGTTGGATGCAGAACAGAAACATAGATCAGAAGTTATGACCATTTAGAAAAAATTAGACATGGATCCGGACACATAAATTGAGTTTTGGAGGCCTTCTGATGGGTTTTTGGGATTTTAATGTCCCAAACATGACTTGAAATTTGTTCAAGTTAGCCTTATGTGTATATATCTTCGCTGCCTTCAATTTGATATGTGGTAGAGCTCAAGTGAACAACCGAAGGAGAAGTTATTCCTATTTTAGTGAGTTGTGGGTTTCATAGGTTTTTTGGCGCTAGGAGGGTTGCTCAATTTAAATTGACAATAACTTCTTCTACGTGTGTTCATTTTGGCTCTACCACATATCTAATCGAATATTGTGAAAAGATACACACTATGGTAACCACTGAAACCCTTTCTGGCATTCTTCAACCCCCCAAAAGACCCTAAATCTCTTTGGATGGTCAAAAGATTGGCTTCTGGTGTCTATTTTGCAATAACTTCTTCTATGGGTGTCTATTTTGCCTCTACCACAAATCAAATCGAATCTTGAGACTAGACCTACACTTCTATATCCACTGAAGCACCTTCTCACATCATTGAATGCCCAAAAAGGTACTTAAACCCTCTAAAAGACCATAACATCTACTCCGGGAGTAAGTTTTTCCTCTACCATATATCAAATAGAATCTTTCGACTAGATATATACATCTGTGACTAATAGGAACACCTTATCACGTTATTAAAGACCCAAAAGGTCCTTAAGTCCTCCAAATGACCATAACATATACTCTGGGTGTCCGTTTTACCTCTACCACATATCAAATTGAAGCTTGCGACTAGCTCTACACATCTGTGACAACCATGAACAACTAAATAACCCTGACAAACCATGAATAACCCCATAAACACTAAAATCCATGAAAAACTCTAACAAACCCTAACAAACCCTAACAAACGCTAACAAACCCTAACAAACCCTAAAAACCCTAACAAACCCCAAAAAACCCTAAAAACATAACAAACCCTAAAAACCCTAACAAACCATAACAAGCCCTAAAAAACCCCAAGAAGAACTAAGAACCCCCAAAAAACACAAAAAAACATAATGAAACACTAAAAACCCTCGAAGAAACCATAAGAAATCCTAACATAACCCTAAAAACCCAAAAAACCCTAATAAAACCCTAAGAAAACCTAAGAATAACTAACACACCCTTAGAAACCCTAACACACCCTTAGAAACCGTAACAAACCCTTATAAACCCTGGAACACCATTAAAAACCCCAACACGCCCATATAAACCCTAACACAGCCTTAGAAACCCTTAGAAACCATATCACACCCTTAGAAATCCTAACCCACCCATAAAAACCCAAACCCACCCTTAGAAACCCGAAAACACCCTTAGAAACCCTAACAAACCCTTAGACACCCTAAATCACTCTAATAAGAACTAATAAATCATAACAAACCCTACCAACCAATAATAAACCATAATAAACCATAATAAACCCTAAATCCCACTAATAAACCCTAATAAATCATAATAAACCATAAAATCCCTATTAGGCCCCAATAAAAGGTATAAAATACCTAAAACCCCAAATATACAACAAAAATTCTATTTAACCATTCAAAATACCAATATTCACTAAAAAAACCATAACTAACCGGGAAAAACTTAACAAAACCCTAAAAAACCATAAAAACCCAAAAAAACCCCTAAAACACCTAAAACCCAAAAAAACCTAAAAAATACTAAAAAAACCTAAACCCCTAAAACCCTTAAAACACTGAAAAAACCCAAAAAACCCAAAAAGAACCTCAAAAAAACCTCAAAAAACCTTAAAAAACCTAAAAACCACCAAAAATTCTAAAAACCCCTAAAAGCGTAAAAATGCCTAAAAAATCCTAACCAACCCAACGAAACCCTTAAAAACCCTAAAACCCCCTAGAAAACCCTACAAACCTCAAAAGAAACCCTAATACACCCTAAAAAACCCTAAAAATCCTAAAAACCCTAAAGAACACTAAAGAACCACAAAAGCCACTAACAACGCTACATAAACCCTATCAATTGCTATAAAAACCGAAAAAATGCTTCAAAACCCAAAAAATGCAACAAAACCCCAAAAAATGCTAAAATAACCCTAAAAAGCATAAAAATTCAAACACACCCATAAAACCCCCAACAACTCAAACAAACCGTAACAAACCCTAAAACCCTAACAAAACCTAAAAACCCTAATAACCCCTAAGAACTACTAATAGACCCTAATAACCCATAAAACTAACTATTAAACCCTAAAAACCCTAATGAACACCAATAATTTGTAATAACCTCTAATAAACCCTAACAAACTCTATTATACCCTAATAAATGCTACAAAAGCCCTAAAACCCCTAATATACAAGAAAAACACTATTAAACTATAATAAACAATAATAATCACTAAAAACCCTAACAAACCCGACAAAACTCTAAAACGTATCCAAATAATAGCCTACAAAACCCTACAACTCACTAATAAACCCTACAAAACCCTAATAACCCAAAAATAAATCGTAACAAACCCTAATAACCCCAAATAAATCGTAACAAATCCTAAAAATTCCAAATAAATAGTAAAAAATGGAAACAACCCAAATAAAACCCCTAATAAATGTCAATAAAGCCTAACAAATCATAATAAACCCTAATAAATATTAATAAACCCAAATTCACATTATGAAAACCTAATAAATAAAATAAACCCTAATAAATCCTAAATAGCCCTAAAAAGATTTATAAACCCTAGAAAAAGCTATTAATGCCTACAAAAGCCCAATAAAACCCTAATATACAATAAAAAATGCTAATAAACTGTAACAAATCCTAAAGAACACTAATAAACCCTAAAGAAACTAAATAAACCCTAAAGAACCATAGTAAACTCTAAAGAACACTAAAAAACACTAAAGAAACCCAAAAATGCTAAAACACATTATATAAACCCTAAAAACAACTACAATACCCAAACAAACACTAAAACACACTAAAAACCCTTAACAACCCCTATCAATCCCAAGAAAACAAAACAAAAAAATAAACCCATAAAACCCACCAAAAACCATTAAAAAGCCATCAGATACCATAAAAACCATAAACACCCGAAAACAACCCTTAAAAACCCTAAAAACACTATAAACCATAAAGAACCATTAAAACCCTAAAAAGGCTTCAAATAGATACATAAACCCTAAAAATGTTACATAAACCCTAAAAATGCAACAAAAACACTAAAAACACAACATAAACAAAAAAACGCAACATAAACCCAAAAAACGCTACATAAACCCTAAAATCACTACATAAACACTAGAATTGTAACATAAACCCTAGAACTATAACATAAACCCTAAAAAACATGACATAAACCCTAAAAAATGCCACATAAACATTAAAAAATGCTACATAAAACCTAAAAACACAATATAAACCATAAAAACACTACATGAACCCCAAAAAAATTATATACACCCTAAAAAATGCAACATAAACACTACATCACCCCTAAAAACGCTACATAAACCCAAAAATGCAACATAAACTCTAAAAAATGCTACAAAAAACCTAAACCCTAAACACGCTACATAAACCCTAAAAACATTAAATAAACCCTAAAAATGATACATAAAACATAAAATCGCTACCTAAACCCTAAAAATGCTACATAAACACTAAAAATGCTACATAAACTCTAACAACGCTACACAAACCCTAAAAATGCAACAAAAACCCTAAAGATTCTTCAAAGACCTCAAAAATATTAAACCCTAATATACCATAATATAAAAAATTAAACCATATTAAACCCCTAATAAACCACTAATAAACACTAATAATCCCTAAAAACTCCTTATAATCCCTAAAAACCCTAAGAAACCCTACTCAACCCTAATAAGACCCCAAAAATACCTAATAAACCTTAATAAATGATAATAAAACCTAATAAACCCTAAAAACACATTAAGAAAACCTAAACAACCCTAACCAACCCTAATAGACACTAATAAACACAAATAAAACCTAATAAACCCCAAACAAGCCCTAAAAACCCTAATAAACCATAAATAAATCCAAATAAACCCTACTTAACCCTAACAAACCTTAACACACCATAATAACCCCTAATAAAACCATACAAAACCCTAATAAAGAAAAAAATTCTAGTATGCCTTAAAAAATCCTTAGAAACCCTGATAAACTCTAATATAACCTAATAAACCCTAAAAATACTCTCAAATAATAAAAAAATGATCAAAAACAATAAAAATGCACTATAATACCTAAAAAGACCTAAAAACACTAATATAACCTAATAAAGACAAAAAATGCTAATATAACTTAAAAATCCGTAGAAATCCTAATAAACCATAATAAACTCTAATATAACCTAAGAAACCCTAAAAAGGATCACAAACAAAAAAAATGCTCACAAACAATAAAAACATGCTATATTATCTAAAAAGACCTAACAAACACTAATATAACCTAATAAAATAAAATAAAACTAATAAACCCCTAACAAACCCCAATAAACCCTAAAAATCCCTAATAAACCCTAATAAAAACTAATAAACCCAAATAAAACCATAATATAACCCTAAAAATACCTTCTCAACCCTAATAAACCTTAACACACCATAATAAAACCTAATAAAACTCAACTAAACCCCAGTAAAAAAAGGCAAACAAACCATTAAATGGCCCGAGAAAACCTAATTGTTGAGTGAAAAGTTTTCTTTTGACTTTTATGTCTTGTTTTGGAAATCACAAATGTCTATGCTGATCGTACTGACTATGGTGATCATACTGACTATGCTGATCGTACTGACTATGCTGATCGTACTGACTATGGTGATCGTACTGACTATGCTGATTGTACTGACTATGCTGATCGTACTGACTATACTAATCATACTGACTATGTTGATCGTACTGACTATGTTGATCGTACTGACTATGCTGATTGTACTGGCTATGCTGATTGTACCGACTATGTCAATCGTACCGACTCTGTCAATCGTACTAACTCTGTCAATCGTACTGATTCTGTCAATCGTACTGACTTTTGTGCATCATACTCACTTTGTATCATATCAATACTTTACACTAAGTAATTATTATAGTACTCATATTTAACTTTCTTTACATGCTTGTTTTGGTCCTTTATCAAAAACACATGTTTTATATCAATCGTACTCTTGTTTATCATCTTCATATATCTTTTGTTTTAACCAAAACGACGTCATCGAGTTAGTTATAAACTAATCAAAACGATGTCGTGTTTTCTATTTCAATATGACCGTTATAATTCCAGGTGTCCAAGTCCCTCTAAGTTTTCCAGAGAAATATGACCATTGGAGGAAATGTGACCGTTGGAACCTGAGGCTTATAAATAAGAGGTCATTTGAAGATGAGAAGAACAATTGAGACTTTGATCATTCTATGCTTCTATCAAGTTCTAGAGAGAGACGCTATGACATCTCTCTTGCTTCGTGCGAAAGACTTGAGATTACAAAACGTGAACGACTCATTCTTAGTTTTTGTATTTCATCAAGTGCTTTGATCTTCTTTGTGCGACCGATCAGGTGATAACAATCGAGGCTTACTGAGGATAGACATATGTGCTGATCATCGTATCGAGGGCTTGTGGGGATAGCAAGACAGATGTATTGATCATCGTATTGAGGGCTTACCAAGGTGGTTGGTAAGACAAACCTCTTATCCTGGGTGAAAGGATAACCCTTCTCTTTGGGTCAAAAGAATTGTAATACTTTTACATTTCCGCTGCTATTTGTTTTAAGAAAGGGAATTGTATTATTTACCTTTCTTCATTTCATTTTCCTTAGTAATTGTTTCAATTACAATCATACTATTACAAATTGTATCAATTGATTCTATACGATTTATGGTAGAATCCTTCACTATTATATTACTCTGATTATTGTATTCATCTTGAATACAATTGCTTTAATTTTCTTATAGTATTACATTGTATCATTCCTTATAACCAAGACAATTGTGGTTAATTGTATCTGTTGTGACTTGTATTAGTTTAAGATCTTTTAAACTAATTTCTTAAGTGTTTAAACACAATGTTTTTAAACCTACAATTCACCCCCATCTTGTATTGTTCCATCTAATATAAATCTATATATCAATCCAACAATTGGTATCAGAGAAGGTTTCCACTGATTTGTACTACTAGCTCTTTTTCTTTCATATTTCTCTTTCAACTATTTAATACACTAACGTCTGGAGTGGAAAATACTATTATTATTAGATGGAAGGAATGAATATTGGATAAATTTACAATCTAAATCCAACTAGAGCACCTATCTTTGATGGGAACGATTATGAGTACTGGAGAGATTGAATGAAGACATTTTTTATAAACACCGGTGTAGACAATTTTATTATCCTTACTGGAGGTTACAAAATTCCTGACAAAGAAGTCAGTACTTTCACCAACCAATAGAAGCAAGAATATCAACTAAATTACAAGGTACACAATACTTTTCTATGTTCTATGACCAGAAATATATACAGCCAGATATCTTCTTGTGAAGAAACCAACTGTATTTGGAAGAAATTAGAAGTCACACATTTTGGTACATCCAAGGTTATAGAAACAAGAAGAGCAATGCTTTGAGCAGAGTATCATGGATTTATTTTTCCTTATGGAGAGACGGTATGTAAAGTGCAACAGAGATTTATGACAATCGTCAATAGTTTAAAATCAATGGGAGAAAAAGGTCTTGATGATGAAGCTCTTGTTGACAAAATTATTGATATAATGCCGAACAAATGGGAGTCAAAAAGGACAGCTATTAATGAAAACAGAAAAGTTTCCCAGATAACTCTTGATGAACTCTTTGGAACTCTTCTACAACATGAGAAAAGAATGAAGAGAGATACTAATTTTAACAAGATGAAAAATGGAAATGGAAGTGTAGCTTTTACTACAACATCAAAAGCTAAAGCACCTGAAAGGATAACAAGATCCAAAGCTAAGAAAGTTGTTGTATCTGATTCAAGTGATTGTGATCATTCGGATAATGAGTTATCCAATCTTCCTTGAAGGATGAAAAAGATTGTGGGAACGAAAGACTTCCAATACAGATTCAAAAAGAAAGATAGGAAGGATAAGAAAGATTCAGAGGTAACATGTTATGAATGTAAGAAAGCAGGTCATATAAGACCTGATTGTCCTTTACTAAAGAGAAAAGACAGAAAGGAGAAAAATTCTGAAAGAAATAAGAAAAAGTATTACAAGACAAAGACGAAGAAAGTCTTGAAGGAAAATGATAAATGGAGTGAAAGTGGTAGTGATTTATCAGATAATTATTCAGAATATGAATGTTCAGGACAAAATAATATTGGACTTATAGCCAGACTACGAATTGAAGATCATTGTCTCATGGATAAGGTACACAATGCTGAAGCTATTACAAATGCTTCCTTAAATGAAAATTACACTTATAATAAATATTATGAATCTTCAAATGATGAGTCTTTGTCATCAGAAGATAATACATTACCTTCATTTGAATAAGTATCTAGGTTTGCTAAATTACTTGAGAAATAAAATTCTAAACTCAAAAAGAAACTTGATAAGGAAAATTCTAGAATTTCAATTTTAACCATAGAAGTATCAGATCTTTCTAATGATCTTGATATGAAAAATTCTAATTTTTAAAGTATTTTAAAAACCCTTGATAAAGTCAAATCTGATAAGGATAAACTTTCTAAGGATCTAGAAAATTTAATTTCTAAGAAAAATGTTTTTGAGCCTAACTCTAGTTCAAAATCAAATGTTTTGGAGGATAAAAACCTTGTTTTAAAAATAAAGTCTGAAATTTTTTCCTTGAAAAAATGTTTTTCAAACATTACTTATGGAAAATAAAACTTTGATAAAATGTATTCTCAAATTAGACCTTTGAGGAATCATTCAGGTATTGGTTATACTCATTCTAAACCAATTTTTAGTAATAACTATTTTGTTCCTCAAAATACCCCGTTTTGCACTAAGTGTCAATGTGGAGGACACTAGAAAAGAGATTGTTCTCTTAATAGAACTTAGTCTTTAGGATTTCATACAGCTCATTTTTCAAAACAAATGTGGATTCCTAAAATTAATTTATCTAACCCTTCTAGATCCAAACAACTTTAGATCCCGAAAAACTAATTGTTTCTTTTTCAGGAAAAGAAGAAGTGTACCAACAAGAATATTTGGTACACGGATAGTGGTTATTCTCGACACATGACCTGAAACAAATATTTCTTTGAAAAGATTATCGAAACAAATGGTGGAAAGGTTACCTTTGGAGATAATTCTCATGGAAAGATTTTTGGAATATGTAATGTTGTTTTTCTTGGAAAAGTTCTTATTTCAAATGTTTTGTTTGTTAAAGGCCTTAAGTACAATCTCATTAGCATAAGACAATTATGTGATGAAGGATACCTTGTGAATTTTATAAATGATAGATGCTTAGTTCAAAATTCCAAGGACGAATTCATTCTTTATGCCCATAGGCAAGAGAATGTATACACTATTAACTTAGAAGACCTTAGGAGCCAAAATTTAGCTTGCTTAAGCACAATAGAAGACCAATCATGGCTATGTCACAGAAGACTAGGACACTGAAACCTAAGAATCCTTTGTAAAATTTCAAATAATAGACTTGTAAAGGGACTACTAGATCTTAGATATGATTCTTCAATAGTTTGTGATCCTTGTCAATTTGGAAAGCAACATAAAACTAGATTTAAATCAATTAAGGAAGTTTCAACTTCTAATGCATTATATCTAGTGCATATGGATCTTTTTGGTTCTTCACAAACTGGAAGCATTGGAGGCAAATACTATGTATTTTTTTTAGTTGATGACTTTACTAGATTTACATGGGTATATTTTCTAACAAATAAATCTGAAGCCTTTTTCTATTTCAAAACTTTTAGAGCCCAAGTTAAAAATGATAAAAATCTACCATTGATAACTATTAATAGTGATCATGGTGGTGAATTTCAAAATTCAGATTTTGAAACTTTTTGTAGTAAGAAAGGTATTACTCTCAATTTCTTAGCTCAAAGAAATCCTCAGCAAAATGGGGTTGTTGAGAGAAGAAATCGCATTCTTCAGGACATGACAAGAACCATGTTGAGTGAATACTCAATTGCTAAGAACTTTTGGTCTGAAGTTGTTAGTACTTATTTTTATACTATAAATCGTGTTTTAACCAGACCTTTTCTTAATAAAACACCTTATGAATTATGGAATAAACGAAAACCTAAAGTTTCATACTTCAAATTTATTGGATAAAAAGTATTCATTCGGAATACTAAAGAGAATCTACACAAATTCGCACCAAAATGTGATGAAGGAATCTTTCTAGGCTATTCTACAACTTCTAAGGCTTATAGAGTTTTCAATAAAAACACTGGTACTGTTGAAGAAATAGTGCATGTTAAATTTGATGAAACTAATCCTTTTGTTTTCAAACAACCTCAACCTACATCTCCGAATGTGTTTTCTAAGAATGTTTATCAACCACTATTAGAAGATCCTTCTGATAAGGAAAATTTTCAATAACGTGTTCCTAAAACATTTACTCCAGAATAATTTCTACCATATGTTGATGAATAGGTTTTAAAAAACCCAAATCAATTGTTTCTTAGGAATCATCCCAGTGATAACATCATTGGTGATGTAAATCAACCTATAAGGACCAGATATTCCTTGAGAAATGAAATAGAACATTTTTCTTTTCTTTCCCAATTCGAACCTAAAATTCCATGTGAGGACTTAGGTGATAAATATTGGATTAAAGCAATGTAATATGAACTAAATGAATTTGAAATGAATAAAGTCTGGACATTAGTTGATAGACCTAAAGAAACAACTGTAATTGGTGTAAAGTGGGTTTTCAGAAACAAATGTGATGAAAATGGAATTATTGTAAGAAATAAAGCAAGAATTGTTGCTAAGGGCTATAATCAACAAGAGGGAATATACTATGAATAAACATATGCTCCTGTAGCTAGACTTGAATCTATTCGTATTCTATTTTCCTTTGCAGCATACTTTAATTTCAAATTATTTCAAATGGATGTTAAATATGCTTTTCTAAATGTTTTTGTTCAAGAAGAAGTGTTTGTCGAACAACCCCCTAGTTTTCTAGACTCAAAACATCATAATCATGTTTTTAAACTCACCAAAGATCTATATGGCCTTAAACAAGCCCCTAGAGCATGGTATGATAGACTTACAGGATTTCTTTTACAAAACAATTATGCAAAAGGTACAGCGGATCCAACCCTTTTTATAAAAATGGAAAATAAAAATGTTTTGATTGTTCAAATTTATGTTGATGACATCATATTTGGATCAACTCAGAAATATTTAACTGATTATTTTGAGAATTTAATGAAATATGAGTTTGAAATGAGTATGATGGGTGAGTTAACAATATTTTTAGGTTTTCAAATTTCACAAAAACCAGAAGGAACATATATATCTAAACATAAGTATATCAAATATTTACTCAAAATGTATGGATACGACAATACTAAAAGTATTATCACTCCAATTGGTACCTCAAATACACTTGATCTTGATGAAACTGGGAAACCAGTAGATAAAACCATTTTTAGAGGTATGATTGGAAGATTGTTATACTTGACAGTCAGTCGACCAGATTTAATAATTTCTGTATGCTTATGTGCAAGATACCAATCTAATAAAAAGAGTATCATTTAAAAGCCGTGAAAAGAATCTTTTGGTATTTAAAAGGCACTATTGATCTAGGTCTTTTTTACTCTTCTGGAAATGATTTTGTTTTAACAAGTTTTTCAGATGCTGACTTTGGTGGTTATAGAATGGATAGAAAGAGTACATATAGAATATGACATTTCTTAGGAGATTCCATGGTTTCTTGGTCCTTCAAGAAACAACACTCAGAAGCACTTTCTACTGCTGAAGCTGAATATATAGCATCTAGAAGTGGTTGTGCTCAAATGTTGTGGATGCAACACACACTCACTGACTATGGATTGAGTTTTTCCAAAACCCAAATTCTATGTGATAATACTAGTGCCATAGCTCTTAGTAAAAACCCAGCACATCACTCTCGTGAAAAACACATAGATATTAGGCATCACTTTCTTAGGGATCACACACTGAAAGGAGATATTATTTTACAATTCATCAAAATGCAAGAACAACTTGCTGATATTTTTACAAAACCATTACCTTCTGATAGATATGAGTTTATAAAATAGAAGCTAGGAATTATTACATTAAAGTAATCATTCATGTCTACTTTATGTTTTTCACTTCTCCTTACATTAAGAAACTCCTCTTAAAAAGGAGAACATTTTACCTAATATTCTTTTTCTTTATCTATTTTTTTCTTTTGGTTTGTTATTTTGTCTTTTTTTATCGTATTGATTGTTTAGTTATAGTTTTTACCTTATGTTTGCTGTTTTTTCTGCCTAGTTACCATATTGAGTTTGTTTTCCATCGGCACATCACCGTATGGTAAAAACTTTGTTTTCCATCAGCATGACAACCTATGGAAATGAATTTGTTTTCCATCGGCTTGAAAAACTATGGTAATGACTTTGTTTTCCATTGTCATGACAACCTATGGTGATGACTTTGTTTTCCATCGGCTTGACAACCTATGGTAATGACTTTTTTTTCCATCGGCATGACAACCTATGGTAATGACTTTGTTTTCCATCGGCTTGACAACCTATGATAACAACTTTGTTTTCCATCGGCTTGACAACCTATGGTAATGACTTTGTTTTCCATCGGCTAGACAACCTATGGTAATGACTTTGTTTTCCATCGGCATGACAAACTATGGTAATAATTTTGTTTTCCATTGGCATGACAACCGATTTTATTCCTTCTCCTTGTACGCTTGTATTTTCTTTCACTATGTTAATATTTTTAAACCAACAGTTTCCTTACAATCTCCGGCAGGCACATACTTTCCTTACTTTGTATTGCTTTTACTTTTTATTGTTTCTCATTTTTTTAAAAACCCTTTTAATCCTATCCTTCGATTTTTTTTCTTCTAATATCAACCGTAGAAGATAAATGGTCATCCTTTTGTCACCTATAAATAGACCCCCCCTCCCAAACCCACCCCAGTTTTTCAAATCATGTAGCGAAGCCCTACCCCTTTGTTTTTTAAACTTCATACGATCTTCTATAGGCTTCACATTTATGTCTCAGCCTTCTGCCAACAATCTTGCTGAAATGTCTTCAAAGACTTTTTCAGAGAAAGACTTCCTTGGAGAAAGTTTTGTTTCTCGGGACTTCTTTGATTCGTACGATTCTACAATCATCAGAATTATTTTGTTTCAAGGTTGGGAACATCTATGTGTTGAAAAAACTATTTCTCAAGATCCGGTTCTTATTGAAGAAGTTAGTCAATTTTACAAAACCGTATATTTTGACAAAAATATGACAATCAACTTTGCTATGTACAATAGAAAAATCTCTATGTATGTGAAACAAGCATCCCACTTTCTAAATGTCCCAACAGAAGGTGATTTTTTTGTCCATCTCATAAACTACCAGAGGAGGTTGGTACATTTAATAAATAAAGTTCTAAAAAGTTGTTGTTTTTAATAAATGAAAGTCTCTGATATCTTCATGCTAGACTATCTTGTCAATATGAGAAAGGTAAATCTTATGGGATACATATTTGAAACAGTCAATAATGTCAAGTCAAGAGAGATCAAATCCCATTTGATCATGTATCCCTCTATTATTACAATGTTCATTCTCAAGAGCATGAAGTTCTATAATATTCCTTTGAAATTGAAAATTATTGAGATGAATACTTCATTGATAAGTAAGAATACGTTGAAGAAGTTTTATATTTGTTTTGATCAGAATTAAAAGCTTTTTTTCAGAGATATAGAAGCTGAATCAACACAGAATCAATCGGTACCAAATCAATCGACACCTATACCAGTAAAAGAAAACCCAACTAATCTTTCTCCTCAAAAGTCATATCCAAAAACTAGTTCAAAGCCAAAGAAGAAACCTAAGTACAATAAGGAGGTTGTGGCCAGGTGGAGGAAAGAAAGAGAACAGAGAAAGGAAGGTGATCCGAAGTTTGTTCTTGACCCAACTGGAGATTTTGCTGAGAGGATAAGGGTAAAGGATACCCTTCAGGCTGAAAAGAAAAAGAAGACTCTTTTGAAAAGAAAATCTCAAGACTTTGATATTTCTAATGTCGTGAAAATGGTTGAGGATTCTAGTGCTCAAATAACAGAAGAAGTCTATCAAGAGCCTATCGTATAGAGTCTCCCACAGAAAGAGAAAGGGAAACAAATGTTGGAAGAAATACAGGAAGTTGAAGAAGGGGAAGGAGATTTTCTTTTGTAATTCCTTCAGAGTTCAAATAAATGTAGAGAAGAATCGTTTCAAAAGCAAAGTGAAGGTATTCAACAAACTCCTCGTGCCGATCAAGCTCAAGCTCAATCTTTTGAAACTTCAGATAAAATTTCTTCTCAAGAAATGCAAGGTTCTTAATCCTATCAGAATGAAAAATTAATTGTTATCAATGACAATGTAGAAGAAGAAATAAGGGAGAAAGAAAAATAAAAAGGAAAATAGTCAGTTGAAGACTCAAGACGATCAAATGAACTAGATTCGTATGATGAAGATACTGATTCAGAACAAATAATTTCTCTCAAGAGGAGCGATTACATTGTTCATTTTTTGAGAAGGATTTAAAAGGCAATCCCTTATTTTCCTATAATTGAAGGGAAAATTGATTTCATCATTGAAAATTAGAGAAAAAAGTTTGGTTCTGTAAGAGAACAAAGGAAGAGAGTTTTGTCAATTGAAGCAGATTTGAAAGTTCTGTCCGAAAGTTCGGATGCTCATAAGAAGGATTGCAATAGAATGACTAAGTGGTCATACAAAACATAAAGCACAGTGAATGATCATGAAATATCAATTTAAGACTTGAGGAGAATTTCAAATGATCTTGTAATTTCTTTCAATAAGCCTGACAAAGAAACTGTTGAAAGGATGAATCTTTTCTCAAATACTCATGGATCCGATATTCCTTCAATAAAATAGCTACAAAAAGAATGAATGCTTTTAATTCTGAGTTTTCGAATGTTTCATCTTTCAAAGATGAAATAGTTTTGTTGAAAAAGCAAAATTATATGTTATCTAAAGACAACAAGAATTTGTAAGACAGAATTGATACTCTTGAATAAGTAATCAGAGTCCAAGAAGAGACCATCAAGAATCAGGATCATCTCTTTGCCAATAAACAAGATCTTCTCAGATCCCAGGGTGATTCTATCTCTGAATACAAGAAAGAAATCAAAAAGATTAAATCCGTTCTTCATGAGCTGATCAAGAAAGAAAAAGAAATAGAAAACAAATGAGTGTTATTGTATCTTTCATTACTCATTTCCAGAATTCTATAGACTTTTGTTATCTCAATGAGATTTATGTTACCTTTCCCATTGCCTTTCATTTCTTTTCTCTAAATCTTTCAGGAAACTCAAGTTATCCCATTATTTTTCTAAATCACGAATGGGGAGAATGTTTTATAAGGGGAGAATGATTTATAAAAGGAGAATGTTTTAATCAAACACTTCTAAATCAAGGAAAATCTACGAATACAATCCTTTGGAAAGAACATACCTAAGGGGGAGTTAGTTGTATTCAATATCATATTCAAAAGAGTTTATATTAACTCAGGGGGAGATAAGTATTTCTTTTTGTTTTTACTTTATGTTTTGTGCTTTCAAAAAAGGGGGAAATTGTTGAGTCAAAAGTTTTATTTTGACTTTTATGTCTTGTTTTTGAAATCACAATTGTCTATGCTGATCGTACTGACTATGCTGATCGTACTGACTATGCTGATCATACTGACTATACTGATTGTACTGACTATGCTGATCATACTGACTATGCTGATCGTATTGACTATACTGATCGTACCGACTATGCTGATCGTACTGACTATGCTGATCGTACTGACTATATTGATCGTACTTACTATGCTGATCATACTGACTATGCTGATCGTACCGACTCTGTTAATTGTACCGACTCTATCAATCATTCTGACTCAGTCAATCGTACTGACTCTGTCAATCGTACTGAATTTTGTGCATCATACTCACTTTGTATCATATTAATACTTTACACTAAGTAATACTTATAGTACTCATATTTCACCTTCATTACATGCTTGTTTTGGTCCTTTATCAAAAACACATGTTTTATATTAATTATAATCATGTTTATCATCTTTATATATCTTTTGTTTTAACCAAAACGATGTCATGGAGTTAGTTATAAACTAATCAAAACAATGTCGTGTTTTCGGTTTCAGTATGACTGTTATAATTCAAGGTGTCCAAGTCCCTCTGAGTTTTCCAAATAAATATGACCGTTGGAGGAAATGTGACCATTGGAACCTGAGGCCTATAAATAGGAGGTCATTTGAAGCTGAGAAGAACAACTGAGACTTAGGTCATTCTATGCTTCTATCAAGTTCTAGAGAGAAACGTTGTGACTTCTTTCTTGCTTCGTGTGAAAACCTTGAGATTACAAAATGTGAACGACTGGTTCTTAGTTTTTGTATTTCATCAAGTGCTTTGATATGCTTTGTGTGACCGATCAGGTGATAACGATCGAGGGCTGTTGAGGATAGATAGACGTGCCAACCATCGTTTCGAGGGCTTGCAGGGATAGCAAGACAGACGTACTGATCATCATATCGAGGGCTTACTATGGTGGTGGTAAGATAGACCTCTTATCATGGGTGAAAATATAACCCTTCTCTTTACATCAAAAGAGTTGTAATACTTTTATATTTCCGTTGCTGTTTGTTTTAAGAAAGGGAATTGTATTATTTACCTTTCTTCATTTCATTTTCATTTGTAATTGTTTCAATTACAATCATACTATTACAAAATGTATCAATTGATTCTATACGCTTTATGGTAGAATCCTTCACTATTTTATTACTCTGATTATTGTATTCATCTTGAATACAATTGCTTTACTTTTCTTAAAGTATTACATTGTTTCATTCCTTATAACCAAGACAATTGTGGTTAATTTTATCTGTTGTGAATTGTATTAGTTTAAGATCTTTTAAAATGATTTCTTAAGTGTATAAACACAAAGTTTTTAAACCTACAATTCACCACCCTCTTGAATTGTTCCATCTAATATACATCTATATATCGATCCAACACTAATAAACCACAATAAATTCTAATAAAAACTAATAAACCTCAAAAAATTCTCACAAACACTAAAAACACACTAATAAAACAAAAAAGTCCTAACAACCGTTCATATATATTAACAAAAATTAAAAAACACTCATATACCCTAATAATAACAGTAAAAAACCCTAGTAAACCCTAAAAATCCCTAAATAACCCTAATAAACCCTACTCGACACTAATAAACCCTAATAAAACCCTAAAGATACCTACTCAACCCTAATAAAACCCAAAAAAACCTAGACAACCCTAATAAACCTTAACACAACATAGTAAACCATAATAAACCCCCACTAAACCCTAAAAACACAAATATACCATTAAAAACCCCTAAAACACCTAATAAATACTAATAAAACCTATCAAATCTTAAAACCACTAAAAAACCCTAATAAACACTACTAAACCCTGAAAATCATTAATATACCCTCTTAAAAATTAAAAAACCATAATGAACCATAATAAACCCTAATAAATCCTAAACATACCGAAATATACCATAATATACCATAATATAACCAAATAAACCCAACTCAATCCTAATAAAATAATAAAAATGCCTAATAAATCCTAATAAACCTTGACACACCATAATAAACCCTAATAAAATTTTAATAACCCCCACCAAACCCTAAAAACACTAATATACCATTAAAACCCCCCAAACCCTAACAAACCATAATAAATGTTAATATCACCTAAAAACCCTAAAAAATGCTAGTAAACCCTAAAAATAATTCTAATAATAATATTAAAAATTCACGTGCATGTGCATATGCATGTGCATGGTTTAAATAATGAATAATAACACACATGCATGTGCATATGCCTGCGAATTTGCATGTGAATGATAATAAATAATAAATAATAAATAATAAATAATAACGCATAGGAATTTCATGTGTATGTGTATGTGTATTTGAATAATAATAAATAATAAATCATAATGCACATATAAGTGCATGTGCATGTCCATGTGCATGTGCATGCAAATAAACAGTAAATAATAACCAATTCCACATGAATTTGAATTTGAATGTGAATGATAATAAATAATAAATAATAACACATGGGATAATAGAATAACACACGTGCATTGTGTGTGCACACTTCTACAAAAACGGCCTTTATCAGCGCTAGAAAAGTGCATTAACAGCGCTAAAAAAAGTGCTATTAATTGAGACGAGGATATAGGGGGTCTCTTTTATCAGCGCTTAGAAAAGCACTGGTAAAGGCACCTTTTATCAGTACTAAAAAAAGCGATGATAAAAGACCCCTTTATCAGCGCTTTTTTTAGCACTCATAAAAGGGGACTTTTATCAGCACTTCTAAAAATTGCTGATAAAAGACAAAAAAATAAAAAAAATAAAAAATAAAATTTATATAATGCGGGGGGTGGGGGGGGGAGCTTTTAACAGCACTTGACCTCCCCCCCCCTTATCAGTGCTAGGCGGACCCCCTCAATCCATCCTGTGCGCTGCCCTTCCCGCGCATCCCCCACACGCGTGCACCTCTATGCTTCCACCCGAACCCGAACCCATGATCTCCCCCCTTCCATGCCTGCACCTTTACCACTAAGCCATTTCATTTTTTTTTCTATTTAATTATATATATATTTATTCATATATTAATATAGATTCATATTAATATAAATAGATTTAGTTATATTAATACATATATATTTATTCATATATTCGTATATATATATTCATTCTTATATAAATATATATTTATATTAATATATTTTTTATTCGTATATTTATTTTTATATTAATATATATTTATAATATTAGTTTTAAATAAATTTATAAAATATGTTTTTTACATGTGTTTATAAAAAAATAAATACATACAGATATACAACCCACACACACAAACACACACACACAAAACCCACAAATCTGGGTATCCTGACTAAAGCCACTAACAACGCTATATAAACCCTATCAATTGCTACAAAAACCCGAAAAATGATTCCAAACCCACAAAACGCAACAAAACCTGAAAAAACGCTAAAATAACCCTAACAAAGCATAAAAAATCCAAACACACCCATAAAACCCCAAAAAATGTATAAAACCCCAAACAATTGAAACAAACCGTAACAAACCCTAAAACCCCTAACAAAACCTAACAAACCCTAACAACCACTAATAACCCCTAAGAACCACTAATAAACCCTAATAACCCCTAAACCCCACTATTAAACCCTAAAAATGCTAATAAACAACAATAAATCGTAATAACCTGTAATAAACCCTAACAAACTCTATTATACCTTAATAAATGCTACAAAAGCCCTAAAACCACTAATATACAATAAAAAAATTATTAAACCATAATAAACACTAATAATAACTAAAAACCATAACAAACCCGACAAAACGCTACAAAACCCCCAAATAATAGCCTACAAAACCCTACAACCCACTAACAAACCCTAACAAACCCTAATAACCCCAAAATAAATCGTAACAAACCCTAACAACCCCAAATAAAAGATAAAAATCCTAAAAACACTAAATAAATTGTAACAAACTGAAACAAACCATAACAAACCCCTAAGAAACCACAATAAACCAAACAAAGCATAATAAACCCTAATAAATCGTAATAAACTCAAATACACATTACTAAATCCTAATAAATAAAATAAACCCTAATAAACCCTAATAAATCCTAAATAAACCTAAAAAATGTTGATAAACCCTAGAAAAATCTATTAATGCCTTTAAAAGCCCAATAAAACCCTAATATACAATAAAAACGCTAATAAACTGTAACAAATCCTAAAGAACACTAATAAACCCTAAAGAACCCAAATAAACCCTAAAGAACCATATTAAACTCTAAATAACACTAAGAAACCCAAAAGAACCCAAAAAATGCTAAAACACATTATATAAACCCTAAAAACTTCTATAATACCCAAACAAACCCTAAAACACACTAAAAAACCCTAACAACCCCTATCAATCCCGAAAAAATAAATAAACCCTTTAACCCCCCCCCCAAAAAAAACCATTAAAAAGCCATCAGATACCATAAAAACAATAAAAACCCATTAACAACCCTTAAAAACACTAAAAACGCTACAAACCATAAACAACCATTAAAAAAGGCCTCAAATAGATACAGAAACCCTAAAAACATTACATAAACCCTAAAAAATGCAACAAAAATCCTCAAAACGCAATAAAAACTAAAAAATGCAACATCAACCCAAAAAATGCTACATAAACCCTAAAAGCACAACAAAATCCCTAGAACTGTAACATAAACCCTTAATAACACAATGTAAACCCTAAAAAATGCAACATAAACATTAAAAAATGCTACAAAAAACCTAAAAACAAAATATAAACCCTAAAAACACTCCATGAACCCTAAAAATGTTACATAAACCCTAAAAAATGCAACATAAATGCTACATCACCCCTAAAAATGCTACATAAACCCAAAAAACGCAACATAAACCCTAAAAAATGATACATAAAACCAAAACCCTAAACATGCTACATAAACCCTAAAAATGTTACATAAACCCTAAAAATGACACATAAAATCTAAAACTGCTAACTAAACCCTAAAAATGCTACATAAACACTAAAAATACTACATAAACTCTAACAACACCTCACAAACCCTAAAAAATGTCATAAAAACCCTAAATATGCTTTAAAACCCTCAAAAATATTAAACCCTAATATACCATAATATAAAACATTAAACCCTAGTAAACCCCTAATAAACTCTAATAATCCCTAAAAACACCTTATAATCCCTAAAATCCTAAGAAACTCTACTCAAACCTAACGAAACCCCAAAAATACCAAATAAACCCTAATAAATGATAATAAAACCTAATAAACCCCAGAAACACGTTAAGAAAACTTAACAACCCAAACAAACCCTAATAGACACTAATAAACACTAATAAACCCTAATAAACCCCAAACAAACCCTAAAAGCCCTAATAAACCATAAATAAATACAAATAAACCCTACTCAACCCTAAAAATCTTTAACACACCATAATAACCCCTAATAAAACCCAAAAAAACCCTAATAAAGAAAAAAATGAAAGTATACCACAAAAAATCCCAAAAACCCTGATAAACTCTAATATAACCTAAGAAACCCTAAAAACACTCGCAAACAATAAAAAATGATCACAATCAATAAAAATTCTCTATATTACCTAAAAAGAGCTTAAAACACTAATATAATCTAATAAAGAAAAAAAATGCTAATATACCTAAAAAATCCCTAGAAACCCTAATAAACCATAATAAACTCAAATAAAACCAAAGAAACCCTAAAATTCTCACAAACAAAAACAAAATTTTCACAAACAATAAAACACGCTATATGATCTAAAAAGACCTAACAAACACTAATATAACTGAATAAAACAAAAAAACTAATAAACCCCCAAAAAACCCTAATATACAATAAAAATTCCTAATAAACCCAAAAAAACAAATAAATCCTAATAAAACCCTAATAAAACCCTAAAAATACCTTCTCAACCCTAATAAACCTTGACACACCATAACAAAATCTAATAAAACCCAACTAAACCCCAATTAAAAAAAATCCAAAAAACCATTAAAAATCCCTACAAACCCAAATAAAGCAAAAAAAATTCAAATAAAAGCTAATGAACCATTAAAAATGTTCACAAATAGTAAAAACATGCTAATAAAACCTAAAAATTCATAACAACCCCTCATATATATTAACAAAAAAACACTCATATACCCTAATAAAAACACTAACAAACCCCAATAAACCCTAAAAATTCTTAACAAACCCTAATAAACCATACTCATCCCTAATAAACCCTAATAAAACCTTAAAGATACTGAATCAACCCTAATAAAACCCTAAAAATACCTACTCAACCCTAATAAACTATAAAACACAATAATAAACCATAATAAACCCTACTAAACCATAAAAAATGAAAATATACCATTAAAAGACCTGAAACCCCTAATAAATGCTAATAAAACCTAAGAAATCTTAAAAGTGCTAATAAACCCGATTAAACACTACTAAACACTAAAAACCCCTAATATACTCTCTTAAAAATTAATCAACCATAATGAACCATAATAAACCCTAATAAATCCTAAACATACCTAAATATACCATAATATACCATAATATACCCTAATAAACCCAACTAAATCCTAATAAAACTCTAAAAATACCTTATAAACCGTAATAAACCTTGACACACCATAATAAACCCAAATAAAATCCTAATAACACCCACCAAACCCTAAAAAATGCTAATATACCATTAAAAATCCCTAAAACCCTCTCCAAATCACTTTTTTTTCATTTTCTGAATCAACCACTTTGTGGAAAAGTGGGAACCTCACAATCAAATTCAGACATACCAAATCTAGTGGAAAGGCAGATTAAAGTGAACAACAGATTACAAAGTAACAGAATTGACAATAAAGGGGAACATGCAACGTTCAGTCGCCTTGAGACCACCATAAAAGGAAAGTGTAAATCATCAAACCACGAACCACCGTTCAAGATTCAAAATTCAAAATGAAACTTTAAACAACTTTCAAATAGATTTCAAATAGGTCATTATCACAGCACCTCAGTAAGCCAAACATCTCGAACCATGTGAGTAGCAGGAACCTTGAGCCAAACCGGAATGCCCCTCTTGTCACTACCTCCACACAGTTACCAGCACAAATGTCGGCCATCATCAGGAATTCCAGATAAAAATCACTTCGTCGTTACTAATGAAGAACCAAAATCACCTTGCACAGAAGTAGAAAAATGGAAAACCAACGCTGAAGGGACTCAAAAATTGAGAAGACAACAGTAGACGTGTCTCCTGGAACACCCACCGTTCGCACGAACACATCCCAAAACCTCCACGGAATCTATCTCACCCATCCGACCTGAAAAGGGGTAATGATCTTAGAATCCCGAGCAGTGTGCAAGCAGATGTCGAAACCAGAAAACCTTCGAAATGAGAAGGGGGAAACCTGAGGTCTTTGTTGTCGCCGATGGGATTGAAACAAGCATCTCCCCCGAACCAGCAAACAGAACATCCGAAAAATCCATCACAACTGAACCAGAATGAACACTTGGAATAAAAGAGAACAACTTCAATAACGCCCCAATAGGAGGGAAGTCTGCACCGGCAACACCCCCTGGAACACCGTTATCCGCTCAAACATCACCTCCCAAAACTTCAGCAAAAAACACTACAACAGGCCGACATGGCGTGGAAGTGAAGAATTGAAAGCCAGGGCAGAGTTTGAAGAGAACTAGGCATTGACAGCGATCCACAACCTTCGACAGGACCTCTGTCTCCTTCCATCAGTAACACCACCAAGAATCCTCACACTACCTTGAGCGGAGCACCCATTTTAGTTGAGGATGAAATGCCAAGAGTGAAAATTTTTAGACCAACACTAATCATCATCACAGAGAACGACACCTCGACGAACGAATAACCAGAAAACGAATCCACAATGAATAACCAGTCATAGCCAAACAAAAACGAGACCAAGTGGAATTAAAGCACACCAAAATCGGAGAGGAACAGCTGAACAACAACAACAAAAACCTGAGGCGTGAGACCGAAACACGAATCACCAAAGAGGAAACTCAAGAACCCTAAAACCCTAACAATTCATAATAAATGTTAATAGCACCTAAAAATCCTAAAAAATGATAGTAAACCCTAAAAATACCTCAAATAATAGTAGTAGTAATAACGCACGTGCATGTGCATATGCATGTGCATGGTTTAAATAATAAATCATAATGCACGTGCAAGTGCATATGCATGCACATTTTCATGTAAATGATAATAAATAATAACACATTTGAATTGCATGTGTATGTTCATGTGCATGTGAATGATAATAAATAATAACACACATCCAAGTGCATGTGCATGTGCATGTGCATGTGCATGTGCATGGTAATAAATAATAAATAATAACAAAGTCCACGTGAATGTGCATTTTCATATGAATGATAATAAATAATAAATAATAACACATGTGATAATAGAATAACGCATGTTCTTTGCGTGTGCACGTGCATGAGAATAAATAATAATAACACATGTGATAATAGAATAATGCAAGTGCATTGCATTTTCATGTGCATGGTAATAAAGAATATATAATAACACACGTGTATGTGAATTTACATGTAATGATAATGATAATGATGCATGCACGTGCATGGTAATAAATAATAAATAACAACGCAAGTGCATGTGCATTTGTATTTGATGATACAAACAACAACAACAACAACAACAACAATAATAATAATAGAATAATGCAAGTGCATTGCATGTGCACATGCATTGTAGTAAAAAATAAATTAGTAACAGTAAATAAGAACGCACATGCATGTGCATGAGCATTTACATTTGATAATAATATTAATAATACTAATTGTAATTATAATAATAATAACGCAAGCATGTGCATGGTAAAAAATAATAAATAACAACGCATATGCATGTGTATTTTCATGTGATAATGATAATAATAATGATAATGATGATAATAATAATAATAATGAGAACTTTGATAATAATAATAATAATAAAATAATAATACAAGTGCATTGCATATGCACGTGCATGGTAATAATTAATAAATAATAATGCACGTGCATCTGAATTTTCATGTGATGATAATAATAATAACAACATTAGTAGTAGTAGTGATAATAGTAGTAGTACTAGTGCATGTGATAATAGAATATTTCATGTGCATTACGTGTGCACGTGCATGGTAACAAATAATAACGCGCATGCATTTCATTTGCATGTGATGTGCACAAGAGCCTCAGCTCAATTGGTGAGGACTCGCTAGGTGCATCCAAGAGACCCAAGATCAAATCCGGGTGGAGGCATATTTCTGGTACTGTAGCATTACTGTAGCAGACACTGTAGCAGTACTGTAGTAGGAACTATTTGGTACTGTAGCAGCCGGAACTATTCAGCCATCTGGGCCTCCGGGCCACCAGTTTGGTCCTTGGGTCCTACAAGGCTTTTGGGCCACCCAAGGACTTCGGGCTAGTTGATTCTCAAGGACTTTGGGCCACCTTAAGGCCTTAGTACCACCCAAGGCCTTCGGGCCACATGAATGCAGGCCCCAAATACACTACAAAAAAAGAGCAGCCCTAGAAGAGGATTCAGAGCAGGTGCACTCACCAAAGTAGAGCCAAATGGATTGTCAGAATGAGAGGGTATGGATATGCCATCGGTACCAGCCTGTGCTTGCACGGGAAGCCTAGTCAGACGGTCATGAAAAGGTGGAGAGCTACTATCAAGATGCAGATGCTGGGGAGGGCAGTTCCTTGTAGATAGTCTTGTTGAATTCCCTAAGACCTCTGGGTCATGTAATCTCCTAAGCCTATGGGCCATGTAATCTATGAGCCTACGGGCCTTGTAAGGGTTCCCCCTCATCCCTTGAAAGGGGGGTTATCAAAAAATCAATAAAAATAAAGGCCTTTGGGCCATTCATGCATTTTCATGTGATGATGATGGCGATGATAATAATAACAATAATATTAATAATATTAATAATAACAATGCATGTGATAATAGAATAACGCACGTGCATTGAATGTGCGTGTTTATGTATTTTCATGTGCATTTGCATGTGAATTTTCATGTGATGATAACAACAACAACAACACCACCAACAACAACAATGACAACAACCACAATAATAACAACAACAATAAGAATAACAACATATGTGATAATAAAATAATGTGTGTGCATTTCTTGTGCACGTGCATGGTAATAAAAAATAAATAATAATGCACGTGCATGTGCATGTGCTTGTTCATGAGATGATAATAATAATAATAATAATAATAATAGTAATAATAATATTAATAACAACAACAATACATGTGATAATAGAATAACGCACATGCATTGTGGGTGCAATGCATGATAATAAATAATAAATCATAGCACACGTGATGATAACAATAACAATAATAGTAATATTAATAATAATAGCGCATGTGATAATAGAATAATGCACATGTATTGAATGAGCGCGTGTATGGTAATAAATAATAACGCGTGTGCATTTGCATTTGCATTTGATGGTAATAACAATAATAAAAATAATAGTAATAATAACAATAACAATAAAAATGCATGTGATAATAGAATAATGTAGGGGCATTGTGTGTGCGCGTACATGGTAATAAATAATAACAGACATGCATGTGCATTTTCATGTGATGATAATAATAATTATAATAATAGTAATAATAATAATAACAACAACAACAACAAAAACATATACATGTGCATGGAAATAAATAATATCTAATAAATAATAAATAATAATGCATGTGCATCTGCATTTGCATGTGACGATAATAATAATAATAATATTAATAACAAGAATGATAATTATAATAATGATAATGATAATAATAATAATGATAATAATGACAATAATGATAAAAAAATGTGTGTAATAATAGAATAACACACGTCCTAACAAACCCTAACAAAACCTAACAAACCCTAACAACCACTAATAACCCCTAAGAACCACTAATAAAACCAAATAACACCTGAAACCCACTATTAAACCCTAAAAACCTAATAAACACTAATAAATCATAACAACCCATAATAAACCCAAAAAACCCCATTAGACTCTAATAAATGTTACAAAATCCCTAAAACCCATAATATACAATAAAAAACACTATTGAACCATAATAAATCCTAATAATCACTAAAAAACCTAACAAACTCGACAAAACACTACAAAACCTACCAAATAATAGCCTTCAAAACCTTACAACCCGCTAATAAACCCTAAAAAACCCTAATAAACCCATAATAAATCGTAACAAACCCTAACAACCAAAAATAAATCATAACAAATCCTAACAATTCCACATAAATCATAACAAACTGAAACAAACCATAAAACACCTAATAAACCTCAATAAACCCTAAAAAATCATAATAAACCCTAATAAATCGTAATAAGCCCAAATACACGTTAATAAACCCTAATAAATAAAATAAACCCTAAGAAACCCTAATAAATCTTAAATAACCCTAAAAAGGATGATAAACCCTATAAAAATCTATTAATGCCTACAAAATCCCAATAAAACCCTAATATACATTAAAAAATGCTAATAATCCGTAACAAATCCTAAAGAACACTAAGAAACCCTAAAGAACCCTAAAGAAACATAATAAAATCTAAAGCACACTAAAAACCCCTAAAGAACCCAAAAACCGCTAAAACACATTACAAAAACCCTAAAAACCACAACAATACCCAAACAAACCCTAAAACACACTAAAAAACCCTAACAACCCCTATCAATCCTGAAAAAACAAATAAACCCTTAAAACCCCCAAAAAACCATTAAAACCCATCAAATACCATAAAAACCATAAACACCGGTTAACAACCCCTAAAAACCCTAAAAACCACTACAAACCATAAACAACCATTAAAACCCTAAAAAGGCAACAAATAGATACATAAACCCAAAAAATGTTACATAAACCCTAAAAATGCAACATAACCCCTAAAAACACAACATAAACAAAAAAGCGCAACATAAACCCAAAAAACGCTACATAAACACAAAAAGCACTACATAAACCCTAGAACTGTAAAATAAACCCTAAACAATGCAACATTAATATTAAAAAACGCTACATAAAACCTAGAAACACAATATAAACCCTAAAAACACTACATGAACCCTAAAAACGTTACATAAACCCTAAAAAATGCAACAAAAAAGCTACATCACCCCTAAAAATGCTACATAAACTCAGAAAACAAAACATAGACCCTAACAAATTCTACATAAAACCTAAACCCTAAACACGCTACATAAACCCTAAAAACGACACATAAACCCTAAAATTGCTACATAAAACCTAAAACTACTAACTAAACCCTAAAATTGCTACATAAACACTAAAAATGCTACATAAACTCAAACAACGCTACACAAACACTAAAAAATGCTACAAAAACCCTAAAGACGCTTCAAAACCCTCAAAAATATTAAACCCTAATATACCATAATATACAAAACTAAACCCTAATAAACCCCTAATAAACACTAATAATCCCTAAAACACCTTATAATCCCTAAAAACCCTAAGAGACTCTACTCAACCCTAATAAAACCCCAAAAATACCAAATAAACCCTAATAAATGATAATAAAACCAAATAAACCCTAAAAACACGTTAAGAAAACCTAAACAACCCTAACCAATCCTAATAGACACTAATAAACACAAATAAACCGTAATAAATCCCAAAAAACCCTAAAAATCCCAAATAAACCATAAATAAATCCAAATAAACCCTACTCAACCCTAACAAACCTTAACACGCCATAACGACCCCTAATAAAACCCTATAAAACCCTAATAATGAAAACAAACCCTAGTATACCTTAAACAATCCCCAGAAACCCTGATAAAATATAATATAACCTAATAAACCCTAAAAACGCTCACAAATAATAAAAAAATGATCAAAAACAATAAAAAAACGTTGTATTACCTAAAAAACCTAAAAATACTAATATAACCTAAAAAAGGAAAAAAATGCTAATATATCGTAAAAATACCTAGAAACCATAATAAACCATAATAAACTCTAATATAACCTAAGAAACCCTAAAAATGATCACAAAAAAAAAACAAAATGCACACAAACAATAAAAATCACTATATTATTTAAAAAGACATAACAAACACTAATATAACCCAATAAAACAAAAAAAACTAATAAACCCCTAACAAACACTAATAAACCCTAAAAATCCCTAATAAACCCTAATAAAAACTAATAAACCATAATAAAACAATAATAAAACCCTGAAAATACCTTATCAACCCTAATAAACCTTGACACGCCCTAATAAAACCCAATAAAGTTATAAAAACCCCTCATATATATTAACAAAAATTAAAAACACTCATATGCCCTAATAAAAACACTATAAACCCTAGTAAACACTAAAAATCCATAACAAACCCTAATAAACACTACTCAACCCTAATAAACCCTAATAAAACTCTAAAGATACCTACTCAACCCTAATAAAACCCTAAAATACTTACTCTACCCTAATAAACCTTAACACGCTATAATAAAAAATAATAAACTCCACTAAACCCTAAAAAATGCAAATATACCATTAAAAATCCCTAAAACCCCTAATAAATGCTAATAAAACCTAAAAAAGCTTAAAATCACTAATAAACCCTAATAAACACTACTAAACCCTAAAAACCCCTAATATACCCTCTTAAAAATTAATAAACCATAATGAATGATAAATCATAACAAATTCTTACAACGCCAAATAAATCGTAACAAACTGAAGCAAACCAAAAACAAAACCCTAATAAACCGCAATAAATTCTAACAGATCATAATAAACCCTAATAAATCATAATACACCCAAATACACATTACTAAACCCTAATAAATAAATAAAACCCTAAAAAACTCTAATAAATCCTAAATAACCCTAAAAGGTTGATAAACCCTAGAAAAATCTATAAATGCCTAAAAATGCCCAATAAAACCCTAATATACAATAAAAAGTGCCAATAAACTCTAAAAAATCCTAAAGAACACTAATAAATACTAAAGAAACCTAATAAACCCTAAAGAATCATATTAAACTCTAAAGAACACTAAAAACCCAAAAGAACCCAAAAACATGATAAACCACATCATATAAACCATAAAAACCACTACAATACCTAAAAAAACCCTAAAACACACTAAAAAATCCTAACAACCCCTATCAACCCCAAAAAAACAAATAAACCAATAACCCCCCCCCCAAAAAAAACCATTAAAAAGCCATCAGATACCATAAAAAACCATAAACACCCGTTAACAACCCTTAAAAACCCTAAAAAATAGTACAAACCATAAACAAACGTTAAAAGCCAAAAAAAAGCTTCAAATAGATACATAAAACCTAAAAACATTACATAAACCATTAAAAATGTAACATAAACCCTAAAAAAGAAACATAAACCAAAAAATGCAACATAAACCCAAAAAACACTACATAAACCCAAAAAACAGCACATAAACCCTAGAACTGTAACATAAACCCTAAAAAACACAACATAATCCCTAAAAAAATGCAACATAAACATTAAAAAATGCATCACGAAACCAAAAAAACACAATATATGTAGAGACCCGAAGCTTAACGTACATGTACATTACATTACTTTTGCGGAATACTTATTACAATACAAAAACACACACACAAGGACCGTAATAGTTTAGTGTCTTTGGAAACTCGGAACGTAATCTTCTAATCGTGGTGAAAGATCTTCAATATCTCCCATAAAAATCTTCCCTTTTTTTTCCTACCTAAAACATTTCTTTATATCCTGGGGAAAAGAAAACATAAAAGGGTGAGCTCAAATGCTTAGTAAGGGTAAGAAAAAGAAAAATCAATCACATCATATTCATAAGAACATAACTTTTGTAAATCTTAACCTGCAAAAGAGAGCATAATTTCATATCATGGGATAAATCATAGTAGTGAAATGAAATCCCAATAATCATAACTTAAAACATGAAACTTTGTGGCATACACACATAATCATAGAGAATCATTTCTTGTTAGTCAAGACTCATTGCCAAGACTATCTTAGTGGACAAAGTCCCTTTCTGAACCGAGTCACCCTCGTTCCAGTCCTGGTTCACTGAACCGGTATAACCTACCGTTCCAGCCATGTCTATCTCATGAGATATAAAATCTTTACCCAATGCATTGGAGGGAGATATAGGTCCCACCCATCTTATAATGAATCCTTTCTTATGTGTGCCACATAATCATAAACCATACATCATAGCGTAACCCATGTAATAAAAATGGGATTCTTAAACAACATGACATCATAAAAGAATTCATATAAGATAAAGGAATTCATAAAAATATTTCCATCACAACATAATCAAATCCATGTAATAATAGGGATAAAAACAGAACCCTTTTATTATCTTATATGGAAAATAATTTTGATAAAATACTTGAACTCTATTCTTGAGGAAAATATCCTTTCTACTTCAAAAACACTTTTCCTTTATTAACATGTCATACAATTTTAAACTAAAAGAAGTTGATTAAAAATAAACTTGAAAACTTGTAAAGGTATCTTCTTGGAAATAATGTTTTAAAAATCCATTCATGCCGTATAAGGTAAAAAAACATTCTTCGTACTTTTGTCGGAAAAGTCAAAAAGTACCTCGTACGGAAAACGACAAAAGATTCCTTTCATATCTTTTACTAAAAACTCACTGAAGGGTAAAATAGGATTTAAACAATTTTAGGTGAATGGAAATAATATTACATATTGAGTAAACATGCATGTGGATGATAAAATATACCCCAGTAAATGCCAAAGTATAAACAATCTCGGATAAAAATGAGATTGTGATATTTCCCTTACCTTAGGTCCGATTTGCTTTGTACGTGTCCGAATCTCCTTTATAATGGTTTAAATAATGTTATTGACTTATTACAGAATCATAAATATTGATATGATATCATATATGGTCATATTCTTAGCTTCTTGTTTGTAATATTTCATTGTTACTTGTTACTCGGGTCCTTATTGCCTTTTGTTCTTATGCGTGTTTTGCCGAATAAATTCTTATTCTTCTTTTAAGGTTATAGATACCTTATATACAGAATGTTATTAGTGTAACATATATCATATTTATTCATTCAATTCATTTATATAATTACTATGTAATGATGATCATGTAGAACGAGTCGCATCACATCGTGGAGACGATATTCTGTACGTACGCACGAGTGATGATATCGTTCCTATGATCGTGGAACTATATTGGAGTATATATATAATATTTCAGTATCAATATTACTTTATAATAATCATAAATAGTTACTCATTACACCATTATACCCATCCTTGTAAGGTGATGGTGGAAAATAGATTACGCCACGGTGTGGAGACGGTATTCCGTACGTACGCACGCGCGGTGATTTCCTTTTTCTGTAGGATGGATAGAAGGTTAATTATAGTTATTTCATATTTATAATAACATATCAGTATATAAGAAATACTGATGTTATTACTTTATAATGAAACAAATAAATAAGAAGAAATTGAAGAAGAAAGAAATTGAAAAAGATCGGTAATGGATATTACCTCTTCTTTGAAACGCCTCTTTGAATCCTCCACTTAGGGAACTAAGATTGGTCTTTGAAGAAGACCAGGACCTCTAGGATTATTCTAGGGAAGTGGAGAGGAGAAAATGGCAGGGTTTGGCCGAGCTTGAGTGCTAAAATTGGTGTGAGGAGGAGGGGGAGGAGGTGCCCTTTTATAAGGGAGGAGAGGGGCACCTTAGGAATATCTCAAAATATTATTTTATATTAAGGTCAAATTCGGTTTATAATGGTTCCAAATGGTCTTATTTCGAATATAAAGTGGGGATGGGTCGAAATCCTATCAACCAATAGGATTTATACAAGTTTAGGTTATTATTTTAACCTTATCAATTAGATTTAACTCTAAGTTAAATAATTTAACTTTTACCGTGTCTTTTTGTTTTCTTACACTATATGATTAATACACTTACTATAACATGCCAAACGAACCCCAAATTGTTTATTATTAATATATATATCCTTAGATAAGTCATTTGGCCGAACCATAGATTTTTAGGAATAAAATAACAATTAATAATATAATATTTGATTTAAAAACTATTTTGTGTCAATTTTGACACTATTTGATATATGATTTTTGTGAAAGTCATAACATAATTATATGTTCTAAACAAGTTGATTAAATCAACATTAATATATCATAGTAACCTAGAAAATTAGTGGGATTCATAAAAAGTCTCAAATTACATTTATTTTGGTGTTTATAACATCAATTATGTCAATATTTCATTAATAAGATAATTACTGCATCATCATTGTATCAAAAATAAATTAAATTATTTAATGTCTAAAAATTACAAATAAAATACCCTTATATATGAAATCTTTTTATCTTTCCAATGAATATTTATAGTCTAATTTATCTTTTGTATAACCCCATATTAAAAATGATTTACTTATTAAACTTTGATTTTAACTATTTTAACCATTCTTTAAATAAATTAATAATAAATGTCCTAATCTAATCCAAGTGGGCCTAAATGATAATATTTTACACTTAAGGTTGTTTTTGGTCAAGATACACTTGTCCAATAGGATTATGACATGTGTTAGGGTAATATTAATATCATTTTTACCCTTAATTACCCTATTTACTTTTAACCGTGGTAAATAAAAGTAAAAAGTTACTATTCACCAAAAATTATTTTCATCTCATTGAACCACATTTTACTTACTGACATCTACCGTGTCTCTTGGATTTTTGAAATTCCATTCACAGAAGCGGTAAAATTAATATTTATGAAAAATTATTATTTTTTAACTACCACTTAGTAGTTTCACTATTCATCAAAAATTGAAGTTTTTCAGAAAAATGCCAAAATTTTACCCTAAGCTATAATTGATATTCCGAATTCAAAAATTATTTCTATTTTACAAAATTCCCAACATATAAGTTTCATTAATTAATTTTATAATTAATTTCCGCTGTCACAACAAATAGCGTGTTTTTAAGAGATAATAACTATCAAAAGATTGACACTTGTTTATGTGTGGTGTAAATGTGAAATTACATCCAATGACCAACATTGTATTGAATTTTAAAAATATATTCTAAATATACTTTAAAACCACTCAAATTAATAATTTATCACTATTAATTATTTCGATTAAAAAAAGTTGTTTTTAATTAAAATTTAGTAATTTTCACTATTCATCAGAAAATAAAAGTTATCCGAAAAGTACCAAAATTTCACCTTAGGCTAAATTCGATAATCCGAATCCAAAAATGAAGTTCATTTTGAAAAATAATATTTACAGAATTTCAAAAAGTGGTTATTACTATTCATAACGGGTAGTTTTAATAATATTTTAATAGCATATCGTTGTTTAGTGAAACTCGGTATTGCGTATTACACACGCTATCGAGGAAGGTCGCGATTGCGTGTAATGCAAGGCAAGTAAATGATGTGTGTTGTGCAAGCTCCTTTTGGTGTAGCATACAACACAAGACATTAAAAAAAAATTAAAAAGAATATTTTTCATAAAATCTCGGGCTGTTACAATATAAACCCTAAAAACACTACATGAACCCTAAAAATGTTACATAAACCCAAAAATTTGCAACATAAATGATATATCGCCCCTAAAAACGCTACATAAACCCAAAAAATGAAACATAAACCTTAAAAATTATACATAAAACCTAAACCCTAAACACGCTATATAAACCCTTAAAATGTTACATGAACCCTAAAAATGATAAATACAATCTAAAACCGCTAACTAAACCGTAAAAAAGCTACATAAACGCTAAAAATGCTACATAAACTCTAAAAATGCTACAAAAACCCTAAAAAATGTACAAAAACCCTAAAGACGCTTCAAATCCCTCAAAAATTTTAAACCCTAATATACCATAATATAAAAAATTATACCCTAATAAACCCCTAAAAAACTCTAATAATCCCTAAAAACACCGTATAATCCCTAAAAACCCTAAGATACTACACTCAACCCCAATAAAACCCCCAAAACCCCTAATAAACCATAATAAATGATAATAAAACCTAATAAACCCTAAAAACACATTAATAAAATCTAAACAACCCTAACCAACCATAATAGACCCTAATAAACACTAATAAACCCTAATAAACCCCAAAAAAACCCTAAAAAGACCTAATAAACCATAAATAAAGCCAAATAAACCATACTCAACCCTAACAAACCTTAACACACCATAATAACCCCTAATGAAACCCTACAAAACCCTAATAAATAAAACAAATGCTAATATACCTTAAAAAATCTCTTGAAACCGTGATAAACTCTAACAAAATCTCATAAACCCTAAAAATGTTCACAAACAATAAAAAAAACTACCACAAACAATGAAAACGCGCTATATTACCTAAAAAGGCCTAAAAACACTAATATAACCTAATAAAGACAAAAAATGCTAATATACCTTAAAAATCCCTAGAAACCCTAATAAACCATAATATAATCTAATATAACCTAAGAAACCCTAAAAACGCTCACAAATAAAAAAACTCACAAATAACAAAAACACGCTATATTATCTAAAAAGACATAACAAACACTAATATAACCTAATAAAACAAAAAAACTAATAAACCCCAAACAAACCCTAATAGACACTGAAAATCAATAATAAACCCTAATAAAAACTAATAAACACTAATAAAACCATAATAAAACCCGAAAAATACCTTCTCAACCCTAATAAACCTTGACACACCAAAATAAAACCTAATAAAATTCAACTAAACCCCAATAAACAAAAAAAATGCAAACAAACCATTAAAATCCCTAGAAACCCTAATAAACCATAATAAATTCAAATAAAAGCTAATAAACCATTACAAATTCTCATAAACTCTAAAAACACACTAATAAAACCTAAAAAGTCATAAAAACCCCTCATATATATTAACAAAAACTAAAAAACATGCATATACCCTAATAAAAACACTAACAAACCCTAGTAAACCCTAAAAATCCCTAACAAACCCTAATAAACTGTACTCACCCCTAATAAACCCTAATAAAACCTTAAAGATACTGACTCAACCCTAATAAAACCCTAACAATACCTACTCAACCCTAATAAACCTTAACACACCATAATAAACCATAATAAACCCCACTAAACCCTAAAAACGCAAATATACAATTAAAAAGACCTAAAACCCCTAATAAATGCTAATAAAACCTAACAAAGCTTTAAAGCACTAATAAACTCTACTAAACACTACTAAACACTAAAAAACCCTAATATACCCTCTTAAAAATTAATAAACCATAATGAACCATAATAAACCCTATTAAATCTTAAACATACCCAAATATGTCATAATATACCATAATATACCCTAATAAAACCAAATCAATCCTAATAAAACTCTAAAAATACATAATAAAAACTAATAAACCTTAACACGCCATAATAAACCCGAATAAAATCCTAATAACCCCCACAAAACCCTAAAAATGCTAATATACCATTAAAAACCCTAAAACCCTAACAACCCATAATAAATGTTAATAACACCTAAAAATCCTAAAAAATGATAGTAAACCATAAAAATACCCCTAATAATAGTAGTAGTAATAATGCACGTGCATGTGCATATGCATGTTCATGGTATAAATAATAAATCATAACCCACGTGCATGTACATATGCTTGCGCATTTGCTTGTGAATGATAATAAATAATAAATAATAAATAATAACGCATGTGAATTGCATGTGTATGTGCATGTGCATGTGAATGATAATAAATAATAAATAATTATGCACATACAAGTGCCTGTGTATGTGCATGTGCATGGTAATAAACAATAAATAATAACCAAGTCCACATGAATGTGCATTTTCATGTGAATGATAATAAATAATAAATAATAACACATGTGATAATAGAATAATGCACATGAATTGCGTGTGTACGTGCATTAGCATAAATAATAATAACACATGTGATGATAGAATAATGCAAGTGCATTGCATTTTCATGTGCATGATAATAAATAATATATAATAACGCATGTGCAGGTTCATTTAAATATAATGATAATGGTAATGAGGCATGTACGTGCATGGTAATAAATAATAAATAACAACACACGTGCTTGTGCATTTGTATTTGATGATACAAACAACAACAACAACAACAACAACAACAATAATAATAATAATAATAATAATAGAATAACACAAGTGCATTTCATGTGCACATGAATAATAGTAAATAATAAATAAATAATAATAAATAAGAACGCACATGCATGTGCATGTGAATTTACATTTGATGATAATATTAATCAGGACCGGCCCGGTAAATTCTGTTGCCCAAGACTGCCTATGAAATTTTGCCCTAAAATGTATTAAGAGCTACAGTGAAATGGTGAATTTTTTGCCCTTGGTTTTGTATATTTTTTCTTTGATTGTCTGTTGCCCTAGCCAGGGGGCTCTCTGGGCTTGCCCTAGGGCCGGCCCTGATATTAATTATACTAATTGTAATAATACTAATATTATTAACGCATGCATGCGCATGGTAATAAATAATAAATAACAATGCACATGTATGTGAATTTGCATGTGACAATGATAATAATAATGATAATGATAATAATAATAATAAAAACTGTGATAATAATAATAATAATAAAAGAATAATACAAGTGCGTTGCATATGCACGTACATGGTAATAAATAATAAATAATAACGCACGTGCATCTAAATTTTCATGTGATGATAGTAATAATAATAGGAGTAGTAATAATAGTAGTAGTAGTGCTGATAATAGTAGTAGTACAAATGCATATGATAATAGAATATTGCATGTTCATTACTTGTGCATGTGTATGGTAATAAATAATAACTCTCGTGCATTGCATTTTCATGTGATGGTGGTGATGATGATGATGATAATAATAATAATAATAATAATATTAAGAATAACACACTTTCATTAAATGTGTGTGTATGTGCATTTGGATGTGCATTTGCATGTGATGATAATAACAACAACAACAACAACAACAACAACCACAATAATAATAATAACAATGCATGTGATAATAAAATAACGTGTGTGCATTTCATGTCACGTGCATGGTAATAAAAATATAATAACAATGCATGTGCATGTGCATGTTAATTTTCATGACAAGATGATAATAATAATAATAATAATAATAATAATAATAATAGTAATAATAAGTTATAGTTGTTTGAAAAAACATCAGACAGGACAAAAGTGCTAGAAATGGTGCCTCAAAAAACCTAACTAATCACAATCATTAAAAAAGGCATAACTTCTTCTTCAAATGACCATTTATGCTCCGTGAATAGTCAAACTAAATCTAATGGAATGAACTACATTAAAAATAGGTGTCGGAGGCAGAACAAAAACACAGATACGAAGTTATGACCGTTTAAAAAAAATTGACATGGACCCAGACATGGAAATGGAGTTTTGGAGGCTTTTTGATTGGTTTTTTGGGATTTTAGGGTTGCAAACATGACTTGATCATTGTTCAAGTTAGCGTTCTACATAGATCTCTTCGTTTCCTTGAATTTGATATGTGTTAGAGCTCAAGTGGACAACCGAAGGAGAAGTTATGCCTATTTTAGTGAGTTGCGGGCTTCCTAGGTTTTTTGGAGCTAGGAGGGTTGCTCAATTTAAATTGACAATAACTTATGCTACGTGTGTTTATTTTGACTCTACCACATATAAAATCTAATATTGTGAAAAGATACACATTCTGGTAACCACTGGAACCCTTTCTGACATTCTTCAACCCACAAAAAGATACAAAATCTCTTTGGATAGTCAAAAGATTGGCTTCTGGTGTCTGTTTTGCAATAACATCTTCTATGGATGTCTGTTTTGCCTCTACCACAAATCAAATCGAAGCTTGAGACTATACCTACACTCTTATATCCACTGAAGCACCTTGTCACATCATTGAAATCCCAAAATGTACTTAAACCCTCCAAAAGACCATAACTTCTACTCCGGGAGTCCGTTTTGATTCTACCATATATCAAATCGAAGATTTCGACTAGATATACACATCTGTGACCAATAGGAACACCTTATCACGTTATTAAAGACCCAAAAGGTCCTTAAGTCCTTCAAATGACTATAACATCTGCTCTCGGTGTCCATTTCACCTCTACCACATATCAAATTGAAGCTTGCGACTAGCTCTACACATCTGTGACAACCATGAACAACTAAATAACCCTAACAAACCATGAATAACCCCATAAACACTAAAAACCATTAAAAAACACACAAAAATCTAACAAACCCTAACAAACCCTAACAAACACTAACAACCCCTAACAAACACTAACAAACCCTAAAAACCCTAACAAACCCCCAAAAATGGTAAAAAACATAACAAACCCTAAAAAATCCTAACAAGCCCTAACTAACCCTAAGAATCACTAATAAACCCCAAAAAACACAAAAAATATGATAAAACCCAAAAAAACTCTAAGAAACCATAAGAAACCCTAACATAACCCCAGAAACCCAAAAAACCCTAACAAAACCTTAAGAAAACCTAAGAAACACTAACACACACTTAGAAACCCTAACACACACTTAGAAACTCTAACACACACTTAGAAAACCTAACACACCCTTATAAACCCTAGAACACCCTTAGAAACCCCAACACACCCATATAAACCCTAGCACATCCTTAGAAACCCTTAGAAACCATATCACACCCTTAGAAACCTAACCCACCCATAAAAAACCTAACCCACCCTTAGAAATCCTAACACACCCTTAGAAACCCTAACAAACCCTTAGACACCCAAAATCACTCTAATAAGAACTAATAAATCATAACAAACCCTACTAACCAATAATAAATAATAATAAACCATAATAAACCCTTAATCCCACTACTAAACCCTAATAAACACTAATAAATTATAATAAACCATAAAAACCCTATTAGGACCCAATAAAAGCTATAAAATACCTAAAACCGCAAATATACAACAAAAATTCTATTAAACCATTCAAAATTCTAATATTCATAAAAAAAACCTAACTAACTTGGAAAAACCTAACAAAACCGTAAAAAACCAAAAAAACCCAAAAAAACCCACTAAAACCCTAAAAAAACCCTAAAACCCAAAAAACCCTAAAAAATCCTAAAAAACCCTAAGAACCCTAAAACCCTTAAAAAACTGAAAAAACTGAAAAAAAACCCTAAAACAACCTCAAAACGACTTCAAAAAACTCAAAAAAACTTAAAAACTACTAAAAATGCTAAAAACCCTAAAAGCCTACAAATGCCTAAAAAACGCTAACCAACCCTATGAAACCCTTAAAAAAACTAAAAACCCCCTAGAAAACCCTAAAAACCTCAAAAGAAACCCTAATACACCCTAAAGAACCCTGAAAATCCTAAAAACCCTAAAAAACACTAAAGAATCACAAAAGCCACTAACAATGCTACATAAAGCCTATCAATTGCTACAAAACCCAAAAAATGCTTCAAAACCCCAAAAACGCAACAAAACCCCAAAAAATACTCAAATAACCCTAACAAAGCATAAAATATTCAAACACACCCATAAAACCCAAAAAAAACTCATAAAACCCCCAATAACTCAAACCAATCGTAACAAACCCAAAAACCCTAACAAAACATAACAAACCCTAACAACCACTAATAACCCCTAAAAAGCACTAATAAACCCTAATAACCCATAAAACCATCAATTAAACCCTAAAAACCCTAATAAACACTAATAATTCATAATAACCAGTAATAAACCCTAACAAACTCTATTAGACCCTAATAAATGCTACAAAAGCCCTAAAACCCCTAATATACAACAAAAAACACTATTAAACCATAATGAACCCTAATAATCACTAAAAACCCTAACAAACCCGACAAAACTCTAAAAATTATCCAAATAATAGCCTATAAAACCCTACAACCTGCTAATAAACCCTAAAAAAACCCTAATAACCACAAATTAAATCTTAACAAACCCTAAAAACCCCAAATAAATCGTAACAAATCCAAAAAACATCAAATAAATCATAAAAGACTGAAAAAAACCATAACAAACCCCTAATAAACCCTAATAAACCCTAACAAATCATACTAAACCCTAATAAATCATAATAAACCCAAATTCACATTACTAAAACCTAATAAATAAAATAAACCCTAATAAATCCTAAATATCCCTTAAAAGGTTGATAAAGCCAAGAAAAATCTATTAATGCCTACAAAAAGCCCAATAAAATCCTAATATACAATAAAAAATGCTAATAAACTGTAAAAAATCCTAAAGAACACTAATAAACCCTAAAGAACCCAAATTAACCCTAAAGAACCCTATTAAACTCTAAAAAACACAAAAAACCGTAAAGAACCCCAAAAATGCTAAAACACATTATATGAACCCTAAAAACTACTACAATACCCAAACAAACCCCAAAACACACTAAAAACCCTTAACAACCCCTATCAATACCAAAAAAAAACAAATAAACAAATAAACCCATAAACCCACCAAAAACTATTAAAAAGCCATGACATACCATAAAAAACCATAAACACCCATTAACAACCATTAAAACCCCTAAAAAACACTACAAACCATAAACAACCATTAAAACCCTAAAAAAGACTTCAAATAGATACATAAACCCTAAAAACGTAACATAAACCCTAAAAATGCAACAAAAACACTAAAAACACAACATAAAAAAACACAACATAAACCCAAAAAATGCTACCTAAACCCTAAAAGGACTAAATAAACCCTAGAACTGTAACATAATCCCTATAACTATAACATAAACCCTTAAAAACATGACATAAACCCTTAAAAACACCACATAAACATTAAAAAACGCTACATAAAACCTAAAAACACAATATAAACCCTAAAAACACTACATGAACCACAAAAACATTACATAAACCCTAAAAAATGCAACAAAAACACTACATCACCCCTAAAAAAGCTACATAAACCCAAAAAACGCAATATAAAATCTAAAAAATGCTACATCAAACCTAAACCATAAACACGCTACATAAACCGTAAAAACGTTAGACAAACCCTAAAAATGATACATAAAACCTAAAACTGCTAACTAAACCCTAAAAATGCTACATAAACACTAAAAATGCTACATAAACTCTAACAATGCTGCACAAACCCTAAAAATGCTACAAAAACCCTAAAGACGCTTCAAAGCCCTCAAAAATATTAAACCCTAATATACCATAATATAAAAAATTAAACCCTAGTAAACCTCTAATAAACCTCTAAAAAACTCGGATAATCCCTAAAAACTATTTATAATCCCTAAAAACCCTATGAAACCCTAATCAACCCTAATAAAACCCCAAAAATACCTAATAAACCCTAATAAATGATAATAAAACCTAGTAAACCCTAAAAACACATTAAGAAAACCTAAACAACCCTAACCAACCCTAATAGACAGTAATAAACACAAATAAACCCTAATAAACCCCAAACAAACCCTAAAACGCCCTGATAAACCATAAATAAAGCCAAATAAACCCTAATGAACCCTAACAAACCTTAACACACCATAATAACCCCTTATAAAAAACTAGAAAACCCTAATAAAGAAAAACAATGCTAGTATGCCTTAAAAAATCCCTAGAAACCCTGATAAACTCTAATATAACCTAATAAACCCTAAAAATAATCACAAACAATAAAAAATGATCACAAATAATAAAAACTCACTATATTACCTAAAAAGACCTAAAAACATTAATATAACCTAATAAAGACAAACAATGCTAATATAACTTAAAAATCCCTAGAAAGCCTAATAAACCATAATAAACTCTAATATAACCTAATAAACCCTAAAAATGCTCACAAACAAAAACAAAATTCTCACAAACAATAAAAACATGCTATATTGTAGAGACCCGAAGCTTGATGTACATGGACATTACATTACTTTTGCGGAATACTTAGTAAATAACAAAAACACACACACAAGGACCGTAATAGTTTAGTGTCTTTGGAAACTCAGAAAATAATATTCTAATCCTGGTGAAAGATCTTCAACATCTCCCATAAAGATCTTCCCTTTTTTTTCTTACCTAAAACCTTTCTTTATATCCTGGGGAAAAGAAAACATAAAAGGGTGAGCTCAAATTCTCAGTAAGGGTAAACAAAAGAAATATCAATCACATCATATTCATAAGAACATAACATTTTGGAAATCTTAACCTGCAAAAGAGATCATAATATCATAACATGGGATAAATCATAGTAGTGAAATGTAATCCCAATAATCATCACTTAAAACATGAAACTTTGTGGCATACACACATAATCATGGAGAATCATTTCTTATTAGTCAAGACTCATTTTCAAGACTATCTTAGTGGACAAAGTCCATTTCTGAACCGAGTTCACTCCTCGTTTCAGTTCTGTTTCACTGAACCGGTTTAACCTGTCGTTCCAGCCATGTCTATCTCATGAGATATAAAATCTATACCCAATGCATTGGAGGGAGATATAGGTCCCACCCATCTCATAATGATACCATTCTTATGTGTGCCACAAAATCATAAACCATACATCATAGCATAACCCATGTAATAAAAATGGGATTCTTAAACATCGTGACATCATAAAACAATTCATATAAGATAAATGAATTCATAAAAATAATTTCATCACAACATAATCAAATCAATGTAATTATAGGGATAGAAACAGAACCCTTTATTATCTTAGATGGAAAATAATTCTGATAAAACACTTGAACTCCATTCTTGAGGAAAATATCTTTTCTACTTCAAAAAAATTTTCCTTTCTTAACATGTCATACAATTTTAAACTAAAAGAAGTTGATTAAAAATAAACTTGAAAACTTGTAAAGGAAGCTTCTTGGAAATAATGTTTTAAAAATCCATTCATGCCGTATAAGTTAAAAAACATTCTTCTCGTACTTTTGTCGAAAAAGTCAAAAAGTACATCGTACGAAAAACGACAAAATATTCCTTTCATATCTTTTACTAAAAACTCACCGAAGGGTAAAATTGGATTTAAACAATTGTAGGTGAATGGAAATAATATTACATATTGAGTAAACATGGATTTGTATGATAAAATACACCCCAGTAAATACCGAAGTATAAACAATCTCGGATAAAAATGAGATTGTGATATTTCCCTTACCTTAGGTCCGATTTTCTCCGTAAGTGTCTGAAACTCTTGTATAATGATTTAAATAGTGTCATTGACTTATTCCAGAATCATACTCATTGTTATGATATCATATATGGTTCACTTATGACTTTATTTTACCCGTTCTTTTGTAAATTCCATGTTAAAGAGCGTTTTGGGTAAAATCGTTTCATTTGTCGTCCGTGTTTTGAATTGTAATTATTAATATGATTACTTAGATCATGATTACTTAATTCCAGAATATAAAACATGATTTATATATAATATATATTAAGAATATACATATATATAATAGATCGATAAATGGAAAGAAATACACCGTTCATGGAGACGGTAGACCGTACGTACGCATGAACGCTGTTTTCGTTTCCTTATTGAGTTGAATGGAATTAAGTAGATGAAATACATATATATATACATAAATCCAGTAGCTTTATAATGTCATATATTTTATTATTATTACTTATATATACTTTATAATCATTCTTTAATGGTTAACATGGAGAATGAATCTCATCGCATCATGGAGACGATATTCTGTACGTACGCAAGAGCGATGATATTGTTCCCATGATCATGGAATTTTATTGGAGTGCATGTATACTATTACAGAATAAATATAACTTTACAATAATCATATATAGTTATTATTTACACCATTATACTCATCCAAGTAAGGTGGTGCTAGAAAATAAATTACACCATGGTGTGGAGACGGTATTCCGTACGTACGCACGCGTGGTGATTTCATTTTCCATAGGATGGATACATGGTGAAATAGGGTTGTTTCATACTTATAATAACATATCAGTATATTAGTGATACTTATGTTATTACTTAATAATGAAACAACCTAAGAAGAATAAGTGGAAGAAGAAATAAAGTTGAAAGAATCGGTAACAGACATTACCTCTTCTTTGAAGTGCCTCTTTGAGACCTCCTCTTAGGGAACTAAAATTGGTCTTTAAAGAAGACCAGATCCTCTAGGATGTTTCTATGTAAGTTGAGAAGAGAATTTTTCAGGGGTTGGCCGAGCTTGAAGGCTCAAAGTGGTGTGAGGAAGAGAGGGAGGAGGTGCCCTTTTATAAGGGAGGAGAGGGGCACCTTTGGAAAAACTAAAAATATTATTTTATTATAAAGTCATATTCGGTTTTAAATAGCTCCAAATTGATTTATTTAGATGATAAGGTGGGGATGGGTCTAAATCCTCTCATCCAATAGAATTTAGACAAGTTTAGGTTCCTATTTTAACCTTATCATTTATATTTAACTTTAAGTTAGATAATTTTACTTTTACCGTGTCTTTTTGTATTTTTACACTATAAGGTTAATAAACTTACTATAACAAGCCAAACGAACCCCAAGTTGTTTATTATTAATATATATAACCTTATCTAAGTCATTTGGCCGAACCTTATATTTTTAGGAATATAATAACAATTAATAATATAATATTTTTTAAAAAAACTATTTTATGTCAATTTTGACACTATTTGGTAATTGATTTTTGTGAAAATCATAACAGAATGATTAGTTCTAAAACAGTTAATTAAATCAACACTAACATGTCATATTAACATATAAAATTTTTGGAATTCATTAAAAGTCTCAAATTACATTTATTTGGGTATTTATAACATCAATTATGTCAATATTTCATTAATTAGATAATTATTGAATCATCATTGTGTCATAAATAAATTATATTATTTAAAGTCTAAAAATTAAAAATAAAATATCATTATGTAGGAAATATGTTTAGCTTTCTAATGAATATTTATAGTCGAATTTATCGTTTGTATAACCCTATTTTAAAAATGATTTACTTATTAAACTTTGATTTTAACTATTTTAACCCTTCTTTAAATAAATTAATAATAAATGTCCTAATATAATCCAAGTGGGCCTAAATGGTCATATTTTATTCCTAAGGTTGTTTTTGGTCAAATTAAACTTATCCAATAGAATTAGGACATGTTTTAGGGTAATAATAATATCATTTTTACCCTTAATTACCCTATTTACTTTTAACCGTGGTAAATAAAAGTAAAAAGTTACTATTCACCAAAAATTATTTTCATCTCATTGAACCAAATTTTACTTACTGAAATCAACCGTGTCTCTCGGATTTTTGAAATTCCACTCACAGAAGCGGTAAAATTAAGTTTTATGAAAAATTCATTTTTTTAACTACCACTTAGTGGTTTCACTATTCATAAAAAAATGAAAGTTTCTAGAAAAATACCAAAAATTAGGCCTAAGATATATTTGATATTATGAACTCAAATATGATTTCTATTTTACAAAATTCAAAACATATCAGTTTCATTACTTAATTTAAAAATTAATTCCCGTCGTCAAAACAAATAGTGTGTTCTTAAGAGATAATAAATATCAAAAGATTAACACTTGTTTATGTCTGGTTTAAATGTGAAATTACATCCAATGACCAACATTGTATTAAATTGTAAAAATATATTCTAAATATACTTTAAAATCACTCAAAATAATAATTTATCACTATTAATTATTTCGATTAAAAAGGTTGTTTTTAATTAAAATTTAGTAATTTTCACTATTCATCAGAAAATGAAAGTTATCCAAAAAGTACCAAACTTTCACCCTAAGCTAATTTCGATATTCCAAATCCAAAAATGAAGTCCATTTTGAAAAATAAAATTTACAAAATTTCAAAAAGTGGTTATTACTATTCATAACAGCTAGTTTTAATAATATTTTAATAACATATTGTTGTTTAGTGAAACTTGTTATTGCGTACTACACACGCTATCGAGGAAGGTCGCGATTGCATGTAATGAAAGCCAAGTCAAGGATTCGTATTGCGCAAGCTCCTTTTGGTGTATCGTACAACACAAGACATTAATGAAATTAAAAATAATATTTTTCATAAAATCTCGGGGTGTTACATATATTATCAAAAAAGACCTAACAAACACTAATATAACCAAGTGAAACAAAAAAAACTAATAAACCCCTAACAAAACATAATAAACCCTAAAAATCCCTAATAAACCTTAATAAAAACTAATAAACCCAAATAAAACCATAATAAAACCCTAAGAATACCTTCTCAACCCTAATAAACCTTGACACACCATAATAAAACCTAATAAAACTCAACTAAATCCCAATAAACAAAAAAAATGCAAATAAACCATTAAAAGGCCCTAGAAAACCTAATAAACCATAATAAATTCTAATAAAAAATAATAAACCACAAAAAAATGCCCACAAACACTAAAAACACACTAATAAAACAAAAAAGTCCTAAAAACCGCTCATATATATTAACAAAAACTAAAAAACACTCATATACCCTAATAAAAAAAGTAACAAACCCTAGTAAACCCTAAAAATCCCTAACAAACCCTAATAAACACCACTAAACCCTAATAAACCCCACTAAACCCTAAAAAAACAAATATACCATTAAAAATCCCTAAAACACCTAATAAAAGCTAATAAAACCTAACAAAGTTTAAAACCGCTAATAAACCCTAATAGACACTACTAAACCCTGAAAATCATTAATACACCCTCTTAAAAATTAACAAACCATAATGAACCATAATAAACCCTAATAAATCCTAAACATACCCAAATATACCATAATATACCGTAATATACCCTAATAAACACAACTCAATCCTAATAAAACCCTAAAAATACCTAATAAACCCTAATAAACCTTTACAAACAATAATAAACCCTAATAAAATCTTAATAACCCCCACCAAACCCTAAAAACGCTAATATACCATTTAAAAACCCTAAAACCCTAACAAACCATAATAAATGTTAATATCACCTAAAAACCCTAAAAAATGCTAGTAAACCCTAAAAATACTTCTAATAATAATAGTAATAATGCATGTTCATGTGCATATTCATGTGCATGGTTTAAATAATGAATAATAACACACATGCATGTGCATATGCCTACGAATTTTCATGTGAATGATAATAAATAATAAATAATAAATAATAACTCATGGGAATTGCATGTGTATGTGCATGTGCATTTGAATGATAATAAATAATAAATCATAACACACATAAAAGTGCATGTGCATGTGCATGTGCATGCTAATAAAAAATAAATAATAACCAAGTCCACATGAATGTGCATTTGAATGTGAATGATAATAAATAATAAATAATAACACATGGGATAATAGAATAATGCAAGTGCATTACGTGTGCACACTGCTACAAAAATGACCTTTATCAGTCCTAGAAAAGTGCATTCACAGCGCTAAACAAAGCATTTTTTAATCGAGACGAGGATATAGGGGGGGGGGGGGGGTCCCTTTTATCAGCGCTTAGAAAAGCACTGATAAAGGCACCTTTTATCATTGCTAAAAAAAGCGCTGATAAAAGACCCCTTTATCTGCGCTTTTTTTAGCACTGATAAAAGGGGACTTTTATCAGTGCTTCTAAAAAGTGCAGATAAAAGAAAAAAAATAAAATAAAAAATAAAAAAAAATAAAAAAATAATATTTATATAATGCGGGGGGGGGGAGCTTTTAACAGCACTTGACCCCCCTATCAGTGCTAGGCAGACCCCCCTCAATCCCTCCCGTGCGCTTCCCTTCCCGAGCATCCCCCACATGCTTGCACCTCTATGCTTCCACCCGAACCCGAACCCGTGACCTCCCCCCTTCCGTGCCTGAACCTTTACCACTAAACCGTTTCATTTTTTTCTCTATTTAATGACATATCTATTTATTTATATATATAGTTATATTTATTCTTATATTAATATAGATTCATATTAGTATAAATATATTTAGTTATATTAATACATATATATTTATTCATATATTAGTATATATATATTCATTCCTATATTAATATATATTTATAATAATATGTTTTTTATCCGTATATTTATTTTATATTAATATATATTTATAATATTAGTTTTAACTACATTCATAAAATATGTTTTTATGTGTGTTTATAAATAAATAAATACATACATATATTCAACACACACACACAGACACACACACACAAAACCCACAAATCTGGGTATCCCGACTAAAGCCATTAACAATGCTACATAAACCCTATCAATTGATGCAAAACCAAAAAATGATTCAAAACCCAAAAAATGCAACAAAACCCTAAAAAATGCTAAAATAACCCTAACAAATCATAAAAAATCCAAACACACCCATAAAACCAAAAAAACTGCATAAAACCCCAAACAATTGAAACAAACCGTAACAAACCCTAAAAATCCTAACCAAACCTAAAAAACCCTAACAACCACTAATAACCCCTAAGAACCACTAATAAACCCTAACAACCCATAAAACCCACTATTAAACCCTAAAAATTCTAATAAACAATAATAAATCGTAATAACCTATAATAAACCCTGAAAAACTCTATTAGAACTTAATAAACACTACAAAAGCCCTAAAACCCATAATATACAATAAAAACACTATTAAACCATAATAAACCCTAATAATCACTAAAAACCCTAACAAACCAGACAAAACGCTACATAAACCTCCAAATAATAGCCTACAAAACCCTACAACCCATTAATAAACCCAAACAAACCCTAATAACCCCAAAATAAATCGTAACAAACCCTAACAACCCCAAATAAATCGTAACAAACCCTAACAACGCCAAATAAATCGTAATAAACTCAAACACCCCATAAAAAAACCCCTAATAAACTGCAATAAACCCTAACAAAGCATCATAAACCCTAATAAATCGTAATAAACTCAAATACACATTACTAAGCCCTAATAAATAAAATAAACCCTAATAAACCCTAATAAATCCCAAACAAACCCTAATATACCCTAAAAATTCCTAATAAACCCTAATAAACACAAATAAATCCTAATAAAACCCTAATAAAACCCTAAAATACCTTCCCAACCCTAATAAACCTTTACACACCATAACAAAACATAATAAAACCCAACTAAACTCCAATTAAAAAAATCCAAACACACCATTAAAAAGCCCTAGAAACCCTAATAAACCATAATAAATTCAAATAGAAGCTAATGAACCATTAAAATGCTCACAAACAGTAAAAACATGCTAATAAAACCTAAAAAGTCACAACAACCCCTCATATATATTAACAAAAAAAACACTCATATACCCTAATAAAAACACTAACAAACACTAGTAAACCCTAAAAATCCATAACAAACCCAAATAAACCACACTCAGCCCTAATAAACCCTAATAAAACCTTAAATATACCGACTCAACCCTAATAAAACCCTAAAAATACCTACTCAGCCCTAATAAACCTTAACACACAATAATAAACCCCACTAAACCATAAAAATGCAAATATACCATTAAAAAGACCTAAAACCCCTAATAAATGCTAATAAAACCTAACAAATCTTAAAAGTGCTAATAAACCTGAATAAACACTATTAAACACTAAAAACCCTAATATACTCTCTTAAAAATTAATAAACCATAATGAACCATAATAAACCCTAATAAATCCTAAACATACCCAAATATACCATAATATACCATAATATACCCTAATAAACGCAACTAAATCCTAATAAAACCCTAAAAATACCATATAAACCCTAATAAACTTTGATACACCATAATAAACCCAAATAAAATCCTAATAACCCTCACCAAACCCTAAAAAATGCTAATATACCATTAAAAACCCTAAAACCCTAACAAACCATAATAAATGATAATAGCACCTAAAAATCCTAAAAAATGATAGTAAAGCCTAAAAATACCTCTAATAATAGTATTAGTAATAACGCACATGCATGTGCATTTTTTTAATAATAAATCATAACGCACGTGCAAGTTCATATGCATGCGCATTTTCATGTGAATGATAATAAATAATAACGCATGTGAATTGCATGTGTATGTGCATGTGCATGTGAATGATAATAAATAATAAATGATAACACACATCCAAGTACATGTTCAGGTGCATTTTCATGTTCATGTGCATGGTAATAAACAATAAATAATAACAAAGTCCATGTGAATGTGCATTTTCATGTGAATGATAATAAATAATAAATAATAACACATGTGATAATAGAATAACACAAGTGAATTGCTTGTACACTTTCATGAGAATAAATAATAATAACACATGTGATAATTGAATAACGCAAGTGCGTTGCATTTTCATGTGCATGGTAATAAAGAATATATAATAACACATGTGTATGTGCATTTACATGTAATGATAATGATAATGACGCATGCACGTGCATGGTAATAAATAATAAATAACAATGCATGTGCATGTGCATTTATATTTGATGATACAAACAACAAAAACAACAATAATAATACTAATAATAGAATAACGCAAGTGCATTGCATGTGCACATGCATAGTAGTAAATAATAAATAAGTAATAGTAAATAAGAACGCACATGCATGTGCATGTGCATTTACATTTGATAATAATATTAATAATACTAATTGTAATAATAATAATAATAACGCATGCACGTGCATGGTAAAAAATAATAAATAACAACACATATGCATGTGGATTTGCATGTGATAATGATAATAATAATGATAATGATAATAGTAATAATAATAATAATAATAACTTTGATAATAATACTAATAATAAAATAATAATACAAGTGCATTGCATTTGCACATGCAAGGTAATAATTAATAAATAATAACGCACGTGCATCTGCATTTGCATGTGATGATAATAATAATAACAACATTAGTAGTAGTAGTGATAATAGTAGTTTTAGGATCGAAATAATGATGTAGATGCTTAATATACAAGAGGGAGTGTGAATTGTACACTTTAAAAATTCCTTTGGAACCTTTAAAGTTGGTTACAGATAACTATGTTTCCTTTAACAAAGGAAAGAGCTAAGTTTAACAAAGTTAAACTAAGAAAATTCATAACACCTCTAACACCAATTGAAAGATTGGAATAAGGAATGAAGTTATCAAATTCAAGTTCTATGTACTTGCTTAAAACTGGAAAGAGATTCCGAAAGTAGGTTATGGAAATATGGATCCGGAAATTGAAACTTAACTAAAGATTACAATATGAGATTCTACCTTAAAGCGTATAGAATATAAATGGAACAGAGTACAAGTAAGGAAGTATAAGAAAGTTATACTTTCCTTATAATACAAAATGCAGCGGAAACAAACTAGTAGTAGAACTACAAGTATCAAGATATAAGTCTTTTAACCCAAAGAAAAGGGTATCCAACAACCTTGGATAAAGGTCCCTTGATTTATACTTTCAAGCAAGTCTATCTTACCCACACCAGGGTAAGCCCTCGATACGAAGATCGTAATCTCTGTCTTGCTATCCCCCCAAGCCCTCAACTTCAAGGTTGTTGGCAACCTCTGTCTTCCTCAGCAAGGAAGCCATTGAACTTCAAGGTAGTCGGCACCTCTGTCTTCCTATCCCCGGAAGTCCTCGAATGTAATCACCAACATTCGGAGTCGCACGAAGCTTTGAGAGTTAATAAGAGCCTCTCTCTCTATAAATCACTTCAACAGCATGTGTGAACAATGTTGAAGAAGTTATATTGAGCTCTTTCAAATGAGCTCCTATTTATAAGCAAGGTCGTCCTCCTTTCCAACAGTCATATTTTACTTAAAAATCGGAGGGACCTGTACATCTGTAACTTAACCAACAGTTAGTTTATAACAAAATAGACGACATCGTTTTATATCAAAACAAGTGTAACAGAATGTACGACATCATTTTAAGTCTAACTCAAAAGTTCGAAGTGAAGGTTCAGAGTGTAAACAAAAATTCGAAGAGTAGAAAAATTATAAAAGTGTAAGCAAAATGAAAGTTCGGAGCCTAACCAATAATATTCGGAGTCTAAATAAATTCGGAGTGTATAAAGCAATGATGATCAGATTCTGTTTAATAGGTGAATTCAGAATGAGAATTCGGAATGAGAATTTGTCATTAGAATTCGTAATGAGAATTCTTAATCAGGATTCGTCATTAGATTTCGATGTCGAATTTCATGAGAATTCGTATCCAAAATTCGTAATGAGAATTCGTATCCAGAATCCAGAGTAGAACTTTATCAGTGTTCATATCCAGAATTCGGATTAGAACCTTATCAGAGTTTGTATCCAGAATTCGGAATGAAACTTCATTACAGTTCTGATCTGGAATTCAGAGTGAAACTTCATTACAGTTCTCATCCAGAATTCAGAGTCTAAAACAGAATGCTTTATATCAAAGTTTCAAACAATTCCGAGAATATAGAAATGAATCCAATTATTATACTTAAGAAAAATATAGATATGGATAATGAAAATATGATAAGAATAATTTTCCTTATAAAAGCGATTTTCCTTATAAAAGCAATTTTCCTTATAAAAGCGATTTTCCTTATAAAAGTGATTTTTCTTATAAAAGCAATTTTACTTATAAAATCAATTTTCCTTATAAAAGAAATTTTCCATGAAGATAAGGTTTTTGTGATTTTCAAAACAAGAAGGAATGGAAAAGTCATGAGGAAAACCTTATTGACTCAACAATCTCCCCCTTTTTGGAAAGCACAAACATCCTTACGAAAAAGAAAGACTAAGTAGAAAGAAAACATTAAGGCTTATCTCCCTTTGCTTATGGATGTTGATGAATACGAATAACTCCCCCTTAGTCTTTGAAACTCTAAGGATCGTATTCTAGATTTATGAAATGTAATTTCATTAAGAATAAGAAAGTCTTATAAATGAAAAACTCCCCCTTAGATAAACTCTATTAGAGTTCTTTTTCTTTCTCACCATTTGTTCAGATTCTTTTTCCTTTTCCACCTTTATTAGGGTTCTTTTCATTCTCCCCCTTTGCGATTTTCAAAAATAATTCGAGGGAATGGAAAATATAACAAAGTGCCTGAAAAATTAGTAACAACAACAAAAGAGATGAGCAAGCACAATTTTCATTAAGTTTGAAAATTCAACAACAAGGAAGTTAAAATACAACAAAAGATCGGATTTGTCTATTTTGGATCTTTTTCCTTCGCCATGAGACCCTTAAGAATAGTCTTCATCTTCTTCAAGTCTTTATGATCTTCCTCGGATTGCTTCTATAACACAACTATTCTTGCATTTTGAGATTCAATATTTTCTTCCTGAGCTTGAAGCTTTTCTTCCTGAGCTTTCAAGATTTGTTCTTTCTTTAACAACTTCTCTTCAAACTCAATCTGATGATCCCTTTCATAATTCTAGTTTTGAGCAACAAAATTCAGCTTCCCATTCAGATCTCTAACTTCTTGAATCTGGAAATTCTTTTCATCTGTCAACTTTTATTTAAAGGAATAAGTAAGTTCATTTATCTTCCTATATTTTGTCTCAAAAGCATCCTTAAAATTATCTTGGAATTCATAAAAGAGCCTCATCTCTTCTACAGTTTTCCTCAACCAACTAGTCATTCTCTTGCAAGACCATTTTTGGGCTTCATAGCCGACAAAGAAAGTTTTGAACTGAGCCTCAATCTCAACACATTTATCCATAACCATGGATATAGAGTCTGTTTTCTGATTCAAAGCATGTTGGAGCATCTGGTATCTTGAATCAATACTTGAGAAAGTTGGAATAGTACCCACCAACTTCTTTAATGACTGAACAACAAAGTCATGCCCCAACGAAGATGAATCTGAATCTGAGACTTTTCTTGGAGAATTTTCTTCTTCAAAATCCTCATCCTTCTTCTTAGAAGAAGCACTAACTTCCCTTCTCTTTACAACCACTGAGCTCAGGGTATCAACAACAAGTTGCTTTCCCTTGTCCTTTTCCGGAATGGATTTCTATTCTGGAGTCTTCTGTTCACTATCAGAAACTTGAACAACATTGTCTTCATCATCAGAAACTTTTTGAGCGCCATCCTCTAGGTTCTCCATTTGAGCAACATCATGTAGAAGTTGTTCTTCCTCTACATGATAGGCTACTTCTTGTTCTCCTTCCTCCTTATCCTTCCCCGGAGTGACTAACTTAGATGATTCAGCTTCTGAATTTTGGAGCGACAGATGTTCCGAAGGTGTCCCCTTACAATCGTCTATTTGCTTCAAAATATATCCGGATTCACCACTACCTTCAGCAACTGCTTCTTCCTCTTCCACTTGCTCAATTTGATCAACTTCCTCAATAGGATTAGCAACTGCCTCTTCCGGAGCGACAAAGTTTCTTCCTGGAGTCTCAGGTAGAGATTCCAAAGAAAAAGATCTCGGAACGGGAATGTTTCCGGAGGCCATCTCAGTAAACTTTAATAAAGTCTGAACCACCTCAGCTTCAGACATCTTCTTCTTGAGCTTCTTTTCTTTCACTTGTTTTTCTAGCTCATCCATTTTTTTCTCCTTCAAGGCCTTAGCCTCCGCAGGATCCAAGCGAAACTGAGGCTCCCCTTGCACTCTTTTCTCTTTGATTTCCCTCCACTTAGCAACTACCTCATTAGGGTAATCTTTCTTCTTCTTCGGTTTTGGAGGTGTGGAATGAACTTCCTTAGATTTGGGATTCTCTGCTTCACCTTCAACTTCTTTCAACTTTCTCTTCCTCACTGGCTTAGAGGATTCAAGTTCACCAACTTTTGGAACCGCTTCTTCTTGAGCAGGTAAATCAACAAACTGACCAGTCTTTTTGTCAAGGCTACATCCATCCTTTTGAGGGTACCATCACTCACCAACATAATTTTGCAAACTCTTGGCTTAGATTTGAAAGACTCCTTGAAGGACTCAAGGCACCGAACTATTATCTTCAAGATGATTGCTGGAAACATTATGATCTGAGCTCTCAGATTCCGTTTTTTAACATTCTAAATGGTAATAAGAATGTGTTTCATCAAATTAAACTTCCTCAGATTTATCAGAAAATCTAGAATGTAGATCTCTCTTTTCTTTAAGCTGTCCTTGTCACCCTTTCTCGGTATGATAAGGCCTTATACCCATAATTCTAGAATCCGAAAATTTGTAGACAGAGTATAAATCTTTGGAGCCTTATCATCTGACAGTCCGAGAGTCTCCAAAGCCTTTTACTTGTCAAAACTTCCCTTTGAATATGGAAAAACATGAGAAATGAACTCGTCTTCTCCTTCATAGGTCAGCCCTACCAAACTAGATGCCTTGACATAAGAAAGCTTAAAAGTCTTGACATAAGACTTAAATGAAAATTTCTCCCAGCCATCTTCCTTAAAGAAGGAAACTGTCTCATAGAACTCTACAAGAAACTCCGAATACACTTCATCTTGATTTCCGGGCTTGGACACAGCAAAATCTTCCCATTCGTTAAGCTTAATGTTCTTGGATATAAGAGAATCATACTTTCTGAAGAAATCAGGATGAACCAACCTTTCTCTATATACTAAACACTTGGAAATCATCTTAGTGGTTGACATGTCTTGAGAGGCTGCTACCACAGACATTCAGATCTGAAGACTTCTGAGAATTTTGGAATGGAGAAAGCTGAAGATCGGAATGGCCTTAAAAACAGAGAGGCAGATCTTCGAGATGCTGGAGCTTGAAAAACCGATGTGGGACTACCATTTGGGGTCCCCTTTATATAGGAAATTATATAATGGTTCCCCTTCCTCAGTTGATCGAACGGTTGTAAGAACTGAGATCAGATCTGACGGTTGAAAACCAATTCCCAAGAAAACTTGAATCCGATCTTTTGAGGTTTTTATTAAAACAAGAATTAAAGAAAACTTATAAACCAAAAACAAAATATAAGAAAGTATCAGCAAGTAAAGTTTGATTATGAAAACTTGAGTAAGGAAATCATACCTTTCATATTGGCTTAGGAGGATTATTCGTAATGGGTAATATTTTTTTTAAGAAAAAAAAACTAACTACAAAAAAACTTTATTTCTACGAAAAGACAAAGTTCGCAAAACTGACTACGAAAAAATCAACAAAGAAAACGAAAGAAAGAAGAAAAAAAAATATTACAAGATTTTTAGCATGAAAAATTCATTACAAAAGTTTGAATATGAAAATCTCATTATGAATGTCTCGGTACGAAAATCTCGTTACGGAAACACCAATACGAAATTTTCCATTCCAGAAGTTTTTCAAAACAAAAATTTCCATTCCAGAAGTTTTCTATATGAAAATATCCATTCTGGAAAATTTCAGCTCCGGAAATTTCCATTCTAGAATTTTAGTTCCGAAAAGTTTGAAAACTAACTTTGAAAAATTTAGTGACTCTAACAATCAAATGTACTCCCCCTATGAAAAGGAGTTTATTACTATTAGGAGAATTGTTCAACAAGAAGTTAATGAAGAATGATTACCTAACTGTTATCATTCCTAAATTTTGTTTAATATATTCAAATCTATCAGAAGGCAAAGATTTTGTGAAAATATCAGCAAGTTGATCTTACGTTCCGATAAACTAAAGAATTATATCTCCTTTTAGTGTGTGATCCCTAAGAAAGTGATGCCTAATATCTATGTGTTTTGCACGAGAGTGATGTGCAGGGTTCTTACTTAGGGAAATGGCACTTGTGTTATCACACAAAATTTGAGTTTTAAAAAAACTCAAGCCATAGTCTGTGAGTGTGTGTTGCATCCACAACACTTGAGCACAACAACTTCCATCTGATACATATTCGACTTCAGCAGTGGAAAGTGATACAGAATGTTGCTTCTTGTAGGACCAAGAAACTAATTAATCTCCTAATAAATGACAAGTTCTGGATGTACTCTTTTTATCCATTCTACATCCACCAAAGTCAGCATCAGAAAATCTTTTTAGAACAAAATCATTTCCAGAAGTATAAAATAATCCTAAATCCATGGTTCCCTTAAGGTAGCGAAAAATTCTTTTTACTGCCTTTAAGTGTGATTCCTTAGGATTGGATTGATATCTTGCACATAAGCATACTGAGAACATTAATTCTGGTCGACTAGCTGTTAAGTAAAGTAAAATTCCTATCATACCTCTAAAAGATGTTTGATCTACTGGTTTCCCAGCTTCATCAAGATCTAAAGAGTTTGAGGTACCAATGGGAGTACTTATACTCTTAGTGTTGTCATAACCATACTTTTTGAGAAGATATTTAATATAATTATGTTGAGATATATAGATTCCTTCTGGTTTTTGAGAAATTTGAAAACCAAGGAAAAAATTTAACTCACCCATCATACTCATTTCAAAATCAGATTTCACTAGACTTGCAAAAGGGTCGGTTAAAGATTGCTGAGTTGAACCAAATATAATTTCATCAACATAAATTTGAACAATCAAAACATTTTTGTTATCTTTCTTTATAAAAAGGGTTCGATCTTCATTTCCCTTAACATAGTTATTTTGAAGCAAAAATCCAGTGAGTCTATCATACCATGATCACGGGGCTTGTTGAAGACCATACAAAGCTTTGGTAAGTTTAAAAACATGATCAGGATGTTTTGTATCTTCAAATCCAGGAGGTTGTTCAACAAAAACTTCCTCTTGAACATAACCATTAAGAAAATCACATTTCACATCCATTTGAAAAAGTTTGAAATTAAAGAAAGCTGCAAAGGCAAGTATAATACGGATATATTAAAGTCTAGCTACTGGAGCATAGGTTTCTTCATAGTCTATTCCCTCTTGCTGATTATAGCCTTTAGCAAAAAGTCTAGATTTATTTCTTACTATGACTCCATTTTCATCACATTTGTTTCTGAAGACCCATTTTACTCCAATAACAGAAGTTTCCTTAGGTCTTTCAACCAAAGTCCAGACTTTATTCCTTTCAAATTCATTTAGTTCATCTTGCATGGCTTTGATCCAATCATCATCACCTAAAGCTTCATCAGTTATTTTTGGTTCTAATTGGGAAAGAAATGCTAGATGTTCTACTTAAACTTCTAGTCCTTACTGGTTGATTTACATCACCAATGAAACTATCACTAGGATGATTCTTAAGAAACACCTGATTTGGGTTTGGAAAATCCTGTTCATCAACATAGGGTAGAAAGTCTTCTGGGGTAAATGTTTCAGAGGTATCTTCTTGAACATTTTCCTTATCAGAAGGATCTTCTATCAAAGGTTGATAATCAGTTTTTGAAAACACATCCGAGGATGAGGATTGAGATGGTTTAAAAACAAAAGGATCAGACTCGTCAAATTTTACATGTACTGTTTCTTCAACAGTACAAGTATTTTTATTAAAAACCCTATAAGCCTTAGAAGTTGTGGAATAACCTAAGAAAATTCCTTCATCGGATTTTGGTGCAAATTTATGTAAGTTATCTTTAGTATTCAAAATGAATACTTTTCAACCAAAAACCTTGAAGTCGGATAATCATGGTTTTCTACCATTCCATAACTCATAAGGAGTTTTATTAAGAAAAGGTCTAATTAAAACTCGATTTATAGTATAACAAGCAGTACTTACAGCTTCAGCCCAGAAATGTCTAGCTATAGAATATTCAATCAACATGGTTTTATTTATCTCTTGAAGAATTCTATTTCTTCTTTCAACTACACCATTCTGTTGAGGAGTTCTAGGTGCTGAAAAATTGTGAGTAATACCTTTTCTACTACAAAAAGTTTCAAAATCAGAATTTTGAAATTCTCCTCCATGATCACTATGAATAGTTTTCAATGGAAGATTTTTCTCATTTTTAACTCGAGTTCTAAAACTTTTGAAATAAGAAAAAGCTTCAGACTTCTTTTCTAGAAAATAAACCCAAGTAAATCTAGTGTAATCATCAAATAGAACAAACACATATTATTTGCCTCCAATACTTCCAGTTTATGTTGGACCAAAAAAGATCCATGTGCACTAACTGTAATGCATCATTTGTTGAGACTTCACCGACTGATTTAAAACTAGATTTATGTTTCTTTACATATTGACAAGGATCAAAAACTTTAGAAGAATCAAATCTAATCTCTGGTAGATCCTTAACTAGTTTCTTCTTAGAGAGTTTGCATAAGTTCCTAAGGTTACAGTGACCTAGTATTCTATGCCATAACCAGGAATGATCTTCCATTGCACTTATACAAGGTAAATCTTGGCTTCTGAGGTCTTCTAAATTTAAGGTGTAAACATTCTCTTGCCTATTGGCTGAGAGAATAAACTCTTCCTTGGAATTTTGAACTAAGCACTAATCATTCCTAAAATTCACAAGGTAACCTTCATCACATAACTGACTTATGCTAATGAGGTTGTGCTTAAGATCCTTAACAAAAAAACATTTGAAATCAAGGTTTTACCTAGAAGAACAATATTACTAATACCAATAATCTCTCCCTTATCATTATCTCTGAAAGTTACCTTTCCTCCTTTCGTTTTGATAATCTTTTCAAAATATATTTTGTTACCAATCATGTGCCGGGAACATCCACTATACATGTACCATGTGTTGCTGTTGGTAATCTCTTTATTTTCCTGAAATCAAGAAAAGAATTAGACTTTCAGAATCCAAACTTGTTTGGATCCGAGATTTCCAGACAATAAAATTTTAGGAACCCACATCTTCTTAGAGAAATAAGCTTTATGAAATCCTAGAGATTGGGTTTTGTTTAAGGAACAATTCTTTGCCCAGTGACCACCACATTGACACTTAGTACAAAATGGGGCACTTTGAGGAACAAAATAATTGTTACTGAAAATTGGTTTTGCATGGGTATAACCAAATCTGGATTTATTTCTTAAAGGTCGTATTTGGGAATACATTTTATCAAAATTTTCCTTACCATGGGTAAAGTTTGATAAACACTTCTTTAAGGAAAAAATTTTGTACTTGAGTTTTATAACTAAGTTTTTATCCTCAAAATCATTAGATTTAGAACTAGAGCTTGGCTCGAAAACATTTTTCTTAGAAATTACTTTTTCTAATTCTTTAGAAAGTTTGTTCTTCTCAGAACTTACTTCCTCAAGATTTTTTGAAATATTTATAAAATCATCATTTTTCCTATCAATATCTTTAGAAAGATCTGATATCTATTTCATAAGAATAGAATTTCTAGAGTTTGCCTTATCAAGTTTCTTATTGAGTTTGGAGTTCTCAATCTCAAGAAGTTCAGAAAACCTAGAAACTTCTTCATATGTAGGTAAAGTATTTTCTTCATCAGAAGAGGATTCTTCATCAGAAGAGTTATAATACTTACTATCATTAGAATTTAAAGAAACATTGGTCAATGATTCAGAATTTTGTACCTTATCCATAAAACAATGATTTTCAATAGGTATTCTGGCTATAAGACCAAGATTCTTCTGTCCTAAAGATTCATAATCAGAAGATTCATCTGAGTAGTCACCACCACTGGCACTCCAGGTGTCATTAGCTTTCATAACTTTCTTAGCTTTTGATTTATAGTACTTCTTTCTGTTCTTTTCTGAATTCCTTTCTTTCCTTTCTTTCTTTTTGAGCAAAGGACAATCCGGTCTAATATATCCAGCTTTCTTGCATTTGTAACAAGTAACTTCTCCATCTTTTCTATCTTTCCTTTCCTTTTTCTTATACTTGGATTGGAAATTTCTTTGGCCAGCTATCTTGTTCATCCTTCGAGCAAGATTTTCTAACTCATTTTCAGAGACTTCACTCTCACTAGATTAGGATTGGAAAATGACTTTCTTAGACTTGGATCTGGTTACTCTCTCAGGAGTCTTAGCTTTCATATGATTTGATGTTGTTGTAAAAGCAACAGTACCATTTCCATTTTTCTTTTTGATGTTGTCAGCATCTCTCTTCATTCTTGTTTCATGTTGGAGAAGAGTTCCAAATAACTCATCAAGAGAAATTTGAGTGACCATTCTATTCTCATCAATAGCTGTTCTTTTGGATTCCCACTCATTGGGCATGATATCGATTATCTTATCCATAAGTGCTTCATCATCTAAACCTTTGTCTCCCATAGACTATAAACTGTTGACTATAGTCATAAATCTCTATTGAACATTACAAATTGGTTCACCATAAGAAAAATTGAAGCCATGGTATTCAGCTCTAAGCATAGCTCTCCTAGTTTCAATCACTTTAGAAGTTCCAAAGTGTGTAACCTCTAACTTCTTCCAGATACAATTAGCTACTTCACAAGAAGAAATTTGGCTATATATATTTCTAGTCATTGAACATAGTAAAGTATTGCGTACCTTATAATTGAGTTGATACTCTTGCTTTTCCTGGTTAGTGAAAGTTCTAACTTCCTTATCCGGAATTTTATAATCACCAGTGAGCATAACAAAGTTGTCCACTACAGTATTGATAACAAAAGTCTTCATTCGATCTCTCCAGTACTCATAGTCATTACCATCATAGATTGGTGGTCTTGAAGGATTTAGATTATCAATGGAACCAACATTAATTCCTGCCATACTTAAAATAACCTTCGGCACACAAACTTGTTAGTAAAAAAAGTTCGTAACCACAAAGTTTGGAATGACAAAACTCGGAATGAGAAAGTTCGGAATGAGAAAGTTCGGAATGATAAAGTGAGCAAGAAAAACTTATACGTGAGTATAAGTATCTCAGAGACCTACTCTGATACCAATTATAGGATCGAAATAATGATGTAGATGCTCAATATACAAGAGGGGGGGTGAATTGTACACTTTAAAAATTCCTTTGGAACCTTTAAAGTTGGTTACGGATAACTAAGTTTCCTTTAACAAAGGAAAGAGCTAAGTTTAACAAAGTTAAACTAAGCAAATTCATAACACCTCTAACACCAATTGAAATATTGGAATAATGAATGAAGTTATCAACTTCAAGTTCTATGTACTTGCTTAAAACTGGAAAGAGATTCCGAAATTAGGTTCTGAAAATATGGATCCGGAAATTGAAACTTAACTAAAGATTACAATATGAGATTCTACCTTAAAGCGTATAGAATCTAAATGGAACAGAGTACAAGTAAGGAAGTATAAGAATGTTATACTTTCCTTATAATACATAATGCAGTGGAAACAAACAAGTAGTAAAACTACAAGTAACAAGATATAAGTCTTTTAACCCAAAGAGAAGGGTATCCAACAACCTTGGATAAAGGTCCCTTGATTTATACTTTCAAGAAAGTCTATCTTACCCACACTAGGGTAAGCCCTCGATACGAAGATCAGAATCTCTGTCTTGCTATCCCCGCAAACCCTCAACTTCAAGGTAGTTGGCAACCTCTGTCTTCCTCAGCAAGGAAGCCCTCGAACTTCAAGGTAGTCGGCACCTCTGTCTTCCTATCCCTGGAAGTCCTCGAATATAATCACCAACATTCGGAGTCACATGAAGCTTTGAGAGTTAATAAGAGGCTCTCTCTCTAGAAATCACTTCAACAGCATGTGTGAACAATGTCGAAGAAGTTATATTGAGCTCTTTCAAATGAGCTCCTATTTATAGGCAAGGTCGGCCTCCTTTCCAACGGTCATATTTTCCTTAAAAATCGGAGGGACCTGTACACGTGTAACTTAACCAGCGGTTAGTTTATAACAAAATAGACGACATCATTTTATAACAAAACAAGTGTAACAGAATGTACGACATCGTTTTAAGTCTAACTCAAAAGTTCTGAGTCAAGGTTCGGAGTGTAAACAAAAATTCAAAGAGTAGAAAAATTATAAAAGTGTAAGAAAAATGAAATTTCTGAGTCTAACCAATAATATTCGGAGTCTAAATAAATTTAGAGTGTATAAAGCAAAGATGATCAGATTCTGTTTAATAGGTAAATTCGGAATGATAATTCGGAATGAGAATTCATCATCAGAATTCCTAATGAGAATTCGTAATCAGGATTTGTCATTAGATTTCGATGTCGAATTTCATGAGAATTCGTATCCAGAATTCATAATGAGAATTCGTATCCAGAATTTGGAGTAGAACTTTATCAGAGTTCGTATCCAGAATTCGGAGTAGAACCTTATCAGAGTTCGTATCCAGAATTCGGAATGAAACTTCATTACAGTTCTCATCTTGAATTTGGAGTGAAACTTCATTACAGTTCTCATCTAGAATTCGGAGTCTAAAACAGAATGCTTTATATCAAAGTTTCAAACGATTATGAGAATATAGAAATGAATCCAATTCGTATACTTAATAAAAATATGGATATGGATAATGAAAATATGATAAGAATAATTTTCCTTATAAAAGCGATTTTCCTTATAAAAGAAATTTTCCTTATAAAAGTGATTTTCCTTATAAAAGAGATTTTCCTTATAAAAGAAATTTTCCTTATAAAATCAATTTTTCTTTATAAAAGCGATTTTCCTTAAAGATAAGGTGTTTGTGATTTTCAAAACAAGAAGGAATTGAAAAGTCATAAGGAAAACCTTATTGACTCAACAGTAGTAGTACCAATGAATGTGATAATAGAATATTTCATGTGCATTACGTGTGCACGTGCATGGTAACAAATAATAACGTGCGTGCATTTCATTTTCATGTGATGATGATGACGATGATAATAATAATAATAATAATAATAATAATAATAATAATAATAACAATGCATGTGATAATAGAATAACACACGTGCATTGAATGTGCGTGTTTATGTATTTTCTAGTGTATTTGTATGTGCATTTTCATGTGATGATAATAACAACAAAAACGACGACGACGAAGACGACCACAATAATAATAATAACAATAAGAAAAACAAAGTATGTGATAATAAAATTACGTGTGTGCATTGCATGTGCACATTCATGGTAATAAAAAATAAATAATAATGCACGTGCATGTGCATGTGCTTGTGCATGAGATGATAATAATAATAATAATAACAGTAATAATAATAATAATAACAACAACAATGCATGTGATAATAGAATAATGCACCTGCATTGCTGGTGCAGTGCATGATAATAAGTAATAACTCATAGCGCACTTGATGATAACAATTACAATAATAGTAATATTAATAATAATAGAGAATGTGATAATAGAATAATGTACATGTATTGAATGTGCGCGTGTATGGTAATAAATAATTATGCGTGTGCATTTGCATTTTAATTTGATGACAATAACAATAATAACAATAATAGTAATAATAACAATAACAATAAAAATGCATGTGATAATATAATAATATAGGGGCATTGCGTGTGCGCGTACATGGTAATAAATAATAACGGATATGCATGTGCATTTTCATGTGATGATAATAATAATAATAATAATAGTAATAATAACAACAACAACAACAACAACAAAAACATTTGCACGTGCATGGAATTAAATAATATATAATAAATAATAAATAATAACGCATGTGCATCTGCATTTGCATGTGATAATAATAATAATAATAGTAATAATAACAAGAATGATAATTATAATAATGATAATGATAATAATGATAATAATGATAATAATAATGTGTGTGATAATAGAATAACACACATCCTAACAAACCGTAACAAAACCTAACAAACCCTAACAACCACTAATAAACCCAAATAACACCTGAAACCCACTATTAAACCCTAAAACCCTAATAAACACAAATAAATCATAACAACCCATAATAAACCCTAAAAAACCCATTAGACTATAATAAATGATAAAAAATACCTAAAACCCCTAATATACAATAAAAACACTATTGAACCATAATAAATCCTAATAATCACTAAAGACCCTAACAAACTCGAGAAAACACTACAAAACCAACCAAATAATAGCCTTCAAAACCTTACAACCTGCTAATAAACCCTAACAAACCCTAATAACCCCATAATAAATCGTAACAAACCCTAACAACTTCAAATAAATCGTAACAAATTCTAATAATTCCAAATAAATCATAACAAACTGAAACAAACCATAACAAACCCCCAATAAACCGTAATAAACCCAAACAAATCATAATAAACCCTAATAGATTGTAATAAACCCAAATACATGTTAATAAACCATAATAAATAAAATAAACCCTAAGAAACCCTAATAAATCATAAATAACCCTAAAATGGTTGATAAACCCTAGAAAAATCTATTAATGCCTACAAAAGCCCAATAAAACCCTAATAGACATTAAAAAATGCTAATAATCCATAAAAAACCTAAAGAACACTAATAAACCCTAAAGAACCCTAATAAACTCTAAAGAAACATAATAAAATCTAAAGAACACTAAAACCCCCTAAAGAACCCAAAAAATGCTACAACACATTACATAAACCCTGAAAACCGCTACAATACCCAAACAAACCCTAAAACACACTAAAAAACCCTAACAACCCCTATCAATCCTGAAAAAACAAATAAACCCTTAAAACCCCCCAAAAAACCATTGAAAACCCATCGAATACCATAAAAACCATAAACACCAGTTAACAAACCTTAAAAACCCTAAAACCCACTACAAACCATAAAAAACCATTAAAACCCTAAAAAAGGCAAAAAAATAGATACATAAACCCAAAAAATGTTACATAAACCCTAAAAATGCAACATAAACCCTAAAAACACAACGTAAACCCAAAAAATGCAACATAAACCCAAAAAACACTACATTAACACAAAAAGCACTACATAAACCCTAGAACCGTAAAATAAACCCTAAACATTGGAACATTGACATTAAAATCGCTACATAAAACCTAGAAACACAACATAAACCCTAAAAACACTACATTAACCCAAAAAAAGTTACATAAACCCTAAAAAATGCAACATAAAAGGGACATCACCCCTAAAAACGCTACATAAACCCATAAAACAAAACATAAACCCTAAAAAATGCTACATAAAACCTAAACCCTAAACACGATACATAAACCATAAAAACAACACATAAACACTAAAAATGCTACACAAAACCTAAAACTACTAACTAAACCCTAAAAGCGATACATAAACACTAAAAATGCTACATAAACTCAAACAATTCTACACAAACACTAAAAAATACTACAAAAACCCTAAAGACGCTTCAAAACCCTCAAAAATATTAAACCCTAATATACCATAATATAAAAAACTAAACCCTAATAAACCCCTAATAAACTCTAATAATCCCTAAAACACTTTATAATCCATAAAAACCCTAAGAGACTCTACTCAACCCTAATAAAACTCCAAAAATACCAAATAAACCCTAATAAATGATAATAAAACCAAAAAACCCTACAAACACGTTAAGAAAACCTAAACAACCCTAACGAATCATTAAAGACACTAATAAACACTAATAAACCGTAATAAATCCCAAAAAAACCCTAAAAATCCCTAATAAAACCTAAATAAATCCAAATAAACCCTACTCAACCCTAAAAACCCTTAACACACCATAATGACCCCTAATAAAACCCTACAAAACCCTAATAACGAAAACAAACCCTAGTATATCTTAAAAAATCCCCAGAAACCCTGATAAACTCTAATATAACCTAATAAACCCTAAAAACGCTCCCAAACAATAAAAAAATGATCACAAACAATAAAAACACGCTATATTACCTAAAAAACCTAAAAATACTAATATAACCTAAAAAAGACAAAAAATGCTAATATACCTTAAAAATCACTAGAAACTATAATAAACCATAATAAACTCTAATATAACCTAAGAAACCCTAAAAATGCTCACAAACAAAAACAAAATGCACACAAACAATAAAAACGCTATATTATCTAAAAAGACTTAACAAACACTAATATAACCTAATAAAACAAAAACACTAATAAACCCCTAACAAACCCAAATAAACCCTAAAAATTCCTAATAAACCCGAATGAAAACTAATAAACCCTAATAAAACCATAATAAAACCCTGAAAATACCTTCTCAACCCTAATAAACCTTGACACACCATAATAAAACCCAATAAAACCCAACTAAAACCCAATAAACAAAAAAAATGCAAACAAACCATTAAAAATCCCTAAAAACCCTAATAAACCATAATAAATTCTAATAAAACCCAATAAACAATAAAAAATGCTCACAAACACTAAAAACACACTAATAAAACCGAAAAAGTCATAACAACCACTCATATATATTAACAAAAACTAAAAAATACTCATATGTCCTAATAAAAACACTATAAACCCTAGTAAACCAGAAAAATCCCTAACAAACCCTAATAAACACTACTCAACCCTAATAAACCCTAATAAATCCCTAAATATACCTACTCAACCCTAAAAAACCCTACTCAAGCCTAATAAACCTTATCACACTATAATAAACAATAATAAACCCCACTAAACTCTAAAAAACGTAAATATACCATTAAAAATCCCTAAAACCCCTAATAAATTCTAATAAAACCTAACAAAGTTTAAAAGCACTAATAAACCCTAATAAACACTACTAAACCCTAAAAACCCCTAATATACCCTCTTAAAAAATAATAAACCATAATGAATGATAATAAACCCTAATAAATCCTAAACATACCCAAATATACCATAATATACCATAATATACCCTAATAAACCCAACCCAATCCTAATAAAACCCTAAAAATACCTAATAAACCCTAATAAACCTTAACACACCATAATAAACCCTAATAAAATCCTAATAACCCCCACCAGACCCTAAAAAATGCTAATATACCATTAAAAACCACAAAACCCTAACAAACCATAATAAATGTTAATAACACCTAAAAATTCTAAAAAATGCAAGTAAACCCTAAAAATACCTCTAATAATAATAATAGTAATATTGCACGTGCATGTGCATATACATGTGCATGGTTTAAATAATAAATCATAATGCAAGTTTATGTGGATATGCCTATGCATTTGCATGTGAATGATAATGAATAATAAATTATAAATAATAACGCATGTAAATTACATGTGTATGTGCTTGTGCATATGAATGATAATAAATAATAACGCAGATCCAAGTGCATGTGCATGTGCATGTGATTGTGCATGTGCATGGTAATAAACAATAAATAATAACCAAGTCCACATGAATGTGAATTTTTATGTGAATGACAATAAATAATAAATAATAACACATGTGATAATAGAATAAGGAACGTGCATTGCATGTGCACGTGCATGAGAATAAATAATAAAAAAAATGTGATAATATAATAACACAAGTGCATTGCATTTGCATGTGCATGATAATAAATAATATATAATAAGGCACGTGTATGTGCATTTACATGTAATGATAATAATAATGATGCATGCACGTGCATGGTAATAAATAATAAATAACAACGGACGTGCATGTGCATTTTTATTTGATGGTACAAACAAAAATAATAATAAAAATAATAATAATAATAACAGAATAACGTAAGTGCATTTCATGTGCGCGTGCATAGTAGTAAATAATAAAAAAGAACGCACATTCCTGTGCCTGTGCATTTACATTTGATGATAATATTAAGTATACTAATTGTATTAATAATAATAATAATGCATGCACGTGCATGGTAATAAATAATAAATAACAACGCACGTGCATGTGAATTTGCATGTGATAATGATAATAATAATGATAATGATAATAATAATAATAATAATTGTCATAATAATAGTAATAATAATATAATAATAATACAAGTGCATTTCATATGCACGTGCATGGTAATAAATAATAAATAATAATGCAGGTGAATCTATATTTTCATGTGATGATAGTAATAATAATAGCAGTAGTAATAGTAGTAGTAGTGGTGGTGATAATAGTAGTAGTACCAATTCATATGATAATAGAATATTGCATGTGCATTACATGTGTACATGCATGGTAATAAATAATAATTCTCGTGCATTGAATTTTCATGTAATGATGATGATGATAATATTATTATTATTAATAATAATGACAACACATGGGATAATAGAATAACGCACGTGCATTGAATGTGCGTGTATATGAATTCACTCCTGCATCATCATGTGATGACAACAATAACAAAAAAAACAAAAACAACAACAATAACAACAACAACAACCATAATAATAATAATAACAACAATAATAATAAACACCCACGTGATAATAAAATAACATGTGTGCATTGCATGTGCATGTGCATGGAAATTAAAATATAATAATAATGAAGTGCATGTGTATGTGCATGTAGCTGAGATGATGATGATAATAATAATAATAACCGTAATAAAAAGTTATAGTTGTTTAAAAAAACTGCAGACATGACAAAAATACTAGAAATGGGGTCTCAAAAAACCTAAAAAATCACAGAGTCATTGAAAAAGGCATAACTTATTCTTCGGGTGTCCATTTTTGCTCCATGAATATTCAAACTGAATCTCATGGAATGAACAAGGATAAAAACAGGTTCTAAAGGCCAAACAGACACATAGATAAGAAGTTATGACCATTTTAAGAAAAATTTGACAGGGTTCCATAGATGGAAATGATGTTTTGGAGGCCTTCTTATGGGTTTCTTGGATTTTAGGGTCTAAAACATGACGTGAACTATGTTCAGGTCATTCTTCTCCATATATCTCTTCGCTACTTCCGATTTGATATGCGGTAGAGCTCAAATGGACAACCGGAGTGAAAGTTATGGTCGTTTGAAGTTGGACTTTTTTTTGGAGTGGTATAACCAATATATCCAAATAACACCTGAAACCCACTATTAAACCCTAAAACCCTAATAAACAATAATAAATCATAATAACCCATAATTAACCCTAAAAACCCCCATTAGACTCTAATAAATGCTACAAAATCCCTAAAACCACTAATATACAATAAAAACACTATTGAACCATAATAAATCCTTATAATCACTAAAAACCCTAACAAACTCGACAAAACACTACAAAACCTACCAAATAATAGACTTCAAAACATTAAAACCCACTAATAAACCTTAACAAACCCTAATAACCCCATAATAAATTGTAACAAACCTTAAAACCCTCAAATAAATCATAACAAATCCTAACAATTCCAAATAAATCATAATAAACTAAAAAAACCATAACAAACTCCTAATAAACCGCAATAAACCCTAACAAATCATAATAAACCCTAATAAATCGTAATAAACCCAAATACACATTAACAAACCCTAATAAATAATATAAACCCTAGGAAAGCCTAATAAATCCAAAATAACCCTAAAAAGGTTGATAAATCCTAGAAAAATCTATTAATGCCTACAAAAGCCCACTAAAACCCTAATATACATTAAAAATGCTAATAATCCGTAAAAAATCGTAAAGAACACTAATAAACCCTAATGAACCCTAATAAACCCGAAAGAAACATAATATAATCTAAAGAACACTAAAAACCGCTAAAAGAACCCCAAAAACGCTAAAACACACTACATAAACCCTAAAAACCACTACAATACCCAAACAAACCCTAAATCACACTAAAAAACCCTAACAACCCCTATCAATCCTGAAAAAACAAATAAACCCTTAAAAATCCCCAAAAAACCATTAAAAACCCATCAAATACCATAAAAACCATAAACACCGGTTAACAACCCTGAAAAACCCTAAAAACCACTACAAACCATAAACAACCATTAAACCCCTAAAAAGGCAACAAATAGATACATAAACCCAAAAAATGTTACATAAACCAAAAAAATGCAACATAAACCCTAAAAACACAACATAAACCCAAAATATGCAATATAAACCCAAAAATCGCTACATAAACACAAAAAGCATTACATAAACCCTAGAACCATAAAATAAACCCTAAACAATGCAACATTAACATTAAAAAACGCTACATAAAACCTAGAAACACAACATAAACCCTAAAAACACTACATGAACCCCAAAAACGTTACATAAACCCTAAAAAATGCAACATAAAAGCTACATCACCCCGAGAAATGCTACATAAACCCAGAAAACAAAACATAAACCCTCAAAAATGCTACATAAAACCTAAACCCTAAACACGCTACATAAACCCTAAAAACGACACATAAAACCTAAAAATGCTACATAAAACCTAAAACTACTAACTAAACACTAAAATCGCTACATAAACTCTAAAAATGCTACATAAACTCAAATAACACTACACAAACACTAAAAATGCTAAAAAAACCCTAAAGACGCTTCAAAACCCTCAAAAATATTAAACCCTAATATACCATAATATAAAAAACTAAACCCTAATAAACCACTAAAAACTCTAATAATTCCTAAAACGATTTATAATCCCTAAAAACCCTAATAGACTCTACTCAACCCTAATAAAACCCTAAAAATACCTAATAAACCCGAATAAATGATAATAAAACCAAATAAAACCTAAAAACACGTTAAGAAAACCTAAACAACCCTAACCAATCCTAATAGACACTAATAAACACTAATAAACCGTAATAAATCCCCAAAAAACCATAAAAATCCCTAATAAACTCTAAATAAATACAAATAAACCCCACTCAACCCTAACAGACCTTAACACACCATAATGACCCCTAATAAAACCCTACAAAACCCTAATAACAAAAATAAACCCTAGTATACCTTAAAAAATCCCCAGAAACCTAGATAAACTCTAATATAACCTAATAAACCCTAAAAATGATCACAAACAATAAAAAAATTATCAAAAACAATAAAAACACGCTATATTACCTAAAAACCAAAAAATACAAATAGAACCTAAAAAAGACAAAAAATGCTAATATACCTTAAAAATCCCTAGAAACCATAATAAACCATAATAAACTCTAATATAACCTAAGAAACCCTAAAAATGATCACAAAAAAAAACAAAATGAACACAAACAATAAAAAAGGCTATATTATCTAAAAAGACTTAACAAACACTAATATAACCTAATAAAACAAAAAAACAATAAAACCCCTAACAAACTCTAATAAACCATAAAAATTCCTAATAAACCCTAATGAAAACTAATAAACCCTAATAAAACCATAATAAAACCCTTAAAATACCTTATCAATCCTAATAAACCTTGACACACCATAATAAAACCCAATAAAACCCAACTAAAACCCAATAAACAAAAAAACCCAAACAAAACATTAAAAAGCCCTAAAAACCCTAATAAACCATAATAAATACTAATAAAACCTAATAAACTATAAAAAATGCTCACAAACACTAAAAACACACTAATAAAACCTAAATAGTCAAAACAACCCCTCATATATATTAACAAAAACTTAAAAACACTCATATGCCCTAATAAAAACACTATAAACCCTAGTAAACCCTAAAATACCTAACAAATCCTAATAAACACTACTCAACCCTAATAAACCCTAATAAAACCCTAAAGATACCTACTAAACCCTAATAAGACCCTAAAAATACCTACTCAACCCTAATAAACCTTAGCACACTATAATTAACAATAATAAACCCCACTAAACCCTAAAAATGAAAATATACCATTAAAAAACCCTAAAACCCCTAATAAATTCTAATAAAACCTAACAAAGCTTTAAAGCACTAATAAACCCTAATAAACACTACTAAACCCTAAAAACCCCTAATATACCCTCTTAAAAAATAATAAACCATAATGAATGATAATAAACCCTAATAAATCCTAAAAATACCCAAATATACCATAATATACCCTAATATACCCTAATAAACCCAACTCAATCCTAATAAAACCCTAAAAATACATAATAAACCCTAATAAACCTTAACACACCATAATAAAACCTAATAAAATCCTAATAACCTCCACAAGACCCTAAAAACGCTAATATAACATTAAAAACCATAAAACCCAAACAAACCATAATAAATGTTAATAACACCTAAAAATTCTAAAAAATGCAAGTAAAGACTAAAAATACCTCTAATAATAATAATAGTAATATCGTACGTGCATGTACATATACATTATCATGGTTTAAATAATAAATCATAATGCACGTGTATGTGGATATGTCTATGCATTTGCATGTGAATAATAATGAATAATAAATTATAAATAATAACGCATTTAAATTACATGTGTATGTGCATGTGCATGTGAATGATAATAAATAATAAATAATAACATAGATCCAAGTGCATGTGCATGTTCATGTGCTTGTGCATGTGCCTGGTAATAAACAATAAATAATAACCAAGTCCACATGAATGTGCATTTTCATGTGCATGACAATAAATAATAAATAATAAAACATGTGATAATAGAATAATGAACGTGCATTGCGTGTGCACGTGCATGAGAATAAATAATAATAACACATGTGATAATATAATAACACAAGTTCATTGCATTTGCATGTGCATGATAATAAATAATATATAATAAAGCACGTGTATGTGCATTTACATGTAATGATAATGATAATAACGCATGCACATGCATGGTAATAAATAATAAATAACAACGCATGTGCATGTGCATTTGTATTTTATGATACAAATAATAATAATAATAATAATAATAATAATAATAATAATAATAAGAGAATAACGCAAGTGCATTTCATGTGCACATGCATAGTAGTAAATAATAAATAATAATAAATAAGAACGCACATGCATGTGCATGTGCATTTACATTTGATGATAATATTAAAAATACTAATTGTAATAATAATAATAATAATGCATTCACGTGCATGGTAATAAATAATAAATAACAATGCACGTGCATCTTCATTTGCATGTGATAATGATAATAATAATTATAATGATAATAATAATAATAATAATAATAATAATTGTGATAATAATAAAAAAAAGTGCATTGCATATGCACGTGCATGGTAATAAATAATAAATAATAACGCACGTGCAACTACATTTGCATGTGATGATAGTAATAATAAGAGCAGTAGTAATAGTAGTAGTAGTGGTGGTGATAATAGTAGTAGTACCAATGCATATGATAATAGAATATTGCATGTGCATTACGTGTTTACGTGCATGGTAATAAATAATAATGCTCGTGCATTGCATTTGCATGTAATGATGATGATGATAATAATAATAATATTATTATTATTAATGACAACGCATGTGATAATAGAATAATGCACGTGCATTGAATGTGTATGTATATGCATTCACTTCCGCATTGGCATGTGATGATAACCACAGCCACAACAATGACAACAATAACATCAATAACTATAGACATGAAAAAAATACTAGAAATGGGGTCTCAAAAAACCTAAAAAATCACATAGTCATTGAAAAGGCATAACTTCTTCTTCAGGTGTCCATTTTCGCTCCATGAATATTCAAACTGAATCTCATGGAATGAACAATGATAAAAACAGGTGTCAGAGGCCGAGCAGACACACAGATCAGATGTTATGACCATTTTAAGGAAAATTTGACAGGGTTTCGTAGATGGAAATGGAGTTTTGGAGTCCTTTTGATGGTTTTCTGGGATTTTAGGGTCTGAAACATGATGTGAACTATTTTAGGTCATTCTTATACGTATATCTCTTCGCCACTTTCGATTTGATATGTGTAAGATCTCAAATGGACAACCGGAGCGAAAGTTATGGCCGTTTGAAGTTGGACTCTTTTTTGGAGTGGTATAACCAATATTTCTTATATTGCTTTGATCTTCTCATAGTTTCTACTAAACTTGGTCCTCACTCATCTCACGGGCTTCAATTTGACTAGTTACGGTGCTCAAATGGATACCCGAAGGAGAATTTATGCCTATTTTAGTGAGTTGCGAGTTTCTTAGGTTTTTAGGCGCTAGGAGAGTTGCTCAATTTAAAACACAAATAAATTCTGCTACGTGTGTTCTGTTTGGCTCTACACATTTGTGACAACCATGAATAACTAAATAACCCTAACAAACCATGAATAACCCCATAAACACTAAAAACCATTAAAAACCATGCAAAACCCTAACAAACCCTAAAGAACCCTAACAAACACTAACAAACCCTGACAAAACCTAACAAACCCTAACAAACCCCAAAACCCCTAAAAAACATAACAAACCATAACAAACCCCAACAAGCCCTAAAAAACCCCAAGATGCACTAAGAAACCCCAAAAAACCCAAAAAACCTAAAGAAACACTAAAAACCTCCTAACAAACCATAAAGAAAGCTTACAAAACACTAAAAACCCTAACAAAACCCTAAGCGAACCTAAGAAACACTAACACACCCTTAGAAACCCTAACACACCCTTAAAAACCCTAAAACACACTTAGAAACCCTAGAACACCCTTAAAAAAACAAACACACCCTTAAAAACCCTAACACAACCTTAAGAACCCTTAGAAACCATAGCACACCCTTATAAACCCTAACCCACCCATAATAACCCTAACTCACCCTTAGAAACCGTAACACACCCTTAGAAACCCTAACAAACCCGTAGACATCCTAAATCACTCAAATAAGTACTAATAAATCCTAACAAACCCTACCAACCAATAATAAACCATAATAAACCCTAATAAACCCTAAAGCCCACTACTAAACCCTAATAAACACCAATAAATCGTAATAAACCCTAAACACCCTATTAAACCCCAATAAAAGCTACAAAATACCTAAAACCCAAATATACAACCAAAATGCTATTAAACCATTCAAAATACTAATATTCACAAAAAACCCTAACAAACCAAGCAAAACCTAACAAAACCCTAAAAAACCCTAAAAACCCAAAAAACCCTAAAAAATCCTAAATACCCTAAAAACAATAAAAACCCTAAAAAACATGAAAACAAAACTAAAAACCCTAAAAAACCTCAAAAAACCTCAAAAAAACCCTAAAAACGATAAAACCCCTAAAAGCACTAAAAGGCTAAAAACCCTAAAAAGCTTAAAAATGCCAAAAAAAACCCCTAACCAACACTATGAAAATCTTAAAAACACTAAAACCCCCCAAAAAAATCCTAAAAAACTCAAAAGAAACCCCAATACACCATAAAGAACCCTAAAAAACCCTAAAGAACCACTAAAGTCACTAACAACGCTACATAAACCCTAAAAATTGCAACAAAAAACCGAAAAATTCTTCAAAACCCACAAAATGCAACAAAACCCCAAACAATGCTAAAATAACCCAAACAAAGCATAAAAAATCCAAACACATCCATAAAACCCAAAAAATGCATAAAACCCCAAACAACTCAAACAAACCGCAACAAACCCTAAAAACCCTAACAAAACCTAACAAAACCTAACAACCACTAATAACCCTTATGAACCCCTAATAAACCCTAATAACCCCTGAAACCCACTATTAAACCCTAAAAATCATAATAAACACTAATAAATCATAATAACCTATAATAAACTTTGAAAAACTCTATTAGACCCTAATAAATGCAACAAAAGCCCTAAAACCCCTAATATACAATAAAAAACACTATTAAACCATATTATACCCTAATAATCACTAAAAACCATAACAAAGCCGACAAAATGCTACAAAAACCACCAAATAATAGCCTTCAAAACTGTATAACCCACTAATAAACCCTAACAAACCCTAATAACCCCAAAATAAATCGTAAAAAACCCTAACAATCCCAAATAAATTGTGAAAAATTCTAACAATGCCAAATAAATCATAACAAACTATAAAAAATCATAATAAAACCCTAATAAACCACAATAAATCCTAACAAATCATAATAAACCCTAATAAATTGTAATAAACCGAAATATACATTACTAAACCCTAATAAATAAAATAATCCCTAATAAACTCTAATAAATCCTAAATAACCCTAAAATGGTTGATAAACCCTAGAAAAAGCTATTAATGCCTACAAAAGCCCAATAAAACCCTAATATACAATAAAAAGTGCTAATAAACTCTAACAAATCCTAAAGAACACTAATAAACATTAAAGAACCCTAATAAACCCTAAAGAACCATATTTAACTCTAAAGAACACTAAAAAACCCTAAAGAACCCAAAAAACGATAAAATGCATTGTATAAACCTTAAAAACAGCTATAATACCCAAAAAAACCCTAAAACACACTAAAAATCCTAACAACCCCTATCAATTCCAAAAAAATAAACCCATAAACCCCCCCCCCCAAAAAAAACCATTAAAAAGCCATCAGATACCATAAAAAACCATAAACACCTATTAACAACCCTTAAAACCCCTAAAAAAGAGTACAAACCATAAACAACCATTAAAACCAAAAATAGGGCTTCAAATAGATACATAAACCCTGAAAACATTACAAAAAACCTTAAAAATGCAACATAAACCCTAAAAACACAACATAAACCAAAAAATGCAACATAAACCCAAAAAACGCTACATAAACCCTAAAATCACTACATAACCCCTATAACTGTAACAAAAGCCCTAAAAACACAACATAAAACCTAAAAAATGCAACATAAACATTAAAAAACGCTACATAAAACCTAAAAACATAATATAAACTCTAAAAACACTACATGAACCTTAAAAACTTTACATAAACCCTAAAAATGTAGCATAATCGCTACATCGCCCCTAAAAACGCTACATAAACCCAGAAAATGCAACATAAAACTTAAAAAATGGTACATAAAACCTAAACCCTAAACATGCTACATAAACCCTAAAAACATTACATAAACCCTAAAAATGATACATAAAATCTAAAACCACTAACTAAACTCTAAACCAGCAACATAAACAATAAAAATGCTACACAAACTCTAACAACACTACCCAAACCCTAAAAAATGTTACAAAAACCCTAAAGACCCTTTAAATCCTTCAAAAATATTAAACCCTAATATACCATAATATAAAAAATTAAACCTTAATAAACCCCTAATAAACTCTAATAATCCCTAAAAACACCTTATAATCCCTTAAAACCCTATGAAACTCCACTCAACCCTAATAAAACCCCGAAAATACCTAGTAAACCCTAATAAATGATAATAAAACCTAATAAACCCTAAAAACACATTAAGAAAACCTAAAAAACCTAACCAACCCTAATGGACATTAATAAACTGTAATAAACCCTAATAAACCCCAAAAAAACCCTAAAAAGCCCTAATAAACCATAAATAAAGCCAAATAAACCCTACTCAACCCTAACAAACCTTAGCACACCATAATAACCCCTAATGAAATCCTACAAATCCCTAATAAGGAAAAAAATGCTAGTATACCATAAAAAATCTCTAGAAATCCTGATAAACTCTAATAAAATCTCATAAACCCTAAAAATTCTCACAAATAATAAAAAACGATCACAAACAATAAAAATGCGCTATATTACCTAAAAATACCTAAAAACACTAATATAACCTAATAAAGACAAAAAATGCTAATATACCTTAAAAATACCTAGAAACCCCAAAACCCTAAAAGACTCTAAAATCTCCAAAGAGAAGATTCCTGAGATGGAGAACGATCGGGAGTCAGGCGATCACAGAGACCCTGCGCCGCTGGTAGCACCAATCCCTGCGATTTCGAAAGAGGGGAAAGGGGATTTCTACCTTCTGCATTCTAAGCTCTTCCAGCATTGTCGAGCTGGCACTGCAAAGAAAGGTTCACTTCAAGATCCAACAAAGCCAGCTGGATCCAAAAAGAATTTCGCTGATGTTGTGAAATCGGCCGCTTCTCTGACCTTTACTGACTTTGTCACCCCCTCCCCTGGTCGTGTGATTTTAAAGGGGCGGATCGCGCATGTTTCGGCCAACCGAGAAGCACTGGAAGAACGATCCAGCCTTTGAAAATTTTCTATCATTGCAAGAGTTATTGTGGCAAAGGGAGAGAGGCTATGGAGAAGCAGTGATCTTGGTAAGCACATTTCATTTGTATGGGGGTTCTCGGATTGGAAAATGACGATGATGGGCTGTGGCTATTTCCATACTGTTTTTCCCTCCGACAATTGCAAGCGGCGGGCTTGGAGTTTTGGCTCCCTTAATCTCAAGCCCGGGATTCTTCGAATTCAGGATTGGGACCGAGGCTTCGATCCATTCTGCGTGAAGAACAAAGTTTCCCAGGTGTGGATATGGATCTGTAAACTGAACTGGTATTATTGGCACCCGCAGATTTTGTGGGATATTTCCTCGGCGGTCGGCTATCCCATTCGCATTGATAAGGAGACAGAAAATCTGAGGTACGGGCACTATGCGAGGGTACTGGTGGAGTTTGACTTTGCAAATACCCTAGTTGAAGAAGTGGTTTTTAATACGCTTGAAGATAGCTTAACGCTGTAAATTAAGTATGAGAAGCGCCCCATGTTCTGCTCCTCCTGCAGCAACTTTGGGAATCTGGTTTCGGAATGCAGGAAGTTGTTGACCTGCTCAATCTGCAATCTTCAGGGACACGAAGCGCCTCAATGCAAGAGGCAATGTGGGGCTGCCCGACAGTCCGTTGTGGCTCCCCAAGACAGGTTGGTTGCCGCAGCAACTAACGATGGCCCTGCTAGAAATACGGCGTTGGCTGATGGTGGTTCGGGTGCGGATAACTCGGTGGTACCGGAGGTTTCCCCTAGGGATTCACAGGATACTCAGGCTGCTGGAAAGGATGCCCCGACCACGCTTGAAGCAGATGTTCACTCCCTGGTGGTAGTGAATAAGGAGGGTGCTGATGATGGCCCTACGTATGAGGTTCTGGTCACCCCAGCCCAATGCTTGCACGCTCAAGAGTGTGAGGGGACTGCTCTCGGAAGTTCCCCTGGCGACGCCTTGAGTGATTGAGTAACCCTGAGCAGTGAGACTGTTGTCAAGGACACCCTGAGAGAGAGCCCTAATATGCCCCTTGCCATTACAGCTGCCCCGGAAAACGGATCCGCTTTCACTTTGGTAGGCTCAGAAAAGGCGGCTAGGAAGTCACAGAGGGTCCCCATGGAGGAGACAATCTATGTTTTGAATAAATTTAACCCCCTCAGGGGGTCTTTCTGGAGTGACATGGTTGAAGAGGACCAGGTCGATGCTGAGGAGGATCAAGCAGATGTTGGGCTGGATCACTCCACCAAGACACTGGAAGTTGTGCCACAGAACCAGACAGCAGAATATTTGCTTATTGATGGGAAAAAGCAAGATGATACCCCTAAAAAGAAGGGGAGGAAGGGAAAGGGGAGGGGTAAAGGTGCTTATCCCCCTGGCTAACACTTCCAACCACCAATGAATATATTATTTTGGAATTTCCAAGGGCTGGGAAATTCTCCCACGGCTGCTGCCCTTCGGCATTTTATTTCCCATAAGCCTTTATTAATTGGGCTAGTAGAGCCCATGATTAAATTTGAAAACTGGAAGGGCTTCAACTGGAGCTCTCTTGGATACTCCCTCCTCGCATCAAATGGTGGATTTGATGGTCTGGGAACCTTATGGGTCTTGGCACACAGCAGTGTGCCAATTGTTTCGGTTGACTTGAGCCCGCAAATGATTTACACCAAGGTCCGGTTGCACGCCGGCACTCTCACCCTTTCTTTTGTTTATGCCTCCTGCTTGTACAACACTCGATGACTTCTCTGGAAAGAGTTAGATCGTGTTAGTGAGAGCATTGGTAATCATTGGGTGGTTACTTGGGACTTTAATACAGTCCCGAGGCCTTAAGAAAAACTTGGTCCACACTTCTCGCGCTCGGCTGTAGAGGACTTTGCCTCTTGCCTGGAACACTACGATTTATCTGAGGTCTCTATCTCCGGGGCCACATTCACATGGGGATGACATACCGTTAATGGAAGACAGGCCAGCAAACTAGATAGATGCTTTTCTCATATGGGTGGTGGAGGATCCCCGATGGTTATTTTTGGGTTTATCCTCCCGAGGGTTAACTCGGACCACAATCCCCTGGTGGTTGATATACGAGACTGTCTTTCTAGATCCACTCCTCTTCCGTTTAAGTTCAACAATGCATGGCTCATAATACCCGGTTGTAGGGAGGAGATTTTTAAGGCTTGGAGCATCACTGTCACTGGGATCCCCCACTTTATCTTGATTTCAAAATTAAAATGAGTGAAGTGCCACTTACAAGAATGGAGTGAGAAGTCCTTTTCAGGGCTGGACGAGGATATTTCCGCAGTTGAATCTCAGCTGGCCACATGTCAAACTCCGGCGCAACAGCAGAATTTGCCAGCAGATGAGGAGCTTCGCCTTCATGCTAAGCTGGTTGAGTTGTTGTCCCTCAAAGAAAAGCTCGCCAAAGCACATTTCAACATTTAATGGTTGCAATATGGAGACCGGAAGTCCAATTTTTTTCATGGCTTACACAGAGAGAGGTGGACCAAGAACACCTTGAGTGCTGTCCGGGTTGGTGAAAACATGTTTACCGCGGTCGAGGACATTTCCAAAGCCTCCGTTGACTACTTCCAGGAGCTTTACACAGATGACGGTCAACTTTTCACCATGTTTGCAGACTCTATTTCAGTCTGTGTCACATCCACGCAGAATGAGACCCTCACGACCGCCCCTCTGGAGGGGAAAGTCAGGGAATCACTCTTTTCTCTTAATATAGACAGCATTGCGGGGCCTGATGGATTTGGAAACAAATTCTTTATGTTCTACTGGGATATTCTCCATGCGGACGTAACCAATGCAGTGAGGGAATTTTTTCTCTCGGGTTCTCTCCCTCATGGCATAGGTTCCAACTTTATCTCTTTGATACCAAAGAAGGAGAATGCTATTGTGATGGGAGACTTTCGCCCGGTTTCCGTTGGCAACACCATCCCGAAAATAATCAGCAAGATCATTGTCATCAGGCTGGGGAAGATTCTAGGAGACATCATTACTCCAAATCAATATGGGTTCGTCCCTGGGAGGAACATCCAAACATGCCTCTTTACCGCTTTGGAGGGGGTCAATGCTATACGGAGAAAGACAAAGCAAGGTAGTTTTGCTTTGAAGCAGGATATTTCTAAGGCATTTGACTCAATTAAATGGAGTTTCATCTTTGAGATTTTTAGCAGATATGGATTCTCCAGCAGGTTCATCAGGCTGATTGCCTCGATCCTCCATAGCACCAGAGTCTCGGTTTTGATTAATGGCTCTTCACACAGTTTTTTTGCTTGCTACCGTAGAGTTCGCCAGGGGATCCTATCTCTGGATTCCTCTTTGCTATGGTGGAGGACTACATGAGCCAGTGCATTATTGATCTCGTGTAGGAATGGTTGTTTTCTCCGATCAAAGCTAGTTGGAATCTCTTTGTCCCCACACATCTGATATATGCGGATGACATCCTCCTTTTTGGGCAGGCCGACAGGCAGACTCTGTCCACAATTAAGCAAATCTTCCACCACTATGAATGTGTGGCTGGGAAGGCCATTAGCTGGTTCAAGTCTTCAATTGTCTTTGGCAAGGGTGTTCCTCCTGCAAAACTGACATGCATTGCCAATATGTTGGGTGTCAAGAGAGGCTCACTTCCCTTCACCTACCTGGTAGTTCCCCTCTTCTGGGGGAAAGCAAGAAGCTGTTACTTTGAAGGAATCACCTCTAAAATCACCCACTAAATGTCGAAATGGAATGGAAAATCTATTTCTCAGGCTGGACGGGTCTGCTTGATTAATTCTGTTATCATTTCCATGTTCATCCATGCCTTATCCATTTATAGATGGCTAGCGAGCATCATTAAAAGCCTAACTGCCAAGATTAGGAACTTTGCCTGGACAGGCTCAATTTTTGAGTGGAAAATGATCTATGTTGCCTGGAAGCACTGTATAAAGCCACTTGATATGGGGGGGGGGGGGCTAGGCATTAAGGACCTATGATGATTCAATGATTCAATGATTGGTAAGTTCAAGTGGCGCTTGCTGAACCCTCAGAACGAAGGACTTGACTTTCTTAGGGAAATATTCACATGCAGATTGTGTGATGGTTTTACAGGGTATCTTTCCTCCTCGGTTTGGCCAACTTTAAGGTCCTCATACAAGGAAATTATGTCAAAGGCAAAATGGATTGTGTCCTGGAATTATAACCTGAACTGCTGGTCGACACCATGGCTGGAACAACCCCTTGCAGATGCCCTGCCACCACCACTTGTCCGGAAGCACCTCACCATTACTGAACTGGTTCAGAAATGTGATGAATCGACTTCCCCCTACCAGACAATGTGGTCATGCAAGTGCAGCAATATACTTTTACTGACACTGATACTCTTATCTGGATGCCCAGCATGGTCGGTAAATTTAACATCCAAGATTACTACCGGATAAAGTGTCTGCCAGGCCCGGTCTCACCGTCATGGCTTACTAAATTCAGGACGTCCTTCATTCCTCCATCCCACTTTATTCTCCTCTGGAAAATTTGGCGAAACAGACTCCCATCACATGATCAGCTTCAAATTGATTGATGGAAACTCGCTTCTGTTTGCTTCCTATGCAGGAGAGATGGAGAGAGCTGCGGCCACATTTTCTTGCACTTTACTTCTGCTGCAGAGCTATGGAGCTACCTTTCACAGAGCTTTGGGCTGACCTGATGTTCGCATGGGTCGATCTGTGACTTCCTGCATGGGCCGGTTGACCTACACCAGAGTGACCAGATCTAGAACCTTCTGTTGACCAGGGCGGCTGCTACCATTCATTATATTTGGGTTGCCCGGAACGCAGCAGCTTTCAATCGGCAGCCACTCTCATTTCAGGGAGGGGTGGTGTCGATACACAAGGCTATTCACAGCGCCTCACGACTTTAGGCGGGTACAATGTTTAATGATGTTGGGGACCTCACAATACTGCGTGCTCTTGGTGTGGCTAGTAGGAGCCGAAAGCCACTAGTCTTGAAATTTATTAGATGGATCCCGCCACTCCTGTCATGGATAAAGGTCAACGTTGATGGCGCGGCACTTAGCGCTCCTGGGACATCGGGGTGTGGGGGTGTTTTTCGCACCTGACGGGGATTCTTCAAGGGCTGCTTCTTTCATTTTTTTGGGGATGGTTGTGCTTATGAACCGGAGTTGTGGGCGATCATAAAGGCCGTGAAATCTGCATTCCAGTTCAACTGGTCACCGCTTTGGATTGAGTCTGACTCGATGCTTGCGGTTGATGCGTTAAAGGGATTCTCCATGGATGTCCCCTGGAGACTCTTGCCACACTCGATAGAATGCCTTGAGCTGTCTCGAAACTTTGACCTCAATGTCTCACATGCCTACAGGGAAGCTAACTCGGTTGATGATTCCCTCTCCAAACAGGCAATTGCGGAGAGCTCCTCAATGTGGTCCTTTATGGCCCCACCTTATTGTATTCCGTTCTTGGACTTGAATCAAAAGGGTGATGTTCATACTCGCTCTTTCAGGCCCATCTTGTAGTTTCCTTTTTCTTTTTAATTAAGTTTGGGGGGCTAGGCTTGCCTAGTCCCGAACCTCTTCTGCCATAGAAACCCTAATAAACCATAATAAACTCTAATATAACATAAGAAACCCTAAAAACTCTTACAAACAAAAAAACACTCATAAACAAAAAAACACGCTATATTATCTTAAAAGACCTAACAAACACTAATATAACCTAATAAAACAAAAAACTAATAAACCCCTAACAAACCATAATAAACACTAAAAATCCCTAATAAAACCTAATAAAAACTAATAAACCCTAATAAAACAATAATAAAACCCTATAAATGCATTCTCAGCCCTAATAAACCTTGACACACCATAAGAAAACCTAATAAAACCCAACTAAACCCCAATAAATAAAAAAACACAAAAAAACAATTAAGAAACCATAGAAACCCTAATAAACCATAATAAATTCAAATAAAAGCTAATAAACCATTAAAAATGCTCACAAACACTAAAAACATGCTAATAGAACCTAAAAAGTCATAACAACCCCTCATATAAATTAAAAAAAACTAAAAAACAATCATATACCCTAATAAAAACACTAACAAACCCTAGTAAACCTTAAAAATCCCTAACAAACCCTAATAAATCGCAATCTACCCTAATAAAACCTTAAAGATACCGACTCAACCCTAATAAAACCCTAAAAATACCTAATCAACCCTAATAAACCTTAACACACCATAATAAACCATAATAAACCCCACTAAACCCCAAAAATGCAAATATACCATTAAAAAGCGCTAAAACCCCTAATAAATGCTAAAAAACCTAACAAAGCTTAAAATCACTAATAATGCTGAATAAACACTACTAAACACTAAATACCCTAATATACCCTCTTAAAATTTAATAAACCATAATGAACCATAACAAACACTAGTAAATCTTAAACATACCCAAATATATCATAATATACTATAATATACCCTAATAAACCAAACTCAATCCTAATAAAACCCTAAAAATAGCTAATAAACCCTAATAAACCTTGACACACCATAATAAACCCTAATAAAATCCTAATAACCCCCACCAAACCCTAAAAAATGCTAATATACCATTAAAAAACCCTAAAACCCTAAAAAATCATAATAAATGTTAATAACACCAAAAAATCCTAAAAAATGATAGTAAACCATAAATATACCTCTAATAAAAGTATTAGTAATAATGAACATGTATGTGCATATGCATGTGCATGGTTTAAATAATAAATCATAACCCACGTGCATGTGCATATGCCTGTGCATTTGCATGTGAATGATAATAGATTATAAATTATAAATAATAACTCATGTGAATTGCATGTTTATGTGCATGTGCATGTGAATGATAATAAATAATAAATAATTATGCACATACAAGTGCCTGCGCATGTGCATGTGCATGGTAATAAACAATAAATAATAACCAAGTCCACATGAATGTGCATTTGCATGTGAATGATAATAAATAATAAATAATAACACATGTGATAATATAATAACGCAAGTGCATTGAATTTTCATGTACATGATAATAAATAATATATAATAACGTACGTGCATGCTCATTAACATGTAATGATAATGATAATTACGCTTGCATGTGCATGGTAATAAATAAGAAATAACAATGCACGTGCATGTGAATTCGTATTTGATGATACAAACAACAAAAAAAACAACAAAAACAACAACAACAATAATAATAATAGAATAAAGCAAGTGCATTTCATGTGCACATGAATAATAGTAAATAATAAATAAATAATAATAAATAAGAACGCTCATGCATGTGCATGTGCATTTACATTTGATGATAATATTTATAATACTAATTGTAATAATAATAATATTACTAACGCATGCATGTGCATGGTAATAAATAATAAATAACAACGCACATGCATGTTCATTTTCATGTGATAATGATTATAATAATGATAATGATAATAATAATAATAATAACTGTGATAATAATAATAATAATAAAAGAATAATACAAGTGTATTGCATATGCACGTACATGGTAATAAATAATAAATAATAACACGCGTGCATCTACATTTTCATGTGATGATAGTAATAATAACAACAGTAGTAATAATAGTAGTAGTGGTGATGATAATAGTAGTAGTAATAATGCATATGATAACAGAACATTGCATGTGCATTATGTGTACATGTGTATGGTAATAAATAATAACTCTCGTGCATTGCATTTGCATGTGATGGTGATGATAATAATAATAATAATAATAATAATATTATTATTATTATTATTAACAACGCATGTGATAGTAAAATAATGCATGTTCATTGAATGTGCGTGGATGTGCATTTGCATGTGATGATGATAACAATAACAACAACAAAAACCAAAATAATAATAATAACAATAATAATAACAATGTATGTGATAATAAAATAACGTGTGTGCATTGCATATGAATGTTCATGGTAATAAAAATATAATAATAATGCATGTGCATGTGCATGTGAATTTTCATGAGATGATGATGATGATAATAATAATAATAATAAGTTATAGTTGTTTGGAAAAATAGTAGATATGAAAAAAGTACTAGAAATGGTGTCTCGAAAAACCTAACAAATCATAGTCATTAAAAAAGGAATAACTTCTTCTTCAGGGGTCCATTTCTGCACCATGAATAGTCAAACTAAACCTCATGAAATGAAATATGATAAAAACAGGTTCTGGAGGCCGAACAGACACACAGATCAGAATTTATGACCGTTTTAAAAAAAATTGACAGGGATCCGAACACGGAAATGGAGTTTCAGAGGCATTCTGATGGATTTTTAGAATTTTAGGGTGCCAAACATGACTAGAACTTTGTTCAAATTAACCTTCTGCGTAGATATCTTTTCTGCCTTTAATTTGATAAGTGGTAGAGCTCAAATGGACAACCGAAGGAGAAGTTATACTTATTTTAGTGAGTTGCGGGTTTCGTAGGTTTTTAGGCGCTAGGAGGGTTGCTCAATTTAAAACGACAATAACATCGGCTGCATGTGTTCATTTTGGCTCCACCACATATCAAATCAAATTTTGTCAAAATATACACACTCTGGTAACCTTTGTAACCCTTTATCACATTCTTCAACCCCCCAAAAGACCCAAAATCCCATTTGGATGGTCAAAAGATTGGCTTATGGTGTCTGTTTTGTAATAACTTTTTCTATGGGTGTCTATTTTGCCTCTACCACAAATCAAATCGATTTTTGAGACTAGACCTACACTACTATAACAACTGAAGCACCTTCTCACATCCCTGAAGGCCCAAAAAGTTACTTAAACCCTCCAAAAGACCACAACTTCTACTCGGGGAGTCCGTTTTGCCTGTACCATATATCAAATCGATGATTTCGACTAGATCTACACATCTGTGACCAATAGGAACACCATATCACGTTATTAAAGGCCAAAAAGGTCCTTAAGTCCTCTAAATGACCATAACTTCTGCTCTGGGTGTCCGTTTCACCTCTACCACATATCAAATTGAAGCTTGTGACTAGCTCCATACATCTGTGACAACCACGAAAAACTAAATAACCCTAAAAAACCATGATTAACCCCTTAAACACTAAAAACCATTAAAAACCACACAAAACTCTAACAAACCCTAACAAAACCCTAACAAACACTAACAAACCCTAACAAACCCAAAAAACCCTAACAAACCCCCAAAAAACCAAAAAAAACATAACAAACCCTAAAAAACCTAACCAACACTAACAAGCCCTAAAAATCCCTAAGAAGCACTAAGAAACCCCAAAAAACACAAAAAGACCTGAAGAAATCCTAAAAACCCCCTAAGACATCATAAGAAACCCTAACATAACCCAAAAAACCCAAAAAACCCTAACAAAACCCTAAACAAACCTGAGAAACACTAACACAGCCTTAGAAACCCTAATGCACCCTTAGAAACCATAACACACCCTTAAAAACCTTAGAACACCCTTAGAAACCCTAACAAACCCATATAAAACCTAACACAACCTTAGAAACCCTTAGAAACCATAGTGCACCCTTATAAACCCTAACCCACCCATAAAAACCCTAACCCACCCTTAGAAATCCTAACAGACCCTTAGAAACCATAACAAACCCTTAGACACCCTAAATCAGTCTAATAGGTTCTGATAAATCCTAACAAACCCTACAAACCAACAATAAACCATAATAAAGCCTAATGCCCACTACTAAACCCTAATAAACACTAATACATCGTAATAAACCATAAAAACCTTATTAGACCCCAATAAAAGCTACAAAATATCTAAAACCCCAAATATAAAACAAAAATGGTATTAAACCATTCAAAATGCTAATATTCAGAAAAAAACCCTAGCAAACCTGGAAAACCTAACAAAACCATAAAAACCCAAAAAAACCCGTAAAAACCCAAAAAACCCTAAAAAATCCTAAAAACCCTAAAAAACCCTAAAAACCCCTAAAAACTTTAAAAACCAAAAAAACCCGAAAACAAACCTAAAAACCCCTAAAAACCTCAAAAAAACTAAAAACCTAAATACCACTAAAAACGCTAGAAAACCCTAAATGCCTAAAAATGCCTAAAAAACCCTAACCAACCCTATGAAACCCTTAAAACCCCTAAAAACACCCTAGAAAACCCTACAAAGCTCATAAGAAACCCTAATACACCCTAAAGAACCCTAAAAATCCTAAAGAACACTAAAAAACCACTAAAGCCACTAACAATGCTACAAAAACCCTATCAATTGATACAAAAACCCAAAAAAATTCTTCAAAACCCACAAAATGAAACAAAACCCCAAAAAAACTATAAAATAACCCTAACAAAGCAGAAAAAATTCAAACACACCCATAACACCCAAAAAAATGCATAAAACCCCCCAATAACTTAAAAAAACCATAACAAACCCTAAAAACACTAACAAAACCTAACAAACCCTAACAACTACTAATAACCCCTAAGAACCACTAATAAACCCTAATAACCCATAAAACCAACTATTAAACCCTAAAACCCCAATAAAAAAAACTAATAAACTATATCAAATCCTAAATAACACTAAGAAACCCTAAAGAACCCAAATAAAGCCTAAAGAACCATATTAAACTCTAAAGAACACTAAAAACCCAAAAGAACGCAAAAAACGCTAAAACACAATATATAAACCCTAAAAATTGCTACAATACCCAAACAAACCCTAAAACACACTAAAAACCCCTAACAACCCATATCAATCCCAAAAAAACAAATAAACACATAAAACCCACCAAAAACCATTAAACAGCCATCAGATACCACAAAAAACCATAACACCTGCTAACATCCCTTAAAAACCCTAAAAAACACTACAAACCATAAACATCCATTAAAACCCTAAAAAGGCTTCAAATAGATACATAAACCCTAAAAATTTTACATAAACCATAAAAAAGGCAACAAAAACACAAAAAACACAACATAAACTAGAAAACGCAACATAAACCCAAAAAATGCTACCTAAACCCTAGAATTGTAACATAAACCCTAAAAAACACAACATAAACCCTAAAAAATGCCACATAAACATTAAAAAATATTACATAAAACCTAAAAACACAATATAAACCCTAAAAACACTACATGAACTCTAAAAAAGTTACATAAACCCTAAAAAATGCAACATAAACACTACATCACCCATAAAATTGCTACATAAACCCAAAAAATGCAACATAAACTCTAAAAAATGCTACATAAAACCTAAACCCTAAAAACACTACATAAACCCTAAAAACGTTACATAAACCCTAAAAATGATACATAAAACCTAAAACCTCTAACTAAACCCTAAAAATGCTACATAAACACTAAAAATGCTACATAAACTCTAACAATGCTACACAAACCATTAAAAATGCTACAAAACCCCTAAAGGTGCTTCAAATCCCTCAAAAATATTAAATCCTAACATACCATAATATAAAAAATTAAACCCTAATAATTCCCTAATAAACTCTAATAATCCCTAAAAACTCCTTATAATCCCTAAAAACTCTAAGAAATCCTACTCAACCCTAATAGAACCCCAAAATACCTAATAAACCCTAATAAATGATAATAAAACCTAATAAACCCTAAAAAACATGTTAATAAAACCTAAACAACCCTAACCAACCCTAATAGACACTAATAAACACAAATAAACCCTAATAAACCCCAATAAAACCCTAAAAATTCCTAATAAAAAATACATAAAGCTAAATAAACCCTACTCAACCCTAACAAACCTTAACATACCATAATAACCCCTAAAAAACCATACAAAACCCTAATAAGGAAGAAAATGTTACTATGCCTTAAAAAATCCCTAGAAACCCTGATAAACTCTAATATAACCTAATAAACCCTAAAAACACTCACAAACAATAAAAAATGATCACAAACAATAAAAACGCGCTATATTTCCTAAAAAGACCTAAAAACACTAATATAACATAATAAAGACAAAAACACTAATATAACTTATAAATCCCTAGAAACCCTAATAAACCATAATAAACTCAAATATAACCTAAGAAACCCTAAAAATGCTCACAAACAAAAAAAATTCTCAAAACAATAAAAACACGCTATATTATCTAAAAAGGCTTAACAAACACTAATATAACCTTATAAAACAAAAAAACTAATAAACCCCTAACAAACCCTAATAAACCCTAAAAATCCATTAAAATCCTTAATAAAAACTAATAAACCCTAATAAAACAATAATAAATCCCTAAATATACCTTCTCAACCCTAATAAACCTTGACACACCATAATAAAACCTAATAAAACCCAACTAAACCCCAATAAACAAAACAAAATGCAAACAAACCATTAAAAGGCCCTAGAAAACCTAATAAACCATAATAAATTCTAATAAAACCTAATAAACCACAAAAAATGCTCATAAACACTAAAAACACGCTAATAAAACAAGAAAAAGTCCTTAAAACTGCTCATATATATTAACAAAAACTAAAAAACACTCATATATCCTAATAAAACAGTAAAAAACCCTAGTAAACCCTAAAAATCCCTAACAAACCCTAATAAACCCTACTCAACCCTAATATACCCTAATAAAACCCTAAATATACCTACTAAACCCTAATAAAACCCTAAAAATACCTAGTCAACCCTAATAAACCTTAACTTACCATAATAAACCATAATAAACCCCCACTAAACCCTAAAAATGCAAATATACCATTAGAAAGCCCTAAAACACCTAATAAATGCTAATAAATCCTAAAAATGCTTAGAAGCGCTAATAAACCCTAATAAACACTAATAAAACCTGAAAATCATTAATATATCCTCTTAAAAATTAATAAACCATAATGAACCATAATAAACCATAATAAACCCTAATAAATCCTAAACATACCCAAATATACCTTAATATACCATAATATACCATAATCAACCCAACTCAATCATAATAAAACCCTAAAAATACCTAATAAACCATAATAAACCTTGACACACCATAAGAAACCTTAATAAAATCCTAATAACCCCCACCAAACCCTAAAAATTGCTAATATACCATTAAAACCCCTAAAAACCTAACAAACCATAATAAATGTTAATATCACCTAAAAATCTTAAAAAATACTAGTAAACCCTAAAAATACTTCTAATAATAATTGTAATAATGCACGTGCATGTGCATATGCTTGTGCATGGTTTAAATAATAAATAAAAACACACACGCATGTGCATATGCCTGTGAATTTGCATGTGAATGATAATAAATAATAAATAATAAATAATAATGCATGTGAATTTCATGTGTATGTGCATGTGAATTTGAATGATAATAAATAATAAATAATAATGAACATACAAGTGCATTTGCATGTTCATGTGCATTTTCATGCTAATAAACAATAAATAATAACCAAGTCCACATGAATGTGCATTTGAATGTGAATGATAATAAATAATAAATAATAACACATGGGATAATAGAATAACGCACGTGCATTGCGTGTGCACACTACTACAAAAACGACCTTTATCAGCATTGGAAAAGTGCATTTACAGTGCTAAAAAAAGCATTGTTAATCGAGGCGAGGATATAGGGGGTCCCTTTTATCAGCGCTTAGAAAAGTGATGATAAAGGCACCTTTTATTAGTGCTAAAAAAAGTTCTGATAAAAGACCCCTTTATCAGTGCTTTTTTAGCGCTGATAAAAGGGGACTTTTATCAGCATTTCAAAAAGGCGTTGATAAAAGTCAAGAAATTAAAAAAATAAAAAAAATAAAAAGAAAATTATATATTGCGGGGGGGAGTTTTTAACTGCGCTTGACCCCCCTATCAGCGCTAGGTAGACCCCCCTCAATCCCTCTCGTGCGCTGCCCTTCTCGTGCATCCCCCACACGTGTGCACCTCCATGCTTCCACCTAAACCCGAACCCGTGACCTCCCCCCTTGCGTGCATGCACCTTTACCACTAATCCATTTCCTTTTTTCTCTATTTAATGATATATCCATATATTATATATATAGTTATATTTATTCTTATATTAATATAGATTCATATTAATATAAATATATTTTGTTATATTAATACATATATATTTATTCATATATTAGTATAAATATATCCATTCTTATATTAATATATAGTTATATTAATATGTTTTTTTATCCCTATATTTTTTTATATTATTATATATTTATAAAATTAGTTTTAAATACATTTATAAAATATGTTTTATATGTGTGTTTATAAATAAATAAATACATACATATATACAAAACACACACAGACACACACACACAACCCATAAATCTAGGTATCCCGACTAAATCCACTAACAACGCTACATAAACCCTATCAATTGCTACAAAAATGCTAAAAATGCTTCAAAACCCAAAAAACGCAACAAAAAATGAAAAAATGCTTAAATAACCCTAACAAAGCATAAAAAATCCAAACACACCCATAAAACCCAAAAAACTCATAAAACCCCAAACAACTGAAACAAATCGTAAGAAACCGTAAAAACACAAACAAAACCTAACAAACCCTAAAAACCAATAATAACCCCTAAGAACCACTAATAAACCCTAATAACCCCTAAAACCCACTATTAAACCATAAAAATGCTAATAAACTCTAATAAATCATAATAACCTATAATAAACCCTAACAAACTCTATTAGACCTTAATAAACTCTACAAAAGACCAAAAACCCCTAATATACAATAAAAACACCATTAAACCATAATAAACCCTAATAATCACTAAAAACCATATCAAACCTGAAAAAACACTACAAAAACCTCTAAATAATAGCCTAAAAAACTGTATAACCCACTAATAAACCCTAAAAACCCCAATAACCCAAAAATAAATCGTAACAAACCCCAACAACCCCAAATAAATCATAACAAATCCTAACAACACCAAATAAATCGCAAAAAACTGAAACAAACTATAACAAACACCTAATAAACCGCAATAAACCATAACAAAGCATAATAAAACATAATAAATCGTAATATCTCAAATACACATTACTAAACCCTAATAAATTAAATAAACCCTGAAAAACCCTAATAAATCCTAAATAACCCTAAAAAAGGTTGATAAACCCTATTAAAATCTATTGATGCCTACAAAAGCCCAATAAAACCATAATATACAATAAAAACACTAATAAACTGTAAAAAATCCTAAAGAACACTAATAAACCCTAAAGAACCTTAATAAACCCTAAAGAATCATATTAAACTCTAAAGAACACTAAAAACCCCAATGTACCCAAACAAATGCTAAAACACATTATATAAACCCTAAAAACTGCTATAATACCCAAACAAACCCTAAAAACACTAAAAAACCCTAACAACTTTTATCCATCACAAAAAAACAAATAAACCCATAAACCCCCCCCCCCCCACAAAAAAACCATTTAAATGCCATCAGATACCATAAAAAACCATAAACACCTGTTAACAACCTTTTAAAACCCTAAAAAACACTAAAAACCCTAAACAACCATTAAAACCCTAAAAAAGGTTTTAAATAGATATATAAACCCTAAAAACGTTACATAAACCCTAAAAAATGCAACAAAAACCATAAAAACATAAAATAAACCAAAAAACGCAACATAAACCCAAAAAAGCTACATAAACCCTAAAAGCACAATATAAACCCTAGAACAGTAACATAAACCCTAAAAAACACAACATAAACTCTAAAAAACGCAAAATAAACATTAAACAACGCTACATAAAACCTAAAAACACAATGTAAACCCTAAAAACACTCCATAAACCCTAAAAATGTTACATAAACCCTAAAAAATGCAACATAAATGCTACATCACCCCTAAAAATGCAACATAAACCCATAAAATGCAACATAAACCCTAAAAATGCAACATAAAACCTAAACCCAAAACACAATACATAAACCCTAAAAACATTACATAAACCATAAAAATGATACATAAAATCTAAAACTGCTAACAAAACCATAAAAACGCTACATAAACACTAAAAATGCTACATAAACTGTAACAACGCTACACAAACACTAAAAAATGCAGCAAAAACCCTAAAGACTCTTTAAACCCCTAAGAAATATTAAACCCTAATATACCATAATATAAAAAATTAAACCCTAATAAACTCTAATAATCCCTAAAAACACCTTATAATCCCTAAAATCCTAAGAAACTCTAATCAACCCTAATAAAGACCCAAAAATACATAATAAACCGTAATAAATGATAATAAAACCTAATAAACCCTAAAAACACATTAAGATAACCTAAACAACCCTAACTAACCATAATAGACACTAATAAACCCTAATAAACCATAATAAACCCCAAAACAACTATAAAAATCCCAAATAAACCATAAATAAAGCCAAATAAACCCTACTCAACCCTAACAAACCTTAACAAACCATAATAACCCCTAATAAAACCCTACAAAACCCTAAGAAAAAAATTTCTAGTATACCTTAAAAAATCCCTAAAAACCATGATAAATTCTAATATAACCTAATAAACCCTAAAAATGCTCAAAAACAATAAAAAATGATCACAAACAATAAAAAAGTGCTATATTACCTAAAAAGACATAAAAACACTAATATAACCTAATAAAGACAAAAAATGCTAATATACCTTAAAAATCCCTAGAAAACCTAATAAACCATAATAAAATCTAATATAACCAAAGAAACCCTAAAACGCTCACAAACAAAAACACAACGCTCACAAAAAATAAAAACATGTTGTATTATCTAAAAATACCTAACAAACACTAATATAACTTAATAAAACAAAAAAAACTAATAAACCACTAACAAACCCTAATAAACCCTAAAAATCCCTAATAAACCCTAATAAAAACAAATAGACCCTAATAAAACCCCAATAAAACCCTAAAAATACATTCTCAACCCTAATAAAACTTGACACACCATAACAAAACCTAATAAAACCCAACTAAACCCCAATAAACAAAAAAAACACAAACAACCATTAAAAATCTCTAGAAACTCTAATAAACCATAAAAAATTCAAATAAAAGCTAATAAACTATTAAAAATGACCACAAACACAAAAAACGCTAATTAAACCTAAAAGTCATAAAAACCCCTCATATATATTAAAAAAACTAAAAAACACTCATATACCCTAATAAAAACACTAACAAACCCTAGTAAACCCTAAAAATCCATAAAAACCCTAATAAACCATACTCAACCCTAATAAACCCTAATAAAACCTTAAAGATACCAACTCAACCCTAATAAAACCCTAAAAATACCTACTCAACAATAATAAACCTTAACACACCATAATAAACCATAATAAACCCCCCATTAAACCCTAAAAAACACAAATATACCATTAAAAATCCCTAAAACCCCTAATAAATGCTAATAAAACCTAACAACGCTTAAAAGTGCTAATAAACCTGAATAAACACTAATAAACACTAAAAAACCCTAATATACCCTCTTAAAAATTAATAAACCATAATGAACCATAATAAACAATAATAAATCCAAAACATTCCCAAATATAACATAATATACCATAATATACACTAATAAACCCAACTCAATCCTAAAAAAACCCTAAAAATACCTAAGAAACCCTAATAAACCTTGACACACCATAATAAACCCTAATAAAATCCTAATAACCCCCACCAAACCCTAAAAACGCTAATATACCATTAAAAACCCCTCAAACACTAACAAACCATAATAAATGTTAATAACACCTAAAAAACCAAAAAAATGATAGTAAACCCTAATAATACCTCTAATAATAATAGTAGTAATAACGCACGTGCATGTGCATATGCATGTGCATGGTTTAAATAATAAATCATAATGCACGTGCATGTGCATATGCATGCGAATTTGAAGGTGAATGATAATAAATAATAAATTATAAATAATAATTCATGTGAATTGCATGCATATGTCCATGTGCATGCGAATGATAATAAATAATAAATAAGAACACACATCCAAGTGCATGTGCATGTGCATGTGCATGTGCATGTGCATGTGCATGTGCATGTACATGGTAATAACCAATAAATAATAACAAAGTCCACATGAATATGAATTTTCATGTGAATGATAATAAATAAAAAATAATAACACATGTGATAATATAATAATGCAAGTGCATTGCGTGTGCACGTGCATGAGAATAAATAATAATAACACATGTGATAATAGAATAACACAAGTGAATTGCATTTTCATGTGCATGGTAATAAATAATATATAATAACGCACATGTATGTGCATTTACATGTAATGATAATGATAATGCCACATGCACGTGCATGGTAATAAATAATAAATAACAACGCATGTGCATGCACATTTGTATTTGATGATACAAACAACAACAACAACAATATCAACAACAACAACAACAAAAACAACAAAAACAACAAAAACAACAAAAATAATAGAATAACTCAAGTTCATTGCATGTGCAGGTGCATTGTAGTAAATAATAAATAAATAACAGTAAATAAGAACGCACATGCTTGTGCATGTGCATTTACATTTGATAATAATATTAACAATACTAATTGTAATAATAATAATAATAATAACGCATGCATGTGCATTGTAATAAATAATAAATAACAACGCACATGCATGTGGATTTCCATGTGATAATGATGATAATAATAATAATAATAATAAAAAATAATAATAATACAAGTGCATTGCATATACATGTGCATGGTAATAAATAATAAATAATAACGCACGTGCATATGCATTTGCTTGTGATGATAATAATAATACCCACAGTAGTAGTAGTAGTAGTGATAATAGTAGTAGAACCAATGCATGTGATAATAGAATATTGCATGTCCATTATGTGGGCATGTGCATGGTAATAAATAATAATGTGTGTGCATTGCATTTGTATGTGATGATGATGACGATGATAATAATAATAATAATAACATTATTATTAATAATAACAACGCATGTGATAATAGAATAACGCACATGCCTTGAATGTGCGTGTTTAGGTATTTGCATGTGCATTTGCATGTGATGATAACAACAACAACAACAACCACAACCACAATAATAATAATAACAATAAGAATAAAAATTTATGTGATAATAAAATAACATGTGTGCATTGCATGTGCGCGTTCATGGTGATAAAAAATAAATAATAATGCACATTCATGTGTGTGTGCATGTACATGAGATGATAATAATAATAATAATAATAACAATAAAAATAATAAAAATAAAAATAACAACAATGCATGTGATAATAGGATAACACACGTGCATTGCATGTTCAGTGCATGATAATAAATAATAACTCATAGCACATGTGATGATAATAATAACAATAATATTAATATTCATAATAATAGTGCATATGATAATAGAATAACGCACATGTATTAAATGTGCGTGTGTATAGAAATAAATAATAACGCACATGCATTTGCATTTTCCTTTGATGATAATAACAATAATAACAATAATAATAAAAATGCATGTGATTATAGAATAATGTAGGTGTGTTGCATGTGCGCGTGCATGGTAATAAATAATAATGGACGTGCATGTGCATTTGCATGTGATGATAATAATAATAGTAATAATAGTAATAATAATAATAATAATAATAAAACAACAATAACATATTCATGTGCATGGAAATAAATAATAAATAATAAATAATAATTCATTTACATCTCCATTTGCATGTGATGAAAATAATAATAATAGTAATAGTAACAACAATAATGATAATTGTAATAATGATAATGATAATAATGATAATGATAATAATAACGTGTGTGGTAATAGAATAACACACGTCCTAACAAACCCAAACAAAACCTAACAAACCCTAACAACCACTAATAACCCCTAAGAACCACTAATAAACCCAAATAACACCTGAAACCCACTATTAAACCCTAAAACCCTAATAAACACTAATAAATCATAATAACCTGTAATAAACCCTAAAAAATCTTATTAGACTCTAATAAATGCTATAAAATCCCGAAAACCCCTAATATACAATAAAAACACCATTCAACCATAATAAATCCTAATAATCACTAAAAACCCTAACAAACCTGGAAAAACACTACAAAACCCACCAAATAATAGCCTACAAAACCCTAAAACCCACTAATAAACCCTAACAAACCTTAATAACCCCATAATAAATCGTAACAAACCCTAACAACCCCAAATAAATCGTAACAAATCATAAAAACTCCAAATAAATCGGAACAAACTGAAAAAAACAATAAAAACCCCTAATAAACCGCAATAAACCATAACAAATCATAATAAACCATAATAAATCGTAATAAACCCACATACACATTAATAAACCCTACTAAATAAAATAAACTCTAAGAAACCCGAATAAATCCTAAATAACACTAAAAAATGTTGATAAACCCTAGAAAAAGCTATTAATGCCTACAATAGCCCAATAGAACGCTAATTTACAGTAAAAAACACTAATAAACCGTAACAAACCCTAAAGAACACTAATAAACCCTAAAGGACCCTAATAAATCCTAAAGAACCATAATAAAATCTAAAGAACACTAAAAAATCCTAAGGAACCCAAAAAACACTAAAACACATTACATAATCCCTAAAAACTGCTACAATACCCAAACAAACCCTAAAACACACAAAAAAACCCAAACAACCCCTATCAATCATGAAAAAACAAATAAACCCTTAAAACCCCCCAAAAACCCATTGGTAACCCATCAAATACCATTAAAATCATAAACACCCGCAAACAACCCTTAAAAACCCAAAAAACCACTGCAAACCATAAATAACCATTAAAACCATAAAAAGGCAACAAATAGATACATAAACCCAAAAAACATTAGATAAACCCTAAAAATGCAACATAAACCCTAAAAATGCAACATAAACCCTAAAAATGCAACATAAACCCAAAAAATGCAACATATACCCAAAAAACGCTACATAAACCCAAAAAGCACTACATAAACCCTAGAACCATAACATAAACCCTAAACAACGCAAAATAAACATTAAAAAATGCTACATAAAACCTAAAAACACAACATAAACCCTAAAAACACTACATGAACCCTAAAGACGTTACATAAACCATAAAAAATGCAACATAAATGTTGCATCACCCCAAAAAACGCTACATAAACCCAGAACACGCAACATAAACCCTAAAAAATGCTACATAAAACCAAAACCCTAAACACACTACATAAACCCTAAAAACATCACATAAACCCTAAAAAATGCTACATTAAACCTAAAACTGCTAAATAAACACTAAAAGCGCTACATAAACACTAAAAATGCTACATAAACTCAAACAAAGCTACTAAAACACTAAAAATGCTACAAAAACCCTAAAGACGCTTCAAAACCCTTAAAAATATTAAACCCTAATAAACCATAATATAAAAAATTAAACCCTAATAAACCCCTAATAAACTCAAATAATCCCTAAAAATTCCCTTATAATCCCTAAAAACCCTAAGAGACTCTACTCAACCCTAATAAAACCCCAAAAATACCTAATAAACCCTAATAAATGATAATAAAACCTAATAAACCCTAAAAACATGTTAAGAAAACCTAAACAACCCTGAACAACCCTAATAGACACTAATAAACACTAATAAACCATAATAAACCCCAAACAAACCCAAAAAATCCCTAATAAACCATAAGTAAATCCAAATAAACCCTACCCAACCCTAACAAACCTTAACACACCATAATGACCCCTAATAAAACCCTACAAAACCCTAATAACAAAAACATACGCTAGTATACCTTAAAAAATCCCTAGAAACCCTTATAAACCCTAATATAACCAAATAAACCCTAAAAATGCTCATAAACAAAAAAAATGGTCACAAACAATAAAAACACACTATATTTCCTAAAAAGACCTAAAAACACAATATAACCTAATAAAGACAAAAAAGGCTAATATACCTAAAAAATCACTAGAAACCATAATAAACCATAATAAACTCTAATATAACCTAAGAAACCCTAAAACTCTCACAAAAAAACAAAACACTCACAAACAATAAGAAACACTATATTATCTAAAAAGACTAAACAAACACTAATATAACCTAATAAAATAGAAAAACTAATAAACCCCTAATAAACCCTAAAAATCCCTAATAAACCCTAATAAAAACTAAAAAACCCTAATAAAACCATACTAAAACCCTCAAAATACATTCTCAACCCTAAAAAACCTTGACACACCATAATAAAACATAATAAAACCCAATTATGCACCAATAAACAAAAAAACTTAAACAAACCATTAAAAAGCCCTATAAACCCTAATAAACCATAAAAAATTATAATAAAACCTAATAAACCATAAAAATGCTCACAAACACTAAAAACACGATAATAAAACCTAGAAAGTCTAAACAACCCCTCATATATATTAACAAACACTAAAAAACACTCATATACCGCAATAAAAACACTAACAAACCCTAGTAAATCCTAAAAATCCCGAACAAACCCTAATAAACACTACTAAACCCTAATAAACCCTAGGAAAACCCAAATGATACCTACTCAACCATAATAAAACCATAAAAATACCTACTCAACCCTAATAAACCTTAATACACTATAATAAACCCTAATAAACCCCACTAAACCCTAAAAAACGCAAATATACCATTAAAAGCCCCAAAAGCTGTAATAAATGCTAATAAAACCTAACAAAGCTTAAAATCACTAATAAACCCTAATAAACATTACTAAACCCTAAAAACCCCTAATATACCCTCTTAAAATTTAATAAAACGTAATGAATGATAATAAGCCCTAATAAATCCTAAAAATACCCAAATATGCCATAATATACAATAATATACCCTAATAAACCCAACTCAATCCTTAGAAACCCCTAAATATACCTAATAAACCCTAATAAACCTTTACACACCATAATAAACCCTAATAAAATCTTAATAACCCCCCACCAAACCCTAAAAACGCTAATATACCATTAAAAACCCTAAAACCCTAAAAAACCATAATGAATGTTAATAACACCTATTTTTTTTTAAATACTAGTAAACCATAAAAATACATCTAATAATAATAATAGTAATAACGCACGTGCCTGTGCATGGTTTAAAAAATAAATCTTAACGTATGTGCATGTGCATATGCCTGCGCATTTTCATGTGAATGATAATAAATAATAAATTATAAATAATAACGTATGTGAATTACATGTGTATGTGCATGTGTATGTGAATGAAAATAAATAATAAATAATAATGCACATCCAAGTGCATGTGCATGTGCATGTGCATAGTAATAAATAATAAATAATAACCAAATCCACATGAATGTTCATTTTCATGTGAATGTTAATAAATAATAATTAATAACACATGTGATAATAGAATAATGCACATGAATTGTGTGTGCACGTGCATGGGAATAAATAATAATAACACATGTGATAATAGAATAATGCAAGTGCGTTGCATTTTCATGTGCATGATAATAAATAATATATAATAACGCACGTGCATGTGCATTTAGATGTAGTTATAATGATAATGATGTATGCACATGCATGGTAATAAATAATAAATAACAATGCATGTGCTTGTGCATTTGTATTTGATGATACAAACAATAATAATAATAATAATAATAATACTAATAAAATAATAACACAAGTGCATTTCATGTGCACGTGCATAGTAGTAAATAATAAATAAAGAATAGTAAGTAAGAACGCACATGCATGTGCATGTGCCTTTACATTTGATGATAATATTAATAATACTGATTGTAGTAATAATAATAACGTATGCACGTGGATGGTAATAAATAATAAATGACAACACACATGCATGTGAATTTTCATGTGATAATGATAATAATAATGATAATAATAATAATAATAATAATAATAATAATAATAATAATAATAATAATAATAACTGTGATAATAATATTAATAAAAGAATAATAAAAGTGCATTGCATATGCACGTGCATGGTAATAAATAATAAAAAATAACGCACATGCATCTACATTTGAATGTGATGATTGTCATAACAACAACAGTAGTAATAATAGTAGTGGTGGTGGTGATAATAGTATTAGTACTAATTCTTGTGATAATAGAATATTTCATGTGCATTACGTGTGCACGTGCATGGTAATAAATAATAACGCCCGTGCATTACATTTTCATGTGATGATGATGATGATGATAATATTAATAATAATAATAATAATAACAACTCATGTGATAATAGAATAACGCACATGCATTGAATGTGTGTGTATGTGCATTCGCATGTGCATTTTCATGTGATGATAATAACAACAACAACCACAATAATAATAATAACAATAATAATAACCACACATGTGATAATAAAATAACATGGGTGCATTTCATGTGCACGTTCATGGTAATAAAAATATAATAAAAATGCACATGCATGTGCATGTTCATGTGGATGAGATGATGATAATAATAATAATAGTTACAGTAATAATATGTTATAGTTGTTTGAAAAAACAGCAGGCGGGACAAAAATGATAGAAATGGGGTCTTGAAAAACCTAACAAATCACAGATTCATTGAAAAGGGCGCAACTTATTCTTCGGGTGTCAATATCCGCTCTGTGAATAGTAAAACAGAATCTCATGGAACGAACTACGATAAAAATAGGTGTCAGAGGCCAAACAGACACACATAGAAGAAGTTAGGAAAATTTAAAGAAAAATTCGACAGGGATCCGTACAATAAAATGGAGTTTTGGAGGACTTCTGATGGGTTTCTATGATTTTAGGGTCTCAAAAAAGACTTGAACTATGTTCAAGTCATCCTCATACATAGATCTCTTCGCTAATTTTGATTTGATATGTGGTAGAGCACAAACGGACTACGAGAGAGAAAGTTATGGTCGTTTGAAGTTAGACTTTTTTTAGAGTGGTATAACTAATATTTCTTATATTTATTTGATCTTCTCATAGTTTCTACTAAACTTGGTCCTCACTCATCTCACGATCTTCTATTTGACTGGTCACAACACTCAAACGGATAGTTGAAGGAGAAGTTATGCCTATTTTAGTGAGTTGCGGGTTTCTTTGGTTTTTAGGCACTAGGAGAGTTGCTCAATTTAAAACAACAATAAATTCTGCTACGTGTGTTTATTTTGGATCTACCACATATCAAATCGAATATTGTGAAAATATACCCACTCTGGTAACCACTGGAACCCTTTCTGACATTCTTCAACCCCCCAAAAGACCCGATCTCCATTTGGATGGTCAGAAGATTTGTTTCTAGTGTCTGTTTTGCAATAACTTCTTCTATGGGTGTCCATTTTGCCTCTACCACATATCAAATTGAAGCTTGTGACTAGACCTACACTCCTATAACCACTAAATCACCTTCTCACATCCTTGAAGGCCCAAAAGGTACATAAACTCTCCAAAAGACCATAACTTCTACTCTGGGAGTCCGTTTTGCCTCTACCATATATAAAATCGAAGCTTTCGACTAGATCTACACATCTCTGACCAATAGGAACACCTTATCAAGTTCTTCAAGTCCCAAAAGGTCCTTAAGTCCTCCAAATGACCATAACTTCTTCTCTGGGGGTCCGTTTCACCTCTATCACATATCAAATTGAATCTTGAAACTAGCTCTAAACATCTGTGACAACCATGAACAACTAAATAACCCTATCCCACCATGAATAACCCCATAAACACTAAAAACCATTAAAAACCAAGAAAAACCCTAACAAACCCAAAAAAACTCTAACAAACCCTAAAAACCCTAAAAAACCCTAACAAACCCTAACAAACCCCAAAAAATACTAAAAAACATAACAAACCCTAACAAACCCTAAAAAATGATAACAAACCCTAACAAACCCCAAGAAGCACTAAGAAACCCCAATAAACACAAAAAACCCCCGAAGAAACCCTAAAAACCCCTAAGAAACCATTACAAAACCCTAAAAACCCTAACAAAACCCTAAGCGAACCTAAGAAACACCAACACACCCTTAGAAACCCTGACACACCCTTAGAAAACCTAAAACACCCTTAGAAACCCAATCACACACTTAGAAACCCCAACACACCCATAGAAACCCCAAAACAACCTTAGAAACCCTTAGAAACCATAGCACACCCTTATAAACCCTAACCTGCCCATAAAAACCCTAACCCACCCTTAGAAACCCTAACACAACTTTAGCAACCCTAACAAACCCTTAGACACCCTAAATAACTCTAATAAGAATAAATAAATCCTAAAAACCCTACCAACCAATAATAAACCATTATAAACCTAATAAACCCTAAAACCCACTACTAAACCCTAATAAACACTAACAAATCGTAATAAACCCTAAAACCCCTATTAGACCCCAATAAAAGTTAAAATATACATAAAAACCCAAATACACAACAAAAATGATTTCAAACCATTCAAAATGCTAATATTTGCCAAAAAAACCCAAACAAACTCAGAAAAACCTGAAAAAACCCTAAAAACCCGAAAAAACCCAAAAAACCCAAAAAACCCAAAAAACCCAAAAAAACCCTAAAACCCTAAAAAATCCTAAAAACCCTAAAAAACCCCTAAAACCCCTAAAAACACTAAAAAACGAAAAAAACCTACAAAAACCTAAAAAACCCTAAAAAACTTCAAAAAACCTCAAAAAACGCTAAAAACGCTAAAAACCCCTAAAAATGCTAAAAAACCCTTAAAAGCCTAAAAATGACTAAAAAACTCTAACCAACACTATGAAACCCTTAAAACCCATAATAACCCCTTGAAAACCCTAAAAACCTCAAAAGAAACCCTAATACACCATAAAGAACCCTAAAAACCCTAAACAACCACTAAAGTCGCTAACAATGCTACATAAACCCTAAAAAATGCTACAAAAAACAGAAAAATGCGTCAAAACCCAAAAAATGCAACAAAACCCCAGAAAACACTAAAATAACCCTAACAAAGCATAAAAAATCCAAACACGCCCATAAAACCCTAAAAAATGCATAAAACCCCAAACACCTCAAACAAGCCGTAACAAACACTAAAAATCCTAAAAAACCTAACAAACCCTAACAACCACTAATAACCCCTAAAAACCACTAATAGACCCTAATAACCCCTAAAACCCACTATTAAACAATAAAAACCCTAATAAACACTATTAAATCGTAATAACCTGTAATAAGCCCTAAAAAACACTATTAGACCCTAATAAATGCTACAAAAGCCCTAAAACCCCTAATATATAATAAAAAACACTATTAAACCATAATAAACCATAATAATAATCACTAAAAACCCTAACAAACTTGACAAAACCCTAAAAAATCCTCCAAATAATAGCCTACAAAACCCTACAACCAACTAATAAACCCTAACAAACCCTAATAACCCCAATATAAATCATAACAAACCCTAACAACCCCAAAATAAATCGTAACAAATCTTAACAATGCCTAAAAATTTCTAAAATATGCAAACAAACCCTAAAATACACTAAAAACCCTAACAACACCTATCAATCCCAAAAAAAACAAATAAACCCATAACCCCCCCCCCCAAACCATTAAAAACCATCAGATACAATAAAAAACCATAAACACCCGTTAACAAACCTTAAAAACCCTAAAAAAACTACAAACCATAAACAACCATTAAAACCCTAATAAAGGCTTCAAATAGAAACATATGCCCTAAAAACATTACATAAACCCTTAAAAATGCAACAAAAACCCTAAAAACGCAACATAAACAAAAAATGCAACATAAACCCAAAAAACGCTACATAAACCCTAACATCACTAAATAAACCCTAGAACTGTAATATAAACCCTAAAAAACACAACATAAACCCTAAAAAATGCAACATAAACATTAAAAAATGCTACATAAAACCTAAAAACAGAAAATAAACCCTAAAAACACTAGATGAACCCTAAAAATGTTACATAAACCCTAAAAAATTCAACATAAATGCTACATCACACCTAAAAACGCTACATACACCTAGAAAATGCAACATAAACATAAAAAATGCTACATAAAACCTAAACCCCAAACAAGCTACATAAACCCTAAAAACATTACATAAACCCAAAAAATGGTACATAAAATCTAAAACTACTAACTAAACCCTAAAAATGATAAATAAACACTAAAAATGCTACATAAACTCTAACAACGCTACACAAACCCTAAAAATGCTACAAAAACCCTAAAGACGCATTAAAACTCTCAAAAATATTAAACCCTAATATACCATAATATTTAAAAATTAAACCCTAATAAACCCCTAATAAACTCTAATAATCCCTAAAAACACCTTATAATCCCTAAAAACCCTAAGAAACTCTACTCAACCCTAATAAAAACCCAAAAATACCTAATAAACCCTAATAAATAATAATAAAATCTAATAAACCCTAAAAAAATGTTAAGAAAACCTAAAAAACCCTAACCAACCCTAATAGACACAAATAAACACTAATAAACTCTAATAAATCCCAAAAAACACAAAAAGACCTAATAAACCATAAATATATCCAAATAAACCCTACTGAACCCTAACAAACCTTAACACACCATAATAAACCCTAATAAAACCATAATAAAACCCTAAAAATATCTACTCAACCCTAATAAACCTTGACACACCATAACAAAACCTAATAAAACCCAACTAAACCCCAATAAACAAAAAAACACAAACAAACCATTAAAAATCCCTAGAAACCCTAATAAACCATAATAAATTTAAATAAAATCTAATAAACCATAAAAATTTCTCACAAACACTAAAAACATGCTAATAAAACCTAAAAAGTCATAACAACCCCTCATATATATTAACAAAAACTAAAAAACACTCATATACCCTAATAAAAACACTAACAAATCGTAGTAAACCCTAAAAATCCCTAAAAAACCCTAATAAAGCATACTCAACCCTAATAAACCCTAATAAAACCTTAAAGATACCGACTCAACCCAAATAAAACCCTAAAAATACCTACTCAACCCTAATAAACCTTAGCACACCACAATAAACCATAATAAACCCCACTAAACCCTAAAAAATGCAAACATGCCATTTAAAAGCCCAAAAACCCCTAATAAATGCTAATAAAACATAACAAAGCTTAAAAGCGCTAATAAACCTGAATAAACACTACTAAACACTAAAAACCCTAATATACCCTCTTAAAAATTAATAAACCATAATGAACCATAATAAACCCTAATAAGTCCTAAACATACCCAAATATACCATTATATACCATTATATACCCTAATAAACCCAAATCAATCCTAATAAAACCCTAAAAATTCCTAATAAACCCTAATAAGATTTGACACACCATTATAATCCCTAATAAAATCCCAATAACCCCAACTAAACCCTAAAAAATGCTAATGTACCATTAAAAATCCTAAAACCCTAAGAAACCATAATAAATGTTAACAACACCTAAAAATTCAAAAAATGATAGTAAACCCTAAAAATAACTCTAATAATAGTAGTAGTAATAGCGCACATGCATGTGCATGTGCATGTGCATGTCCATGGTTTAACTAATAAATCATAACGCACATGCATGTGCATATGCCTGCGCATTTGCATGTGAATGATAATAAATTATAAATTATAACACATGTGAATTCAATGTGTATGTGCATGTGCATGTGAATGATAATAAATAATAAATAATTATGCACATACAAGTGCATGTGCATGTGCATGGTAATAAACTATAAATAATGACCAAGTCCACATGAATGTGCATTTCCATGTGAATGATAATAAATAATAAATAATAACAATGTGATAATATAATAACACACATGCATTGTGTGTGTACGTGCATTAGAATCGATAATAATAACACATGTGATAATATAATAATGCAAGTGCATTGCCTTTGCATGTGCATGATAATAAATAATATATAATAACACACATGCTTGTGCATTTACATGTAATGATAATGATAATGACGCATGCACGTGCATAGTAATAAATAATAAATAACAATGCATGTGCATGTGCATTTGTACTTGATGATACAAACAACAACAACAACAACAACAACAACAACAATAATAATAATAGAATAACACAAGTGCATTTCATGGGCACGTGCATAGTATTAAATAATAAATAAACAATAATAAATAAGAACGCACATGCATGCGCATGTTCATTTACATTTGATGATAATATTAATAATACTAATTGTAATAATAATAATAATAATAATAACCCATGCACGTTCATGGTAATAAATAACAAATAAAAACGCACGTGAATGGGAATTTTCATGTGATAATGATAATAATAATGATAATAATAATAATAATAATAATAATAATAATAATAATAATAAATGTGATAATAATAATAATAATAAAATTATAATACAAGTGCATTGCATATGCACGTACAAGGTAATAAATAATAAATAATAACGCAGGTGCATCTACATTTTCATGTGATGATATTAAAAATAACAGCAGTAGTAATAATAATAGTAGTGGTGGTGATAATAGTAGAAGTACTAATGCATATGATAATAGAATATTGCATGTGCATTACGTGTGCATGTGTATGGTAATAAATAACAACTCTCGTGCATTGCATTTTCATGTGATAATGATGATGATGATGATAATAATAATAATATTAATATTAATAACAATGCATGTGAAAATAGAATAATGCACATTCATTTAATGTGCGTGTATGTGCATTTGGATGTGCATTTTCATGTGATGATAACAACAACAACAACAACAACAACCACAATAATAATAATAACAATAATAATAACAACGCATGTGATAATAAAATAACGTGTGTGCATTGCATGTGCACATGCATGGTAATAAAAATATAATAATAACACACGTGGACGTGCATATGCATTTGCATGAGATGATGATGATAATAATAATAATAATAACAACAACAATAATAATAAGTTATAGTTTTAAAAAACAACAAACATGATAAAAGTGCTAAAAATGGTGTCTTGAAAATCCTAACAGATCACAGAGTCATTAAAAAAGGAATAACTTATTCTTCAGGTGTCCATTTCTGCTCCGTGAATAGTCAAACTAAATCTCATGGAATGAACTATGATAAAAACAGGTGCAAGAGGCCAAACAGACACACAGATCAGAAGTTATGGCCATTTTATGAAAACTTTGACCAGGATCCGGACATGGAAATGGAGTTTTGGAGGCCTTATGATGTGTTTTTGGGATTTTAGGGACCCAAAAATGACTTGAAATTTGTTAAAGTTATCCTTCTGTGTGTATCTCTTCATTGCCTTCGATTTGATATGGGGTAGAGCTCAAACTGAAAACCGGAGTAAAAGTGATGGCCGTTTGAAGTTAGACTTTTTTTGGAGTGGTATTACTAATATATCTTCTGTTTCTTTGATCTTCTCACAGTTTCAATTAGACATGGTCCTCACTCATCTCACGAGCTTCGATTTTACTAGTCACAATGCTCAAACGGACAACCGAAGGAGAAGTTATGTCTATTTTAGTGAGTTGTGGGTTTCTTAGGTTTTTAGGCGCTAGGAGGGTTGCTCAATTTAAAAAGACAATAACTTCTTCTACGTGCGTTCATTTTGTCTCTACCTCATATCAAATCGAATATTGTGAAACGATACACACTCTAGTAACCACTGGAACCCTTTCTGAAATTCTTCAACCCCCAAAAAGACCCAAAATCCCTTTAGATGGTCAAAAATTGGCTTCTGGTGTCTGTTTTGCAATAACTTCTTCTATGGGTGTCTGTTTTGCCTCTACCACATATCAAATCTAAGCTTGATACTAGACCTACAATCCTATAACCACTGAAGCACCTTCTCATATCCTTGAAGGCCCAATAAGGTACTTAAACCCTTTAAAAGACCATAACTTCTACTCCGGGAGTCCATTTTGCCTCTACCACATATCAAATTGAAGATTCTGACTAGATCTACACATCTGTGACCAATAATAACACCTTATCACATTCTTAATGACCCAAAAGGTCATTAAGTACTCTAAATGACCATAACATCTACTCTGGGTGTCCGTTTCACCTCTACCATGTATCAAATTGAAGCTTGTGACTAGCTCTACACATCTGTGACAACCATGAACAACTAAATAACCATAACAAACCACGAATAACCCCATAAACACTAAAAAACATTAAAAACCACGCAAAACCCTAACAAACCCTAAAAAACACTAACAAACACTAACAAACCCCAACAAACCCAAACAAACCCTAACAAACCCCAAAAAAACCTAGAAAACATAACAAACCATAAAAAAACCCTAACAAACCCTTACAAGACCTAACAAACCCCAATAAGCACTATGAAACCCCAATAAACACAAAAAAACCCGAATAAACTTTAAAAACCCCTAAGAAACCCTAACATAACCCTAAAAACCCTAACAAAACCCTAAGCAAACCTAATAAACACTAACACATGCTTAAAAACCCTAACACACCCTTAGAAACCCCAACAAACCCTTAGAAACCCTCGCACACCCTTAGAAACCCCAACGCACCCATAAAACCCTAATACAACCTTAGAAACCCTTAAAAACCATAGCACACCCTTAGAAACCCTAACCCACCCATAAAAATCCTAACCAACCCATAAAAACCCTAACACACCCTTAGAAACCCTAAAAAACCCTTAGACACCCTAAATCACTATAATAAGATCTAATAAATCCTAACAAACCCTACCAACCCATAATAAACCATAATAAACCTTAATAAACCCTAAAGCCCACTACTAAACCCTAATAAACACTAATAAATCGTAATAAACCCTAAAAACCCAATTAGACCCCAATAAAAGCTACAAAATACAAAAAAACCCAAATATAAAACAAAAAACACTATTAAACCATTCAAAATGCTAATATTCACAAAAAACCCTAACAAACCCGGTAAAACCTGACAAAAGCCTAAAAAACCACAAAAATCCAAAAAAAACCTAAAAACTCTAAAACCCCCCAAAACCCCTAAAAAATCCTAAAAACCCTGAATACCCCTATAAAACCCTAAAACCCCTAAAAACTGAAAAAATTGAAAAACCCGAAAACAAACCTAAAAAACCCTAAAAAAACCTGAAAACCCTAAAAAACCCCTAAAAACCTAAAAACCACTAAAAACGCTAGAAACCCCTAAAAAGCCTAAAAATGCCTAAAAAACTATAACCAACCCTATGAATTCCTTAAAACCCTAAACCCCCCCTAGAAAACCCTAAAAACCTCAAAAGAAACCCTAATACAGCATCAAGAACCCTAAAAGACCCTAAAAGACCCTACAGAACCCTAAAGAACCACTAAAGCCACTGACAACGCTATATAAACCCTATCAATTGCTAAAAAAATATGAAAAATGCTTCAAAATACACAAAACACAACAAAGCCCCAAAACACCAAAACAACCCTAACAAAGCATAAAAAATCCAAACACACCCATAAAACCCAAAAAAACTCATAAAACCCCAAACAACTCAAACAAATCGTAACAAACCCTACAAACTCTAAAAAACCCTAAAAACCACTAATAACGCCTATGAACCACTAATAAACCCTAATAACCCATAAAACCCACTATTAAACCCTAAAAACCCTAATAAAAACAAATAATTCTTAATAACCTGTAACAAACCCTAACAAACTCTGTTAGAACCTAATAAATGCTAAAAAATCCCTCAAACCCCTAATATACAATAAAAAATACTATTAAACCATAATAAACCCTAATAGTCAGTAAAATCACTAACAAACCCGACAAAACGTTACAAAAATATCCAAATAATTACATACAAAACCCTACAACCCACTAATAAACCCTAAAACCCCTAATAACCCCCAAAATAAATTGTAACAAACCCTAACAACCCCAAATAGATTGTAAACAATCCTAACAATGCCAAATAAATCGTAACAAACTGAAACAAACCATAACAAACCCGTAATAAACCCCAATAAACCCTAACAAATCATAATAAAACCTAATAAATTGTAATAAACCCAAATACATGTTCCTAAACCCTAATAAATAAAATAATCCCCAATAAACCCTAATAAATCCTAAATAACCCTATAAAAGGCTGATAAACCCTAGAAAATGCTATTAATGCCTACAAAAGCCCAATAAAACCCTAATATACAATAAAAACGCTAATAAACTGTAACAAATCCTAAAGAACACTAATAAACCCTAAAGAACCCTAATAAATTCTAAAGAACCATATTAAACTCAAAACAACACTTAAAAACACTAAAGAACCCAATAAAATGCTAAAACACATTATATAAACCCAAAAAACTGCTACAATACCCAAACAAACCCTAAAACACACTAAAAAACTCTAACAACCCCTATCAATCCCAAAAAACAAATAAACCCACAAACCCCCCAAAACCATTAAAAAGCCATCAAATACCCTAAAAACCATAAACATCTGTTAACAACCCTTAAAACCCTAAGAAACACTACAACCATAAAAAACCATTAAAACCCTTGAAAACGCTTCAAATAGATACATAAACACTAAAAATGTTACATAAACCCTAAAAAATGCAACAAAAACCCTAAAAACGCTACATAAACCAAGAAAAACAGCATAAACCCAAAGAACAATACATAAACCATAAAACCACTACATAAACTCTAGAACTGTAACATAAACCCTAAAAAACACAACATAAACCCTGAAAAACGCAACATAAACATTAAAAAATGCAATATAAAACCTAAAAACACAACATAAACCCTAAAAACACTACATGAACCCTAAAAACGTTACATAAACCCTAAAAAATGCAACATAAATGCTACATAACCCCTAAAAATGCTCCATAAACCTAGAAAAGACAACATAAACCCAAGAAAATGCTACATAAAACCTAAACCCTAAACACGCTACATAAACCCTAAAACGTTACATAAACCCTAAAAATGATACATAAACCTAAAACCACTAACTAAACCCTAAAAATGCTACATAAACACTAAAAATGCTACATAAACTCTAACAACGCTACACAAACCCTAGAAAATTCTACAAAAACTCTAAAGACGCTTTAAAACCCTCAAAAATATTAAACCATAATATACCATAATATAAACAATTAAACCCTAATAAACCCCTAATAAGCCCCTAAAGAACCACTAAATCCACAAACAACACTACATAAACCCTAAAAATTTCCACAAAAAACCGAAAAATGCTTCAAAACCCACAAAACGCAACAAAAACACAAAAAACGCTAAAACAACCCTAATAAAGAATAAGAAATCCAAACACACCCATACAACCCAAAAAAACGAAAAAACCACCAAACAACTCAAACAAATCGTAAAAAACCCTAAAAACCCTAACAAAACCTAACAATCCCCAATAACCACTAATAACACCAAAGAACCACTAATAAACCATAATAACCCCTAAAACCCACTATTAAACCCTAAAACCCCTAATAAACACGAATAAATCATAATAAACTATAATAAACCCTAAAAAACTTTATTGGACCCTAATAAATGCTACAAAATCCCTAAAACCCCTAATATACAATAAAAACACTATTAAACCATAATAAACCCTAATAATCACTAAAACCCCTAACAAACCTGAAAAAACGCTATAAAAACCTCCAAATAATAGCCTACAAAACCCTACAACCATCTAAAAACCCATAACAACCCTAATAACCCCAAAATAAATTGTAACAAACCCTAAAAACCCCAAATAATCGTAACAAATCCTAACAACGCTAAATAAATCGTAACAAACTGAAACAAACCATAACAAACCCCTAATAAACCACAATAAACCCTAACAAAGCATAATAAACCCTAATAAATTGTAATAAACCCAAATACACGTTACTAAACCATAATAAATAAAATAAACCCTAATAATCCCTAATAAATCACAAATAACCCTAAAAAAGGTTGATAAACCCTAGAAAAAGCTATTAATGCCTACAAAAGCCCAATAAAACCCTAATATACAATAAAAATGCTAATAAACTGTAAAAAATCCTAAAGAACACTAATAAAACCTAAAGAACCCTAATAAACCCTAAAGAACCGTATTAAACTCTAAAGAACACTAAAAAACCCTAAAGAACCCAAAAATGCTAAAAACACATTATATAAACCCTAAAACTGCTACAATACCCCAAAAAAACCCTAATAAACTGTACTCAACCCTAATAAAACCTAAAAAGTCATAACAAATCCTCATATATATTAATAAAAACTAGAAAACACTCATATACATTAATAGAAACACTAACAAACCTTAGTAAACCCTAAAAATCCCTAACAAACACTAATAAACTATACTCAACACTAATAAAACCTAATAAAACCTTAAAGATACCGACTTAACCCTAATAAAACACTAAAATACCTACTCAACCCTAATAAACCTTAACACACCATAATAAACCATAATAAACCCCACTAAACCCTAAAAACGGAAATATACCATTAAAAAGCACTAAAACCCCAAATAAATTCTAATAAAACCTAACAAAGCTTAAAACGCTAATAAACCCGAATAAACACTACTAAACACTAAAACCCCTAATATACCCTCTTAAAAACTAATAAACCATAATGAACCATAATAAACCCTAATAAAACTGAAACATACCCAAATATTCCATAATATACCATAATATACCCTAATAAATCCAACTCAATCCTAATAAAACCCTAAAAATACCTAATAAACCCTAATAAACCTTGACACACCATAATAACCCGAATACAATTCTAATAACCCCCACCAAACCCTAAAAAACTCTAATATACCATTAAAAACCCTAAAACCCTAATAAACCATAATAAATGTTAATAACACCTAAAAATCCTAAAAAATGATAGTAAACCCTAAAAATACCTCTAATAATAGTAGTAGTAATAACGCACGTGCATGTGCATTTGCATGTGCATGGTTTAAATAATAAATCATAACGCACGTGCATGTGCATATGCATGCGCATTTGCATGTGAATGATAATAAATTATAAATTATAAATAATAACGCATGTGAATTGCATGTGTATGTGCATGTGCAAGTGAATGATAATAAATAATAAATAATAACACACATCCAAGTGCATGTGCATGTGCATGTGCATGTGCATGTGCATGTATATGGTAATAAACAATAAATAATAATAAAGTCCACATGAATGTGCATTTTCATGTGAATGATAATAAATAATAAATAATAACACAGGTGATAATAGAATAATGCAAGTGCATTGCGTGTGCACATGCATGAGAATAAATAATAATAACACATGTGATAATAGAATAATGCAAGTGCATTGCATTTTCTAGTGCATGGTAATAAATAATAAATAATAGCACACGTTTATGTGTATTTACAAGTAATGATAATTATAATGATGCATGCACGTGCATGGTAATAAATAATAAATAGCAAAGCACATGCATGTGCATTTGTATTTGATGATTCAAACAACAAAAACAACAACAATAATAAACCATAACAAATCCTAACAATGCCAAATAAATCGTAACAAACAGAAACAAACCATAACAAACCCCTAATAAACCGCAATAAACCCTAAAAAATCATAATAAACCCTAATAATTGTTATAATCCTAAATACACATTAATAAACCCTAATAAATAAAATAAAACCAATGAAACCCTAATAAATCCTAAATAACCCTAAAAAAGGTTGATAAACCCTAGAAAAAGATATTAATGCCAATAAAAGCCCAATAAAACCCTAATATACAATAAAAAATGCTAATAAACCATAAAAAACCTAAAGAACACTAATAAACCCTAAAGAACCCCAATAAACCCTAAAGAACCATAATAAACTCTAAAGAACACTAAAAAACCCGAAAGAACCCAAAAACCCTAAAAACCACTACAAACCATAAAAAACCATTAAAACCCTAAAAAAGGCAACAAATAGATACATAAACCCAAAAAACATTACATAAACCCAAAAAACGTTATATAAACCCTAAAAATGCAACAAAATCCCAAAAAATTAAACATAAACCCAAACAACGCTACATAAACCCAAAAGGCACTACATAAACCCAAGAACCATAACATAAACCCTAAATAACGCAACATAAACATTAAAAATGCTACATAAAACTTAAAAACACAATATAAACCCTAAAAACACTACATGAACCCTAAAAACGTTACATAAAAGCTAAAAAATGCAACATAAACACTACATCACCCCTAGAAACGCTACGTAAACCCAGAAAATGCAACATAAACCCTAAAAAATGCTACATAAAACCTAAACCCTAAACATGCTACATAAACCCTAAAAACAATATATAAACCCTAAAAAATGCTACATAAAACCTAAAACCTCTAACTAAACCCTAAAAGCACTACAAAAACACTAAAAACGCTACACAAACTCAAACAACGCTACACAAACACTAAAGAATTCTACAAAAACCCTAAAGACACATCCAAACCCTCAAAAATATTAAACCCTAATATACCATAATATAAAAAATTAAACCCTAATAAACCCCTAATAAACTCTAATAATCCCTAAAAATGCCGTATAATCCCTAAAACCCTAAGAGACTCTACAGAACCCTAATAAAACCCCAAAAATACCTAATAAACACTAATAAATGATAATAAAAACTAATAAACCCTAAAAACACGTTAAGAAAACCTAAAAAACCCCAACCAACCCTAATAGACATTAATAAACACCAATAAACTGTAATAAATTCCAAAAAAACCCCCTAAAAACCCCTAATAAACCATAAATAAATCCAAATAAACCCTACTCAACCCGAACAAACCTTAACACACCATAATGAACCCTAATAAAACCCTACAAAACCCTAAAAATGAAAACAAACGCTACTATACCATAAAAAATCCTTAAAAACCCTGATAAACTTTAATATAACCTAATAAACCCTAAAAATGATCATAAACAACAAAAAATGTTCACAAACAATAAAAACCCTCTATATTACCTAAGAAGACTTAAAAACACAAATATAACCTAATAAAGACAAAAAATGTTAATATACCTTAAAAATTCCTAGAAACCATAATAAACCATAATAAACTCTAAAATAACCTAAGAAACCCTAAAAACACTCACAAACAAAAACAGAACACTTGAAAATAATAAAAAATAGTATATTATCTAAAAATACTTAACAAACACTAATATAACCTAATAAAACAAAAAAACTAATAAACCCCCAACAAACCATAATAAACACTAAAAATCCCTAATAAACCCAAATAAAAACTAATAAACCCTAATAAAACAATAATGAAACCCTAAAAATACCTTCTCAGCCCTAATAAACCTTGACACACCATAATAAACCCAATAAATCCAACTAAAACCCAATAAAAAAACACAAACAAACCATTAAAAAGCCCTAGAAACCCTAATAAAAAATAATAAATTCTAATAAAACCTAATAAACCATAAAAAATGCTCACAAACACTAAAAAAATACTAATAAAACCTAAAAATTCTTAACAACCCCTCATATATATTAACAAAAACAAGAAAACACTCATATAACATAATAAAAACACTAACAAACCCTAGTGAACCCTAAAAATCCCTAACAAACCCTAATAAACACTACTCAACCCTAATAAACCCTAATAAAACCCTAAATATACCTACTAAACACTAATAAAACCCTAAATATACATACTCAACAGTAATAAACCTTAACACACTATAATAAGCTATAATAAACCCCATTAAACCCTAAAAAATGCAAATATACCATTAAAAAGACCTAAAATACCTAATAAATTATAATAAAACCTAAAAAGCATAAAATCACTAATAAACCCTAATAAACACTACTAAACCCTCAAAAAACCTAATATACCTTCTAAAAAATTAGTAAACCATAATGAACGATAATAAACCCTAATAAATCCCAAACATACCCATATACACCATAATATACCATAATATACCCTAATAAACCCAACTCAATCCTAATAAAACCCTAAAAATACCTAATAAACCTTAATAAACCTTCACACACCATAATAAACCCTAATAAAATCCTAATAACCCCCACTAAACCCTAAAAAATGCTAATATACCATTAAATACCCTAAAAACCTAACAAACCATAATAAATGATAATAACACCAAAAAAATTCTTAAAAATGCTAGTAATCCCTAAAAATACCTCTAATAATAATACTAGTAATAACGCATGTGCATGTGCATATGCATGTGCATGGTTTCAATAATAAATCATAACGCATGTGCATGTGCATATGCCTGCGCATTTTCAAGTGAATGATAATAAATAATAAATTATAAATAATAACGCTTGTGAATTTTATGTGTATGTGCATGTGCATTTGAATGATAATAAATAATAAATAATAATGCACATCCCTGTGCATGTGCGTGTGCATGTGCATGTTCATGGTAATAAACAATAAATAATAACCAAGTCCACATGAATGTGCATTTTCATGTGAATGATAATAAATAATAAATAATAACACACGTGATAATAGAATAATGCATGTGCATTGTGTGTGCACGTGCATGAGAATAAATAATAATAACACATGTGATAAAAGAATAACGCAAGTGTATTTCTTTTTCGTGCGCATAATAATAAATAATATATAATAACACACCTGCATGTGCATTTACATGTAATGATAATGGTAATGATGCATGCACGTTTATGGTAATAAATAATAAATAACAACGCACATGCATGTGCATTTGTATTTGATTATACAAACAAAAATAATAATAACAATAATAATAATAATAATAATTGAATAATGCAACTGAATTTCATGTGCACCTACATAGTAATAAATAATAAATAAATAATAATAAATAAGAACGCACATGCATGTGCATGTGTATTTACATTTGATGATAGTATTAACAATACTAATTGTAATAATACTAATAATAACGCATGCACATGCATGGTAATAAATAATAAATAACAATGCACATGCATGTGCATTTTCATGTGATAATGATAATAATAATGATAATGATAATAATAATAATAATAATAATAATTGTGATAATAATAATAATAATAAAATAATAATACAAGTGCATTGTATATGAACGTGCATGGTAATAAATAATAAATAATAACACATGTGCATCTACATTTTCATGTGATGATAGTCATAATAACAGCAGTAGTAATAATATTAGTAGTAGTGGTGATAATAGTAGTTGATCCAATGCATGTGATAATAGAATATTGCATGTGCATTATGTGTGCACGTGCATGGTAATAAATAATAACTCTCATGCATTCAATTTTCATGTGATGATGATGATGATGATAATAATAATAATAACAACAACAACAACGCATGTGATAATAGAATAACGCACGTGCATTGAATGTGCGTGTATGTGCATTCGCATGTGCATTTTCATGTGATGATAATAACAATAACAACAACAACAAAAACAACAACAACAACAACCACAATAATAATACTAACAATAATAATAACAATGCATCTGATAATAAAATAATGTGTGCTCATTACTTGTGCACGTGCATGGTAATAAAAATATAATAAAAATGCATGTGCATTTTCATGTGCATGTGGATGAGATGATGATAATAATAATAATAATTACAGTAATAATAAGTTATAGTTGTTTGAAAAAACAGTAGATAGAACAAAAATTCTAGAAATGGGGTCTCAAAAAACCTAACAAATCACAGAGACATTGCATAACTTCTTCTTTGGGTGTCCATTTCTGCTCCATTAATAGTAAAACTGAATCTCATGGAACGAACTACGATAAAAACAGGTGCCGGAGGCCGAACAAATACATAGATCAGAAGTTATTACCATTTTAAAAAACATTTCACAGGGGTACGTACATGGAAATAGAGTTTTGGAGGCCTTATGATGGTTTTCTGGGATTTTGGGGACTCAAACACGACATGAACTATGTTCAAGTCATCCTTATGCGTAGATCTCTTCGCTAATTTTGATTTGATATGTGGTAGAGCTCAAACAGACAACCGGAGTGAAAGTTATGGCCATTTGAAGTTGGACTTTTTTTGGAGTGGTATAACTAATATATCTTATATTTATTTGATCTTATCATAGTTTCTACTAAACTCGGTCCTCACTCATCTCACGAGATTTGATTTGACTAGTTAAACTGCTCAAACGAACATACGAAGGAGAAGTTATTCATATTTTATTGAGATGCAGGTTTCTTAGGTTTTTAGGCGCTAGGAGAGTTGCTCAACTTAAAACGACAACAACTTCTACTACGTGTGTTCATTTTGGATCTACCATATATCAAATCAAATATTGTGACAAGATACACACTATGGTAACCACTGAAACCCTTTCTGACATTCTTCAACCACCAAAAGGACCAAAAATCCCTTTGGATGGTCTAAATATTGGCTTCTAGTGTCCGTTTTGCAATTACTTCTTCTATGGGTGTCTATTTTGCCTCTACCACATATCAATTCGAATCTTGCGACTAGAACTACACTCATATAACCACTGAAGCACCTTATCACGTCCTTGAAGGCCCAAAAAATTACTTAAACCCTCTAAAAGACCATAACTTCGACTCCGGGTGTCCGTTTTTCCTCTACCATATATCAAACCGAAGGTTTCGAATAGATATACACATATGTGACCAATAGGAACACCATATCACGTTCTCAAAGTATCAAAAGGTCCTTAAGTCTTCCAAATGACCATAACTTCTACTCTGGGTGTCTGTTTCACCTCTACCACATATCAAATTGAAGCTTGCGACTAGCTCTACACATCTGTGACAACCATGAACAACTAAATAACCCTAAAAAACATGAATAACCCCATAAACACTAAAAACCATTAAAAACCATGAAAAACACAAACAAACCCTACCAAACACTAACAAACCCTAACAAACCTTAACAAACCCTAACAAACCCAAACAAACACTAACAAACCTGAAAAAAACCCTAAAAAGATAACAAACCCTAAAAACCCTAATAAACCCTAAAAATCCCTACCAAACCCCCAAAACACTAAGAAACCCCAATAAACCCAAAAAAAACCAAAGAAACCCTAAAACCCCCCTAAGAAGACCTAAGAAACCCTAACAAAACCCTAAAAACCCTAACAAAACCCTAAAAACCCTAACAAAACCCTAAACAATCCTAAGAAACACTAACACACCTTTAGAAACCCTAACACACCCTTAGAAACCCTAGCACACTTTTAGAAACCCTATAACACCCTTAGAACCCACAAAACACCCATAGAAACCCTAACACAACCTTAGAAACCCTTAGAAACTATAGAACACCCTTAGAAACCCTAAGATTCCCATAAAAACGCTAACCCACCCTTAGAAACCATAACACACCCTTATAATCCCTAACGTACCCTTAGACACCCTAAATCACTCTAATAAGCACTAATAAATCCTAACAAACCCTACCAACCAATAATAAACCATAATGAACCCTAATAAACCCTAAAGCCCGCTACTAAACCCTAATAAACACTAATAAATCGTAATAAACTCTAAAAATCCAATTAGACCCCAATAAAAGCTACAAAATACCTAAAAACCCAAATATACAACAAAAATGCTATTAAACCATTCAAAACGCTAATATTCAGAAAAAAACACTAACAGACTCGACAAAACCTAACAAAACCCTAAAAAACATTAAAAAACCCTAAAAACCCTAAAAACCCTAAAAACCCCTAAACCCCCAAAAAACATGAAAAAACTGAAAAAAACACAAAAACAAACCAAAAAACCCTAAAAAACCTCAAAAAAACCTCAAAAAATGCAAAAACCCTAAAACCTCCTAAGAACACTAAAAACCCACTAAAATGCCTAAAAGGGCCTAACAAAACCCTAACCAACCCTAACCAACCCTTAAAAAACCTAAAAACCCCCTAGAATACACTATAAACCTTAAAAGAAACCCTAATACTCCATAAAGAACCCTAAAGAACCCTAAAAACCCCTAAAGAACTACTAAATCCACTAAAACGCTACATAAACACTAAAAATTGCTACAAAAAACCAAAAAATGCTTCAAAACCCACAAAATAGAACAAAATCCCAAAAAATGCTAAAATAACCCTAACAAAGCCTAAAAAATCCCAACACACCCATAAAACCCAAAAAAAAACCCATAAAACCCCAAACAACTCAAACAAACTGTAACAAACCCTAAAAACCCTAACAAAACCTAACTAACCCAAACAACCACTAATAACCCCTAATAACCACTAATAAACTCTGAGAACCCCTAAAACCCAGTATTAAACCCTAAAACCCCTAATAAACACTAATAAAATGTAATTACCTGTAATAAACCCTAAAAAACTCTATTAGAATCTAATAAATGCTACAGAATCCCTAAAACCCCTAATATACTTTAAAAACACTATTAAACCATAATAAACCCTAATAATCACTAAAAAACCTAACAAAACCAAAAAACGCTACAAAAACCTCCAAATAATATCCTACAAAACCCTACAACCCACTAATAAACCCTAACAAACCCTAATAACCCCAAAATAAATTGTAACAAACCCTAACAACCCCAAATAAATCGTAACAAATTTTAACAACGCCAGATAAATCGTAACAAACTAAAACAAACCATAACAAACCCCTAATAAACTACAATAAACCCTAACAAATCATAATAGACCCTAATAAACTGCAATAAACCCAAATACACATTACTAAACCCTAATAAATAAAATAAACTATAATAAACCCTAAATAACCCTAAAAAGGTTGATAAACCCTAGAAAAAGCTATTAATAACTTCAAAAGCCCAATAAAACCCTAATATACAATAAAAAATGCTAATAAACTATAACAAATCCTAAAGAACACTAATAAACCCTAATAAACCCAAAAGAATCATATTAAACTCTAAAGAACACTAATAAACCCTAATAAACCCAAAAGAATCATATTAAACTCTAAAGAACACTAAAAACCCTAAAGAACCCAAAAACACTAAAACACTTTATATAAACCCTAAAAACTGCGACAATACCCAAACAAACCATAAAACACACTAAAAAACCCTAACAACCCCTATCAATCCAAAATATATATATAAACGCATAACCACACCCCCCAAAAAACATAAAAAATCATAAACATTTGTTAACAACCCATAAAAACCCTAAAAAACTTCAAACCATAAACAACCATTAAAACCCTAAAAAGGCTTCAAATAGATACATAAACCCTAAAAACGTTACATAAACTCTTAAAAATGAAACAAAAACACTAAAAACACAACATCAATGAAAAAACGCAACATAAACCCAAAAAGCACAACATAAACCCTAAAAGCAGTACATAAAGCCCAGAACTGTAACATATACCCAAAAAAACACAACAAAAACCCTAAAAAACGCAACATAAACATTAAAAAGCACTACATAAAACTTAAAAACAAAATATAAACCCCAAAAATACAATATGAACCCTAAAAGCATTACAGAAACCCTCAAAATGAAACATAAACACTACATCACTGTTTCCCTCTGGAATTGGGGATGACCTCGTTGATTGAAGGTTTAAACATTCCAAACAGTTTCTAATGGGTTTGTTCGTAGAACCGGAAACATCCAATGATTCCATATCCATTTGGACCGACTTTCCAAAGGTAGGTGCTCATTAGTTGTGGACTGATGAGGCTCAAGAATTTTCATTGGTTGAGAGGATGGGAGGTCGGACTCATCACACCTTTTTGAGGGGAATTATTGTATACTCTGGGACTCTCTTTATAGATTTAAGCTATGTTCGTGAATCCTTATTACATTACCAAGTAAAAAAATGAGATTTCCTTTAGATCTGACAATCAATGATTAAATATGTAGGAAATTTAGAGAATCTTTTATATGTATTTGAGGTTCTTCATTAATAGATAATCATCTGTATTTCTAGAGATTCTTAGTCGATGGTATCCTTAAATACATAAAAGTTTATTGGTCATTATGATGACCATACTGGTTTTAAAGCCACTTGGTGGGGCACTTGAAGTTTATTGTCATTTAGGAGGACATGGATTATTTTGATGTTGGGATCGTACCCATAGATGGGCTACCTACGTATCCTTTTTTAAGAAAAGGAATCAGAACCCACATAGTTTGAGTAAGGGAGTATGATGTTTATGCATGATTGATGGCTCAAAGAAAGATGTCATGATTAATTTTACACTCTAAGCTCACGTGAGTCATGCTTAGTGTGAGAAACAAGAGGTATTGGTGAAACCAGAAAATTGTGCCCTGAAAGATGTAATGATGTGGGGCTTATGTGTGTATAGGTGAGGATTTAAATTTAATTCAGAGAAGAAATCTAGTTATAAGGTCCATAAAGGTATATGTTCTTCATGGAGATTTGGATACTCTAATCTTGGGCCTTACCCCTAAGGAAGATTCCCAAGTAAGGAGGGGACTTATGATTGGGTTTTACTCCTGAGAAGGAAGCCCAAATCAAAAGGAAACTAAGACTGGTTAAGAGAGATTAAGGCTGGGGCTTACTAGTGAAAAGAAGGCCCAGGTTAAGGCACTTGAAAAATTAAGGGACTTGGGTTTTACACCTGAAGAGGATGCCCATATTTGATACTGGGGATTACTCCTGAAAAGGAAGCCCAGGTTAAGATAATTATGGTTGGGGCTTATTCCTAAGGAGGATTCCCATATTTGGGAATTTTAAGATTGGGGCTTACTCCGGAAAAGAATGCCTAGATTTGGAAGGACTTGGGGCTTACTCCGAAGGAGGATTCCCAACATTAATGGGAATTATGACTGAGACTTACTTCTGAAAAGGAGGCCCAGGTTAAGGGGTTCTCTCATCTTTAAAGGATGAGGTTGAATGAATGAAATCTCTGACCTTAGTGACATAAAGATGTGTAAATCACTATGTTTTGAGAGATGTTCCATAGAATTCCTTTCAGATAAGGAAGTCAATCAAGAAAACATGCCATAAATGGCTTTGAGGAGTATCTTGAAGACTGAATCTTGAATATGAGAGGTGGAATGGAATAAGAGGGGTTAAATGGGTAGGAAGGGCACTCAAAAATAGAAGGGGCGTGCAAGTCTTGGCAGGCGCGCAGGTACTGCGTGGGCACACAAGTATTTGGCCGCGCAGGTATACCTGCGCGACACATGGGTACTTGCGCGATTTTCAGCCCTTAGAGTAATATTTGGGCGATCCTTGATCAAAGCCTTTAGAATTATCCCTAAAGGCTCTCCAGAAGATGGCGCACAAGTTATGGTGAAGAATTAGGGCGATGCACAAGTGTGTCCATTTCCCTTAAGGGTAAAACACTTTGGCGCGCAAGTGTTAGTGAATTCTAACACTTAGACCTTACTCCTCTTGTTTAGACCTTCCATTCTAGGTAAATAATTACCTTATAAGTGTTCGGAAGACCCGAAGAAGAGACTTGGGCATTCAGAGCTCTGTATCTGAATTTTGGAAAAATTCCTTCCGAAATGGGGGGCCCACCGGGGGTATTTATAGGCTGGAGAAGACCATGAACAATTTTCAAAGAGGGCACGCAAGTGACTTGCGCGACCAATCGCGGCGTGCAATTGTACTTGCATGACCATGGTAGAACTTGCGTGACCTTTGTGCAATGTTCTTCTTATTCCTTCCTTTGTCAATTTTTGATATTTGTCCAAAGGTTGAATCACTTTGAGATAAGATATTCTCCTTTTCCAATCTTTAGACTCTGTGACGAAAGGAGCGTCAACAAAAGTCCCCCCTCAGAGTTGGATCCAAAATGAATGAGGATTTGACTCTTAGGAAATCGAGAATCACAAGGAAATTGGGGCGCGTAGGGTCTGGCGTACAAATGAGCTTCGGGCGCGCATGGTCTGGCGCATAGGGGTAAGGCCTTGTCTATAAATAGAGGGCCTCACTTCGCACAAAGCACCTGGCACTTGCTTGTTTTTTTTGGTCTCAGCGCGCAAGTTGACTCCCGGCTCTCGCTTGTCTACGCTTCTTGCTTCTTGCATCGTGCTTCTGTTTATTATGTCGCGCTGCTATTAAGGTATTTAGACTTGCGTGGTGAAACTTGCGCGCCCAATACTTGCGCGACCGAAGGAGACTTGCGCGCCAACTATGGGACTTGCGCGCCTTAATTACTTAGCCAATTTATTCAAATCCTTCAAAAAATTTATGAAAAATTAACATACTTTAAGAGTTAATTATTCAACTTTTGTGTAGATCAAATGGCTCCAAAGAGAATCGGAATGGCTAATGAACTAGTGAGCAAAAGAATTGATGAGATGATGGACATCGTTGGACATGATTATTATTCCCCCTACGAAAGTACTCTCCCATAATTAGCCAAGTACTTGAAGAAGCATCATATTAACTTTCCGCACAACATCTATCTGCCTCTGTATAGACATGGTCACTTGCAAGACGTCAATATTCCAGAAGCAAATAATTATCTGTTGCATTCCTAGTTTCAGTCATATACCAACTTTTCTTCAGCAAATGTCTCAATCGCAGGAACATTTTAAAATGATGGAACAGTAAAAAAAGCCTATATAATGCATCATAGCTCATGTGAACCAGATCTGAAACCTCACAAACCTGAGCTGCAACCACATTTTTATCCCTCAATCTTTCGAAACTCTCAGATGGATCAATCCAAAGGCTGGAAGGAGAAATGGGAATTCCGTTCTGGAGGAGGGGTGAAGCCAACTTGGATGTCGGCTTATTGGGTGCAACAAACTTGTGAAGAGTTTATCGAGGATCTGAAGGGAGCTGCAATTTATGAAGCCGTTTGGGCTGGGCAGACGTATGTTTACAGGAATGATAATTTTTCACCGAAATTGCTTAGCCACTGGAGCCCGGAAACTAATTATTTCCATCTGACCCATGGAGAAGTAAGCATTAGTTTGTGGGATGTCTACAAGATCTTAGGGGTTCCAATCCTGGGTGATATGTATGACGAATTCATCCCTCCAAAGGCATCCTTGAATGATCCGTAGAAGACTCCAAATTTGGTTTGAGAGTTATTGAAGATTTACCATAAGCTCAAAATTTCAAAGACTTCAAAGACTCATTCTAGAAGGGATATTCATCCAGAGGAATGGATGGATGTGTTTCTCAAGAAGAAGAGAAAAAAGGGTCCCACATGTACTTGTCTTACTAGTTTGCCCTAGAGCGGATAAGAGAGGTGATCCTGCCACATTATGGTCGACTCTGGAAGCCCGAGAGTTTGAGAAATGGGGGTATGAAGTGAATCATAAAATCCCAGAGAAGACCCATCTGGCAGGCTTTTTAGCCTTATGGATCAGTGTCTATCTCTTGCCCATCAGAGATTTGAAGGGAGGCATCAGGCCAGGGACCTTCGTTATCGCAGCCAAGTTGGCTGAGAGGAAGATGGTGGGGTTGGATACCCCAGTTTTGGAAAAGATTCACAGGAGCTTACTCCATGTCTATATGGGTAAATCTACTTTGAGATTAGTTGGACCATTCCATGTTTTATGGGGATGGATCGCCACTCACTTCCAGACATATGCTGTTCAGAACGGAATACAGATTCCAGGAAGTTCTTTTAGGCCATCTGTTCAGGCCTTCTCTGGAGTTTTTCCTTTGTCCCTCAATGTTATGATATCAGGACAAGGTTGGGTCTACATAAAGAATTCCAATTCTTTCCCTACAGAAATCCGCTGACAGAGCGATTTGTTGATGATGGATCAGCTAGCTTTGAACCGAGGTCTTACATGCTGGCCTGCAGAGATGGTGTGCTGGCCACCAGAATTGATGGGGAAATTATATGTGAGGCCTATGCTCCATATCGCTTTGCACGACAATTCAAGTGTCTGCAGACAACTGTTGTATCTCCTCTAGTGCACATCAGATCAGAGCAGTATCTAGTGGTTGCTCGACAAATATGGTTTCTAAAGGCTATGGAAAGGACTGGGGCAATCTTTGACTTACCAGATACTAAAGCGGTAATCAATTTGGCCATATGGTATGCTGAAAACTGGATAGCGTCATATCCTGAGGCCATATTGAATAAACCTGTTTATCGGGTTGGGAAGAATAAGAGAACCATCGAGAAGGAAAAAATTCAAGTGGCATGTGATTCTTCCACTCCTGAAGCTGGTTCACCGAGTTCTTCAACTGAGGCTGATTCATTAGATTCTCAGGAGATATAACATGTGTCAAAGCAGCCACGTGCCGTATATAATCCTCCTGTTAGAATTAAGAGATCCACTCCATCAACTCCTGGTGAGTTACTTTATTGAGGCAATTTTAATTGCAAGTAACATTATAGAGTAACAAGTTTTAATTCTCTTTTCATAGTTTCAGGAGCTAGAAAGAAATTAAAATCCATGGTCGTAAGACCCTCTTCGCAGCCTTCTAGTACATCTGCATATCTATGACCAGAGGCCATCCAGGCATGGTGGGATGTATACTGCGATACTGAAACTATCTGGCTGGAGCTATGTGAAGGGTTACGTCTTCCTGGAATAGGGACTCTTTAGGCTCCTGCAAATATTCATTTCAAGGATAACCCTGATGAAGTAAGAGCCTATGTCAAAGAGTTGAAGGCCTACATATATTCCACCGAAGATTCTATCCCTATCACTAAGTGGGTGAAGGAAATGATAGATCACAATGCCACTGATGAGGAGTGGCATGAGTATATGGCTCCTAAAGATGTAAATTTTCTTTCCTTATTTTCTTTGAAACTTTATTTCAGTCGAAGCTTTGTTATTCAAGGAAATTTTTTTCTTCATCTTGCAGCTTTCCAAAACTATTGAGGTTCCTTTGCCTCAGTATAGCCCTGGTGGTACTGCCATCAAGGCTACTGCTGAATCTCCTCACGAACCGGGTGAGATATCTCCAGGCCAGCAGGCCATGAATGAGGAGTTGGACATGGCCTTCCATTCGCCAATTCAAGTGCCAATAAGGGATACTACCGACAATCCCAAAAAGAAAACAGGACAAAGTTGATGAAGGAGGAAGTCCACCGCTAAACGATTTATTAGTAGTGGTAAGTCCTTCGAATAATAATGAATTTTAAACCATGAAAAAGATTGCTCATTTTCCTTGGGATTTTAGGGGCTTCTTCAATTTACCCTATGAGGGAAAGGACTGATCCTCCTTTAAGGACCACAGAGGGTGCTGTGGAACAAACACAAATTCAGGCTGACTTGGCTGCTTCTAAAAAAGAGGCAACATCTATTCCCAATACTTCTCCTGCTGCTGTTACAAGTAGAGAAGAACCTGTACCAGAATCATTGGTAGCCGCAGCAACTGAATCTGCCATCCTTCTTGAAGAAGCTGTCTAGGGTAAGGGGCCGCAGAATGAGGGTCACCAAGAGGACACATTAAATGCTCCCACTAGTGAGACTAACCAGGATTCTGAAATATCATTGGATGAAATGATGAATCATGGCATGTCTTTCGAAAAATTTTATGATCATGCTAAGTTATCATGTGATTTAGAAGACCTTGGGTGTGAGTGTTATCCTTCATCCAGTAAATTTTCTTATAATTTACACTTCTAATCATGACTGAAAATAATATGCAGTTCCATCCATAGAAGCTGCTGAACTGCCAATGCCTGAAGAGGGTGTGGACATTGATGTCAACCCTACCATTGTAGAAACATTAGCTCAAGTGGAGCTAAACCCAGTAAAACCTCATGGGACCCATCTTGAAGATCCTATTGAAACTGGGAATGATGGGGAGGAGTCTTCTCAAGCTGTTGATCTACTGTTAGGTAATGATTGTACTAAGTTTTCAAGATAGACAACCAACATTCATTATTCTATGAAACTAATCATACTTTTAATTGATCAAATAGGGATATCAACTTCAATGGCTAGAACTGGAGGTGAAGTCTCAACCTCTACCCAAATAGTATTAGAAGGTGAAGCAAACAGGGTCAGGGGGGAAGGAGCAGAACAGGGAACTTACTTAAGTGCATTAATCCCAGATTACATGCCCCCCTGTGATGATGATGTTGAATCAAACCCAGAGGTGCTTAAGGTGCTCAGCTTTTCATGACACAAGGCATGGAACAACATATGGAAAATCATATTTGAGGTGCCTTTAAAAGAGCTATCATCGAAGATCCTTCGATTGTCGTCCCAGTTCGTCCTGCTAGGACTTGGCGGTTTTGGATACCAAGAGATCCATACCATGGTGAAACAAGTCATCTTCATGAGGGAGCAGGAGAAAAAGTGTCGTGAAGATCTGACCAGGGTGAAAATTTCAGCCAACATCGGAAAATTTGAGGATGCAGTATCCCGAGCTGAGGCTGATTATGCTGCTAAGATGAAGTAGCTTAAGCATATGATCAAAGAAAAAGTCATCCAGCAGGTGCAGCTCCAGTAACAGTTAGATGTTGTTATTGGGGAACTTGACCAGCTCAATAATTCATTGGAGGGATCTCAAATGAATGGTATGAAATCCTTTGCAGATGCCAAGAAGGCACTCCATCAAGCTGAGAAGAGTGAAGTTGGTCGAGTGCACGAGCTTCAAGTAGTTGCTGATGAAGCTCGGGATGCAGTACATCAAGTGAAGACTTATGTTGACAGTCGTTTGTAATTTCCTGAAAAAGAGAAGAGGCTCCAATCTGTGGATGTCCCTCTAATTCTTGTTCATCAAATGGAAATAATGCTTTCATCTTTAATCACTTGTGCACGTATTTTCCTGCTACCTTCTTTAAATTTTACCTAAGCCAATGGGCCTAGTAAGCATAGTTTGATTTTTACTAGGATTATTATAAATAACCCTACAAACATTGAATCTTTTAATTGCTCAATATTACCTAAATCATACAAAAATTATGTTTAGTGAGCTGGAACTTGACTTTTATTCAGAGTTCCTTTGTCTTTTGTGGGAATTTTAAAGTCATGCACATCGGACATAAATAGGCTAATGTTTAAGGTCGAAATAGCTTTACCGAAATGGATTAAAATTGACTCAATTCCTTGAAAATTTATCTGAAAACATATTACCATACTCAAGTATGAGGGAAAATATGTAAAATATGACATAAGAATACATGAATATGAGGAATGATATGAAAAAGAGCTAAAAGGCATTAGAAGAAGTAGTTCCCAAGAATGAAGTTACCATTATTTAACAAACCCGTTAGGGGGTTGAATTATGAAGGGCCACCTAAGGGCATTGGCAACATAGTCAAATAAATAGCATCTTTTGGCTGACAGGTCTGTTATGTAGACTACTTATGCAAGGCCACCTAAGGGAACGTGCTACATAGTCAGGCTAAAGAACTCTCAGAAATTTACTTTCCTAGTGCTAAAAAGCCAGTGAAAGTTTATGGAGATTCAAATTTTCCAAAGTATATAGTTTGCTGTATGGAAAGAGGTACTTGAACATGGAGAATATATTTCCAAACAAGATTATCGAAGAACTAGATGGATATCGCTCCTACGAAGGTTTGTCCCAAACGTAGGGAAGGAGAATATAAACCATAGACTTGAATACTTTCAGATCATGAAAAAGGATATGGGACAAATATGTTAAGGATGGATATTTTTGCAGATCCCTACATATTATCAAGACAAATAAAGACAAAAGAGGTTTTCCTACCAAGAATGATGTTACCATTATTTAAAAAACCCGTTAGGGGGTTGAATTATGCAGGGCCACCTAAGGGAATTGACTAAATAGTCAAATAATAGAATCTTCTGGCTGAAAGGTCCATTATGTAGACTACTTATGCAAGGACGCCTAGGGTCACGTACTGCATGTTCTGGCAAAAGAACTCTCAGAATTTCAGGACTTTTGTGATTAGAAGTTAAGAAAAGGGTTATGAAGATCTGAAAATATTTAAGGTTAGGATTATGACACATAAATATGGGTATTGTCCAATGTATGCAGAGATACACAGATCAATGCTAACCATAATCATGTTGTGTCTAGGTCCTGAATGGAAATGTTGGACTTCACTACGTATCCCATAAGGATGGGAATCAAGCCATACATAGTTCTTGAACTACATTTTAACGTCATGTGGGACAAAAGGATTGGAGATCTTAGTTTAGGGTCATAGAGCATGGACCATTATAGGAAATACAAAGTGTGTATTTTAATGGGGAATTTTCAGCCAGGGGACTGAAAGAGGATTTTGGGGTTAGGCCCAAAAGACTTGGGGCTGGATTTGAGGGACACTCGAATGTTCCTACATATCTCATAAGGATGGGAATCAAGCCCACGTAGTTCTAGAACTACCTTCTGTACAGATTTTCTTCATACATGTGAAGGGTGAAAGGGGACTTTAGTGCAATGATGGTTTAACCCAAGATAAAAGGTTCAGGTATTGCCATGTATGCATGTAGTCTTTGAAATGAAACATGATTTAAAATCAATGTAAATAATGATTCCCTCTCAGGTTAGGGTATCAAAGAATATTGTAGTTTATTTTCGTATGGGACAAAAAGTGTTGTACAGTTTAACGTTGTATAACAAGGACGAAAGTGAACCAATGTAAAGATATTGATTCTAGGGGCGGTTTCATGAATCAACATCATATGAGATAGAGGTGAACCAATGTGAAGAGATTGGTTTTGGGCTTGAACCTTGGGAGGTTGCCTATGTACCCATCATGTAAGGAAAGGATCAAAGTCCGCATAGTTCAATTAAAGAATAAATTAGTGATCAAGTTGTCCTTGGGGACACCGACCTAAAAAAATATTGTTAGGACTTACACATGGTTAGTATCCCAGAGAGAGTGTTATGGTTGAAGTTTGCTCTAAGCTCACGTGAGTCATACTCGGTGTGAGAAACAAGAGGTATCAACAACCCTAACGATGCACAGTTTAATGTCATGTAGAACATATAAAGGGAGTATGCAGTTTTAATGTCATGTTGGACAAAAGGGGGATTGTGCAGTTTAATGTCATGCAGTGAGGATAAAAGAGTACACTATTTAATATCATGTTGGATGTATTAGAGACTTTTTCATAGTTTAACGTCATGTTGGACGAAAAAGGGACGATATAGTTTAGAATCATGTTAGACGTAAGTGCCAATAGTTTAAGGTCGTATGCATGGACCGTTGGTTATACAGTTTAATGTCTTACTAGATGTAAGGGATTTCTATATAGTTTAACGTCATATAGTAAGGATAATGAAGGGGGACACAGTTTAACCTCATGTTGGACAAAAGTGCAAATAGTTTAAGGTCGTATGCATGGACTGTGGATGGTGCAGTTTAACGTCATGTTGGACGTAAGGGACGTGCAAATAGTTTAAGGTTGTATGCATGGACTGTTGTTGTATTTTTTGTTCATACAAAATATTTCTTCGGAAATATAGCATTGGTTGAAGTAGTGATGAGTTCTCCATACATTGAGATTAAAGAATAAGCTCCATTGGAGTAGACCTTATGTATTGAGTAAGGTCCTTCCCATTTTGGCTCAAGCTTGGGAGGTTTCTTTCCTGGTATCATTGGAGTTCTGAGAACTAATACCAATTCTCCCTGATTGAATGAACGAAGATGAACTTTTTTTGTTGAAATCTCGTGATATTCGATTTTGATAGACTTCCAAGTGGTGCAAAGTGCACAATATTTTCTCATATAACTGTTCCAATTCATTCAATCACTTTTGAGATTGTTCATCTGTAGATGACTGATCAAAAAATGGATACTCTGAGTGAGGGTAGTTGAACTTCAATGGGAAAGATAGCTTCTATTCCATATACCAGTGAATATGGAGTTGACTGCGTTGCAGTGTGGGTGGTAGTCTGATAAGCCCATAAAGCATGAAAGAGTTTATCAGGCCATGATTTCTTATCTTTATCCACCATCTTTTGCAGTATATTTGAAAGAGTCTTATTGAAGGCTTCTATCTGGCCATTGGCCGCTGCATGATACCGAGATGAATGGTTAGATTTTATGTTGTATTCTTGATACAACTTCTTCACCTCGGATGAACAGAAGTTGGTGCCATTGTCCGTCAATATGATATGAGGGACACCAAATCTGGTAATGGTGTTAGACTTGATTAAGCTAACAATGCATTTAGAACTGACTTCCTTAAGAGGTATTTCCTCTGCCCATTTGGAAAATAAATCAGTAGCAATAAGAATATAATTAAACTTCTTGGCCGTAGCTGAAGGGTAAGGTTCCACCACATCCATTCCCCATGTGGAAAATGGCCACGAGTATTTAGCTGTATGAAGCAACTCTAGAGGTTGATGAATGAAGTTGACATGTACTTGGAATGAATGACACTTCTTTGTGAAATAAACACAATCTTGTATCATTGAAGGCCAAAAGTATCCAAGCCTTTGAATCTGATCAGACAGTCTATGTCCAGACTGGTGGGCACCATAGACTCCTGCATGCACTTCTTTCATGACAACCATTGTCTCTTCACCATCAATGCATCTGAAGAGAATTCCATAAAAACCACGTTTGTAGAGAATTTTCTCTAGGTGATCTTGGCTATCATAAAGAGTAAAATTGACCACACATCGTCAGATTTGTTCTTTCTCAGCTCTATTAGGTGGAAGTGTTCCATTTTGAAGATATTCCCTGATAGGTGACATCCATCCTGTAGTATGACCATACGGTTTAGGAATGGGACTAATTTCATTAATTTCCTCTGTTCTGATTCGAACCTAAGGTGAAATTGCACGACGATGGGCAATACTAATGGTTGTCTCATCCCGATTTGGATCTTCCAGAGCTATGTCTATATTAGCTAGTGCACCAACTTGATCATTTTGTGATTGCAAGACATAAGAAAATGTCGGTTCCAAAGGGAATTCCTCCATTAACTCTCTAACGTAATCATACAAAGGGATTAGTTCTTCTTTTCTGATGGAATAATCCCCATTGACTTGTTTGATTACCAGTTCTGAATCACCTTTCACCTTTAATTAATTCACTTGTGCTTGAAGCGACAATTCCAAGCCTGTGATGAGATCTTGGTATTCTACTTCATTATTGGTACCAACTTCCCACAATAAGAAGGAATAAGGTAACACTGCCTTTTCTGGAGAAATGAACACAATTCCTAAGCCAAATTTGTTGAATTTAGGATTTTCCATTTTCCTCCCTGTTGTACTTCTAGAAGAACCATCAAAATACATTTCCCATGCCTGCGGACTTTCTTGAATAGAGAAGACTTCCTCATCAAGGAGTTCAATATCTGAAGATGTGTCTTCCACTAAAGGGCGTTCAGCCAAGAAATCAGACAGATCTTGGCCCTTTATTGCCTTTTGGGACACATACTGAATGTCGAATTGCTACAAAATAACTGCCCACCTTGCCAGACATCCTATAAGAATTGGACGACTAAGGATGAATTTGAGCGGGTTATTGCGATTAATTGGACCTCGTGATGTTGCAGGTAGTGTCTCAACTTCTGAACTGTAAATATTAATTCCAGACAACACTTCTCAATACTTGAATACCGGGTTTCTACTTCAAGCATAGTCCGACTGAGGTAGTAGAGGCTGTTTTCATTCCCAACATCATTCTTCTGAGCAAGAAAGGCACCCAATGATCGCTCGAAAGCTGTCACGTAGAGGATAAGTGTTCTTCCTTCAACAGGTGGCATGAGTAAAAGTGGAATCAAGATGTATCTCTTGATAATATCTAATGCTTCTTGACATTCTTCAGTCCACTGGTAAGTGACTCCCTTCTTCATCAATTTGGTGAAGGGTAAACTTTTTCCTGCCAAATTGGCGATGAAATGCCGAATATAGCCTAAGTGTCCTTGAAGTCCTCTTAATTCTTTCAAATTTTGAGGAGGTGACATACCAAGTATTGACTTTGTCTTCTCAGGATCGACTTCAATACCACGACGGTGTACAAAAAAGATGAGAAAGTTTCCTGAGGTTACCCCAAAAGCACATTTTAAGGGGTTCATATTCAAATTATGTTGCCGAAGTTTGTGGAATATGACTTCCAAATCTGCCAAGTGATTAGAAAGTTGTTTGGATTTAACCACCAAATCATCCACACAACATTCGACAAACATTCCTAAAAAGGGTTTGAAGATATGATGCATGGCACACTAATATGTTGCGCCTGCATTCTTTAGGCCAAAGGGCATTACCCGGTAGCAAAATACACCCTGAGGGGATCTAAAAGCTGTAGATTCCTCATCTTCTAGAGCCATTCGGATTTTATTATATCAGGAATATACATCCATGAAGAAAATTGCTTCATAGCCATATGTTACATCAATCAGGAGTTCTGTAATCGGAACTGGAAAATCATCTTTAGGACAATGCCGATTAAGATCTCTGAAATTGATACAAACTCTAATTTCTCCGTTCTTCTTCTTCACGGGGACAATATTAGCCAAACACTTGGGATATTGAACTTCTATAACGAAGTTATCTTTGATGACCTTATCCAATTCAGCTTCAATTTTGGAAGCATAGGTTGGGTGTGTTCTTCTAGCGGCTTGTTTAAATCCTCGATGTTCTTCTGGTAAACCCAAATGATGAGTAGAAACATCAGGATCAAGCCCGAGCATCTCTATATAGTTCCAAGAAAATATGTCTCGATTTTGCTTTAAAAAGTAAATATACATCTCTTGTTCTTCAAGATTCATGGCCGCAATGATTAAAGTGGGGCATGGATCTTCTTTTGTACCCATATTTATTTCTATGAGTTCATCCACGGTGGTAGATATAACCTCTTCAAATGCTGGAGGAGAATCTCTGAGATGTTCTACTTCTTCTTCAACATGTGTTATTTCTTCCATTTCTACTTTCATAGAAGATGATAAATTATAATTTCCATGATCAGAAGAGATGTTAAAATTTGAACATCTTGAAGAAGAAGCTTCCATTTCTGACCTGATTGATGATGAAGGGTCTTCCTTGGGAAATAAAGAAGAGATGATGGATTGAGAATCGACATCATTGTTCACCTCCGATGTTGCTATAACTTCTTATGGCTTGATTGGTGAAGTATAGAGTTGTTGGATTTCAGCATATGAAATGAAGACGTCACCATTTGGGCTTTCATCACTGCTTGGTGGGTTACCAATTTCTCCCATGTTGTCTGGCTCGATTTCCGTAATTGACATTATGGATCTTTCTATAAGAGTATTTTGATTTGGGTCTATCTTGTCAATTTGACTGATAGGAAACACATAATCTGTACTTACATGTGTAAATGGATTTACTGGAATCTTTTGCAAACCATACGGAGCATTAACTTTGGTAATCTCCTTTGCTGTGGATTTCTCCCTTCCCTTCATGTGATAGAATTCCACCTCAATGTATTGAGACTCACATGTCTTGAACATGGTCTTATCACTATACAATGTCCCAACTTGACCATCGAAACAATATTTGAGACATTGATGGTATGATGAAGGGATAGCCGCATGTTGATGTAGCCAGGGTCTTCCAAGCAAGATGTTAAAGGCTGAGTCTTGATCAAAAACTATTAAATTTGAATTGGATACAAGATCTCCAAACTAGATTCTGAGTGTAACTTCACCCAGTGGTTCTTGTTCATTTTTATCATATCCTTGTAATATCATAGTTGAAGGAGATAAATCATATTTCGTAAGGCCCAATCGACGAAGTGTACGAATGGGCATGAGGTTGACTCCTGAACCATTATCAATGAAAGCTCTTCGGATGTATACACCATTGACCTTTCTAGATAAATAAAAAGGTCTAATATTCCCATTCATGACATCATCTTCATCTTCATCTATGAAAGATATCACTGCATGGAATTCCGCAGGATTATTCTCTATGTGATAGACTTCAACTGCAGCAATTTCAGTTTCAAACTCCTGAGGACTTGACAAAGCCTCGATGAGTGCCTCCTGAAGATCCTTTGACAAATTCAAAGCATCCAGAATTGATAACTTGGCCGGTACTTGGGCCGGGTGTTTTAATACATCATACTTTTGATCCAGAGTTCTGTGTTTCCCAATAGGAACATGTGGTTTAGCAGGTTCCTTGGAAGTTGATGCATCTTGTATCAGGATAGGAGTTGGCAATATTCCTGGCTTTGGAAGACTAGACTGATTAGATCCATTTACTTGATGAGAGGAAGAAGATGGAACCTTCAACCGATCTTCCAGAATAACTGTGCTAGGACTGAATTTGCTATTGGTGGAAGAACTTGCTTGTTCTTGTTGAGACCGCTGAAGGGCTCTACCACGAGTTTCTGCTGCATACACAACTCTAGCAGGGGTAGAATTGGAATAGTGGCTTCTGAAAGATCCATGTCTTCCCTTGTATCCTGAGCCTTTGGAACTTCCTCTGATTCCTCTATTTGATATAGGGAATTTGGGATAATCAAAATCAAAACTGAAACTGGAATATGGATCTCTTGATTGAATCATATTAAAAGAACTGAAAATAAACTCTTCATCCGATGAAGACTCTTCCTGATTAGCCTGTTTAGGTTGTGCCGTTTGGTGGGATGGTGCCCATTGCTTCGTAGTAGATGGCATGAAATCTACTAGAGTCAAAGACAGCTTAGGATTTGACACATACTCATCTTCTTATGATTGTTACTCCTTGGAATTGTGTCATTTCTTTGAGGATTTTCCCTCTGATGAAGAGGGTTTTGCTGCGGCATTCATGGCAGAAGGAAAAATTGGTTTCTTCAATTGTGTTCGCAAAATAGCATGAGTTCAATTGATTTTCTTTCTGACAATCCAATAATCATATTTTTGTGCATTTTTTCTTTTGACTTTGTGCCACTCTCCTTCCTCCTTTGGAACTGTAGCAGTAACACATGCTACCTGGGCTAAAGAGCCTTTTAGTTTGACTTGTCCCGAGTTGACCATATTTTGCAGGAGGTCCTTGAAAACAAAACACTCCTGAATGGGATGCCCCAACATCTGTTGAAATAAGCAATAGTTGGGACGGTCTTCATCTCCATCCTTGTTTTGCCTCTTGGGCCTTGGAAATTGAACCAATTTATTTTCCAAAGCCGAAAAGAAATAACCAGGAACTTGTTCATTTAGGAAAGAGTAAACTTTTCTTCTCAAATCATCAAATTGTTTTCGTCTTTGATCTCTTTGATCATCTTGACGAAACGGCCTCTGTTGTTGACGCTCAGGAGGTGGAGCCCTTCGGGAAGATGAAGGTTTTGAAGTAGAAGTAGGTACAGGTGCTTGCTTAAGCATAACTTTAGCAGTCTCTGCTTTACCCATTCTCCTTCCGGGAGCTGATGGAATTACATGAGATTTAACCTTAGTTTGTATAAGAGAATATTCAATCTGTTGAGAGATTAAAGTAAGGCCTCGAAACCCTCCTGTGTATTTCACAGGGATTAGCGGTGTGCGTAATTTGTCACGTAGATTTTCCACACAGATTGGCAACAGTTCCTATTGAGGGAGTGCTAAGCTCATGGAATATGTTAATCCCTTCCAGCGAGCAATGAAATCAGAGACTCTTTCATTCTCCCTTTGATTAAAGTTTGTAAGATAAAAAACTGTTGTCTTTGGAAATGTTGAGTTGAATTGAAGAATAAATCATTGACGGAGATCTTCCCATCCGGTAATTGACCGGGATTTCAGGCTTGTATACCAGACAAAAGATGGTCCTTGCAAGGTTTGCACGAAGCATCTGAGTTTCACTTCTTCTTGATGCTCCAGAGTTACCATCATAGGATCGTAACAAGACAAGTAATGCATCAAATGCTGTTCAGGATTGCCTAATCCATTGAAAATAGGGAATACAGGGTTCCCAAAATTTGATGGGGGAGGGATTGCATCTACCCATTCAGGGTAAGCTTTATTTTCTGGTTGAACCTGCACACAATTCCCTTCCATAGTCTCTAACCGAGATATTAAAGACTCAATGGTAGTTATTAACTTTTGAGAAACATCTGGTTGAACTTGGACTTGGGAAGGTGCAATGACTGGAGCTGGTACAGATGTGGTGGCTGATGCTGCAATTGATGGTAGCACTACCAATTGTTGTTGCACTTGACCCATAGTATTAGACCTGTGAGGGTGTAATGATAGAGGAGGATATTCTTGATCCATCTCAGTAGCTGCAACAAATTCCCTTAGATGACTGACTCCAACACTCTTAGGAGGAAGACTATCTTGAAGTAGTTGTGCATTCAACCTCCTCAATTCCTTCATTTATTCCTCTTGTTGTGAAAATCTTTGCTCTAGTGAGAGCGATTGTCCTTCTCCAGAGGAAGGATATGTAACCTGATTATTTCCCTTCACCTTGTTTGATCCCTTTTGGAGAGGGGGAAGTAGGTTATTTGAAGGAACACCCAGATTTTGGGTAAACCTTTGATTTCGTGTACGCACACCTTCTTCATTTGTGTCTGTGCGTACAACTTCTTGAACAAGAACCTCTTCATCTGATCCCTCTGAGTGAGCCTCATCTGGTGGATCAGAAACAACGACATTGATGACATTAATTGATGCATAATGCATTGCATCCCTTCTATCAGCATTTCTGTGATATTTTATTCTTCCATGTCTCTAATGAGACATTGCCTTTCTTTGATTCGATCCCTCAGGAACTTCTTGGAGAACCGTAATTTGGAGAGATTCTCCTAATAATTTGGCTCTTCGTTCCTCTTGGGGATTCTTCCCTAATCGAGAGAAGACCAACTTTCTTTGAGGGAGGGATTGAGGATTTGAAAAATTCCCCAGTCCAGTGGACTGGGGCTGTTCCTGCTGTTCCCGCTCAACTCCTTAAATCCTATTTGTTGATTCTGAGGGTTGGTTTAAAAAAGTCCCCAGTCTAGAAAGCTGGGGTGGCTCTTGACATGCTATGTCTTAGAATTTCATAAAAGATCTCCTGATCTTGAACCTTGGTCTGGAAATTAGCTAGATGCATCGATCGACATCCACTTTTATCACCCGGTTCAAAAGACTGTTGGATGATTTCTGACACTTCTGTCACTTGATGATGTGATTGCTCCATATGAGAGACCTATTCAATATTATCATTTTCTTTATGTAGGAGTAATTCAACAAATTGTTCTCTGTATTTTTGATTTTGAGAGGAACTGGTTGAAACCTGTTCTTGGGAAAGCCTTTGATTACAAACAAAACCCATTGACTGTGGCCGACCATGGGCAATAACATTGAATGAAACCATTTTCGGCAGGCTTTGTTGACTGGAGAGCACAGTGAAATATAGTGCTCCATGAACACCCCATCCTCTGACATGAATACCAGATGGGGCATTGGAAATTAACTGGCGCAATCTTCTTAGTGCGCCAAGGCATGAACGTTGAAGGGCTCTCTGCTGCTTTTCAGCCTTCGGATATCGAGAGACTGATAGATATTCCAAATCAATCTGACGTTGTAACCCTTCTATTATCTTAACATTATTTTCATATTCATCATAAGATAATACTTTCTTTTTCAACTAACAAAGATTTTTCCATATGTTGAGATGAATATCATGAATTCCATATTTCGTCAACATCTCTGGAATGTCATACTGAGAGTCAGCCAGAGGCCAAAACATGACTGGCACTTCACCTTTCTCCAGTTGTTTTCTCATGTTCAATATTTCTTCTTTATCATTAAATGATGATTTTTCTACTTGATTAGACCAGAGTTGGTGCTTCCTTGTTGCTTCATCGGATTCAACAAGATTGGTAGAGAACTCACTGATCAAAATAGAAAATGAATGACTTAGGGGTGGTTCGGATAATGACCTACACCCTGGGCCATCTTTTGATTGAGAAATTATTTCACCTACTAGAGATGAAGCATCAGACATGACTGGTTTCACATTTTCAAGTTCCTCTAGATAAGAGGGCTTTCTCAGCACTACATTGTCCATTAGAGCATTTTTTGGACAATGTGCATCACTACTGCGGAGAGGACTTTCGCAGTGAATTTCATCATCATGGGGAGGACCACCATGGTGGGTTATAGCAAAAGATGAGATCTCTTTCTCCTTGGTCTTCTGACCACGCAGAGGGTTCCTGTGGCTCTCATCTGAAGATGAAACTTCGAGATCGACCGAATTGTCATGAAGCAAGCCTTCATGAGGAAGTGTCTGTTAAAGACCTTCGGAATTAATGTTCCCACTATTGGAAAATGAGGGAGTAAAATATTTAATTCCAATAGATAACTGTCTGAGGGCTTCAACAACTCCAGCATCGAGCAAGGACTTATTACAGATTGGCTCTTGATCTCTTGACTGTGCTGGGCAGGTCTTCTTCTTAGACGCCTTCTTACTCGCTTTGGAAACCACTTGTTGATGAAATTGGATGCTCTGAGCAGGTGTATATGCCTGATCAGGAGAGATGGATAGGTTAGGCTGATGATCTATACTCAAATAAAGTGTATGTGCCTGACTTGGTTGTCCGTATGATATGGGGGAGTATTCCCCACAACCCTCTTGGACTGGAACAGATGTGTGTGTCTGTTCTGGAGTGAACTGTTGACGCGTCACTCCATTGGTAGGGATAGATTTATGTGTCTTTCCCTGAGATGTTTCTCAAGTTGTTACAATATCCTGGAAAGCATCCCGAATATGAACAGGGATTTTCTTATGCTCTTTCACCATTTATAGAATATGCTTGGTGACTTCAGCTATCGGAATGGGGATATACGTCCATTTCGTGCTTGGAGTAGGTGTGTGAACCTGCTCTTGTACTCCTTTTCCTGTCAGTGAATCCTGACAGTACTCAAGTGTGGGGGCAGAAAGTTGAGTCTGCATCCTGTTTGTCACCGGAACTTTCTGACTGACTTCTCCTGGTGCTACCAAACAAGACTGTTGGTAGGCTTGATCAAAACTAGCAGGTGTATGTGCCTTCTGATTGTACTTCTCCAAACGTGGCTGATGAGATCCATTATATGTAGTCAGACAAGCCTGCTGACTACTTGGTGATGTATAAACTGGTGTATGTTCCTGCCTATAGTACTCCTCTGGAATTACCTGGCGGGATTAGAGTGATTCTGTCAGACGAGTCTGCTGGACAGTGGAATTAAAACGGATGGGTGTATGTGCCCGCTCATTGCTTTCCACCAAGTTAGGTTGGTGGACTTATCTAGAGATGGAATAGATGATAACCTGCTCATTGTTAACCGGATTTCACCTCTAGCAATTAATCTTGCCTGCTCGGGTTTGAGGAACCTGATCCGAATGCCTGGAGTCGGTACCCTCATCATGTTGAGGGCGCACTACTGCACGAGTCTGGTGGCGATTGTTAATGGGAGCCTTCGGTAAGGACTAATGTCTCCTTGAATTAAGGCCCTGAGGGGCCTTCTCATTCACCTCCCCAAAATATGGGAGTGAGTGGTGATTGCGTTTCAGGGATAACGACCCAAAATGGTTGAAAACGGTGGTTGGCACCACCTGCTTCTTAATCACTGGTCGTCGTTGTACGGACGACTGGTGTGAGTTGTTCACTTGGAGGGCTTGTCGGGCAGCCTCTATAGTTGGAATGGTACTATTTTGAAGGTACTCCTTAACCATCACGTTTGATACACAGTGTTGAAGACGTTGAGTAGGTGATGTTGTCCTCAGAGCGGACGACGATCCAGCAGGAGTAGCAGCAGTGACATTTGCAGCAGCGGTATTCACAACAGTGGTATTCACAGGTGTGAACTTGAGAGCAGCCATTTCTTAGAATGCAAAAAATCTTGGAAAATAGTGCATGTTTGATATAACAGACGTAATCAAGATAAATTCATCCACTACATCTTTTGGATGATCACATATGTCAATGATTGCTTTTTTGGCCCTCTCATTGAGTTTTAAAGAGGGGCCTAACAAATAAGCAAAACATCATTTTAACTTGGTTATGGATTCACGTCGGGTTCACCATTTTTTATTTCCCTCTAGAATTGGGGATGACCTCGTTTATTGAAGGTTAAAACATTTCAAGCGGTTTCTAATGGGTTTGTTTGCAGAACCAGAAACATCCAATGATTCCATATCCATTTGGACCGACTTTCCAAAGGTAGACGCTCATTAGTTGTGGACTGATGAGGCTCAGGAATTTGCATTGGTTGAGAGGATGGGAGGTCGGACTCATCACAACTTTTTTTAGGGGAATTATTTTCTACTTCGGGACTCTCTTTATAGATTTAAGTTATGTTCGTGAATCCTTATTACATTACCAAGTAAAAAATGAGCTTTCCTTTAGATCTGATAATCAATGATTAAATATGTAGGAAATTTAGAGAATCTTTTATATGTATTTGAGGTTCTTCATCAATAGAGAATCGTCTGTATTTGTTAGAGATTCTTAGTCGATGGTATCCTTAAATACATAAAATTCTCTTGGTCATTATGATGACCATACAAGTTTTAAAGCCACTCAGTGGGGCACTTGAATTTTATTGTCATTCAGGAGGACATGGATTATTTTGATGTTGGGATCGTACCCACAGATGGGCTACCTACGTATCCTTTGTTTAGAAAAGGAATCAGAACCCACGTAGTTTGAGTAAGGGAGTATGATGTTTATGCATGATTGGTGGCTCAAAGAAAGATGTCATGATTACTTTTACACTCTAAGCTTACGTGAGTCATGATCGGTGTGAGAAACAAGAGGTATTGGTGAAACCAGACAATTGTGCCATGAAAGATGTAATGATGTGGGGCTTATGTGTGTATGACTTCCCAAATAGATAAGGATTAAGATTTACTTCAGAGAAAAAATATAGGAACAGGGTCTATAAAGGTATATGTGCTTCATAGAGATTTGGATACTCTAATCTTGGGGCTTACCCCTAAGGAAGATGACCAAGGTAAGAGGGGACTTATGATTGGGTTTTACTCCTGAGAAGGAAGCCCAGATCAAAAGGAAATTAAGACTGGTTAAGAGAGATTAAGGCTGGGTCTTACTCATGAAAAGAAGGCCCATGTTAAGGGACTTGAAAAATTAAGGGACATGGGTTTTACTCCTGAAGAGGATGCCCATATTTGAGACTGGGGCTTACTCCTGAAAAGGAAGCCCAGGTTAAGAGAATTATGGTTGGGGCTTATTCCTAAGGAGGATGCCCATATTTGGGAATTTTAAGATTGGGGATTACTCCTGAAAAGAATGCCCAGATTTGGAAGGACTTGGGGCTTACTTCTAAGGAGGATGCCCAAAATTAATGGGAATTATGACTGGGACTTACTCCTGAAAAGGAGGCCCAGGTTAAGGGTTTATCTCATCTTTAAAGGATGAGGTTGAATGAATGAAATATATGACCTTAATGACATAAAGATGTGTAAATCACTAGGTTTTGAGAGATGTTCCACAAAATTTTTTTCATATAAGGAAGTCAATCAAGAAAAAATGTCATAAATGGCTTTGAGGAGTATCTTGAAGACTGAATCTTGAATAGGAGAGGTAGAATGGTATAAGAGGGGTTAAATGGGTAGGAAGGGCACCCAAAAATAGAAGGGGCATGCAAGTCCTGGCAGGCGAGCAGGTACTGCGTGGGCGAACAAGTCCCTGGTCGCGCAGATATACCTGCGCGGCACATGGGTACTTGTGCGATTTTCAGCCCTTAGAGTAATATTTGTGCGATCCTTGATCAAAGCCTTTAGAATTATCCCTAAAGGGTCTCCAGAAGATGGCGTGCAAGTTATGGTGAAGAAGTAGGGTGGTGCGCAAGTGTGTCCATTTCCCTTAAGTGTAAAACACTTAGGCGAGCAAGTGTTAGTGAATTCTAACACTTAGACCTTACTCCTCTTGTTTAGACCTTCCATTATAGGTAAATAATTACCTTATAAGTGTTCGGAAGACCTAAAGAAGAGACTTGGGCATTCAGAGCTCTGTATCTGAATTCTGAAAAAATTTCTCCCGAAATGGGGGGCCCACCGGGGGTATTTATAGGCTGGAGAAGACCCTGAGCGGTTTTCAAAGAGGGTGCTCAAGTGACTTGCACGACCAACCGCGGCGCGCAAGCGTACTTGTGCGACCATGGTAGAACTTGTGCGACCCTTGTGCAATGTTCTTCTTATTCCTTCCTTTGTAAATTTTTGATATTTGTCCAAAGGTTGAATCACTTTGAGCTAAGATATTATCCTTTTCCAATCTTTAGACTCTGTGATGAAAGGGGCGTCAACAATCACCCCTAAAAATGCTACATAAACCCAAAAAACGCAACATAAACCCTAAAAAATTCTACATAAAACCTAAACCCTAAACCCTCTACATAAACCCTAAAAACGTTACATAAACCCTAAAAATGATACAAAAAAATCTAAAACTGCTAACTAAACCCTAAAAATTCTACATAAACACTAAAAATGCTACATACACTCTAACAATGCTACACAAACCCTAAAAAATGCCACAAAACCCTAAAGACACTTTAAAACCCTCAAAAATATTAAACCCAAATATTCCATAATATAAAAAATTAAACCCTAATAAACCCCTAATAAACTCTAATAATCCCTAAAAACTCCTTATAATCCCTAAAACCCATAAGAAACTCTACACAACCCTAATAAAACCCCAAAAATACCTAATAAACCCTAATAAATGATAATAAAACCTAATAAACCCTAAAAACATGTTAAGAAAACCTAACCAACCCTAACCAACCATAATAGACAATAATAAACAATAATAAACCCCAAATAAACCCTAAAAATACCTAATAAACCATAAATAAATCCAAATAAACCCTACTCAACCCTAACAAACCTTAACACACCATAATAACCCCTAATAAAACCCTACAAAACCCTAATAAAGAAACAAATGCTTGTATACCATAAAAAATCCCAAAAAATCCCTAAAAAACTCTAATATAACCTAATAAACCCTAAAAATGCTCAAAAACAATAAAAAACAATCACAAACAATAAAAATGCACTATATTACTTAAAAAGACCTAAAAACACTAATATAACCTAATAAAAACAAAAAATTCTAATATACCATAAAAATCCCTAGAAACCATAATAAACCATAATAAACTCAAATATAACCTAAGAAACAGTAAAAATATTCACAAACCAAAAAAAATGCCCAAAAACAATAAAAACACGATATATTATCTAAAAAGACCTAACAAACAATAATATAACCTAATAAAAGGAAAAAACTAATAAATCCATAACAAACCATAATAAACCCTAAAAACCCCTAATAAAACCTAATAAAAACTAATAAACCCTGATAAAACCATAATAAAACCCTAAAAATACCTTCTCAACCCTAATAAACCTTGACACACCATAATAAAACCTAATAAAACACAAAAAAACCCCAATAAACAAAAAAATGCAAAAACCCTTAAAAAGCCCTAGAAACCCTAATAAACACTAATAAATTCAAATAAAACCTAATAAACCATTAAAATTACTCACAAACACTAAAAACACGCTAATAAAACCTAAAAATTCATAACAACCCCTCATATATATTAACAAAAACTAAAACACACTCATATACCCTAATAAAAACACTAACAAACCCTAGTAAACCCTAAAAATCCCTAACAAACCATAATAAATCATACTCAACCCTAATAAACCCTAATAAAACCTTAAAGATACCAATTCAACCCTAATAAAACCCTAAAAATACCTACTCAACCCTAATAAACCTTGACACACCATAATAAAGCATAATAAACCCCACTAAACCCTAAAAAATGGAAATATACCATTAAAATGCCCTAAACCCCTAATAAATGCTAATAAAGCCTAACAATGCTAAAAAGTGCTAATAAACCCGAATAAACACTACTAAACACTAAAAAACCATAAGATACCCTCTTAAAAATTAATAAACCATAATGAACCATAATAAACACTAATAAATCCTAAACATACCAAAATATACCATAATATACCATAATATACCCTAATAAACCCAACCAAATCCTCATAAAACCATAAAAATACATAATAAACCCTAATAAACCTTGACACACCACAATAAACCCTAATAAAATCCCAATAACCTCCACCAAACCCTAAAAAACAATAATATACCATTAAAAAACCCTAAAACCCGAACAAACCATAATAGATGTTAATAACACCAAAAAATCCTAAAAAAATGATAGTAAACCCTAAAAATACCTCTAACAATAATAGTAGTAATAACGCATGTGCATGTGCATATGCATGTGCATGGTTTAAGTAATAAATCATAACGCACGTGCATGTGCATATGCCTGCACATTTGCATGTGAATGATAATAAATAATAAATTATAAATAATAACGCATGTGAATTGCATGTGTATGTGCATGTGCATGTGAATGATAATAAATAATAAATAATTATGCACATACAAGTGCATGTGCATGTGTATGTGTATGGTAATAAACAGTAAATAATAACCAAGTCCACATGAATGTTCATTTACATGTGAATGTTAATAAATAACAAATAATAACACATCTGATAATAGAATAATGCATGTGCATTGCGTGTGCACGTGCATTAGAATAAATAATAATAACACATGTGATAATAGAATAACGCAAGTGCATTGCATTTTCATGTGCATGATAATAAATAATATATAATAACGCACGTCCAAGTGAATTTACATGTAATGATAATGATAAGGACGCATGCACGTCCATGGTGATAAATAATAAATAACAACGCACATGCATGTGCATTTCTATTTAATGATACAAACAACAACAACAACAACAACAACAATAATAATAATAATAATAATAATAATTGAATAACACAAGTGCATTTCATGTGCACGTGCTTAGTAGTAAATAATAAATAAACAATAATAAATAATAACGCACATGCATGTGGATGCGCATTTACATTTGATGATAATATTAATAATACAAATTGTAATAATAATAATAATAACGCATGCACGTGCATGGTAATAAATAATAAATAACAATGCACATCCATGTGCATTTGCATGTGATAATGATAATCATAATGAAAATGATGATGATAATAATAATAATAATAATAATTGTGATAATAATAATAATAATAAAAGAATAATACAGGTTCATTGCATATGCACGTGCATGGTAATAAATAATAAATAATAACGCATGTGCATCTACATTTGAATGTGATGATAGTAATAATAATAGTAGTAGTAATAATAGTAGTAGTGGTGGTGATAATAGTAGTAGTACTAATGCATATGATAATAGAATTTTGCATGTGCATTACGTGTCCATGTGTATGGTAATAAATAATAACTCTCGTGCATTGCATTTTCATGTGATGATGATGATGATGATAATAATGATAATAGTAATAATAATAATAATAATAATAATAATAACGCATGTGATAATAGAATAACGCACGTTCATTGAATGTGTGTGTATGTTCATTTGGTTGTGCATTTTCATGTGTTGATAATAACAATAACAACAAAAACAACAACAACAACCAAAATATTAATAATAACAATAATAATTATAATGCATTTGATAATAAAATAACGTGAGTACGTTGCATGTGCATGTGCATGGTAATAAAAATATAATAATAATTCATGTGCATGTGCATGTGCATTTGCATGAGATGTTTATAATAATAATAATAATAACAGTAATAATAAGTTATAGTTGTTTGAAAAAACAGCAGACAGGACAAAAGTGCTAGAAATTGTGTCTCGAAAAACCTTACAAATCACAGAGTCATTAAAAAAGGAATAACTTTTTCTTCAGGTGTCCATTTCTGCTTCCTGAATAGTCAAACTAAATCTCATGGAACGAACTACGATAAAAACAGGTTTCGGATGCCGAACAGACACACAGATCAAAAGTTATGACCATTTTAAGAAAAAATTGACAGGGTTACGAACACGAAAATGGATTTTTGGAGGCCATCTAATGGTATTTTGGGATTTTAGAGTCCCAAATATGACTTGAAATTTGTTCAAGTTATCCTTCTACATAAATCTCTTCGCTTACTTCAATTTGATATGTGGTAGAGATCAAACAGACAACCGAAGTGAAAGTTATGACCATTTGAAATTGGACTTTCTTTTGGAGAGGTATAATTAATATATCTTCAGTTTCTTTGATCTTCTCACAGTTTTGATTAGACTTGGTCCTCACTCATCTCATGAGATTTTATTTTACTAGTCACAGTGCACAAACGGACACCCGGAGGAGAAGTTATGCCTATTTTAGTGAGTTGTGGGTTTCTTAGGTTTTTAGGCGCTAGGAGGGTTGCTCAATTTAAAAAGACAATAACTTCTACTATGTGTGTTCATTTTGGCTCCACCACTTATAAAATCGAATATTGTGAAAAGATACACACTCTGGTAACCACTGTAACCCCTTCTCACAATCTTCAACCCCCAAAAGGACCCAAAATCCCTTTGGATAGTCAAAAGATTGGCTTCAGGTGCCCGTTTTGCAATAACTTCTACTATGGGTGTTCGTTTGCCTCAACCACATATCAAATAGAAGCTTGAGAGTATACCTACACTCCTATAACCACTGAATCACCTTATCACATCCTTGAAGGCACAAAAAGATACTTAAACCCTCCAAAATACCACAACTTCTACTCTGGGAGTCCATTTTGCCTCTACCAAATATCAAATCGAAGCTTTCGACTAGATCTGCACATCTGTGACTAATAGAAACACCTGATCACGTTCTTAAAGACCCAAAAGGTACTTAAGTCCTCCAAATGACCATAAATTCTACTCTGGGTGACCTTTTCACCTCTACCACATATCAAATTGAATCTTGCGGCTAGCTCTACACGTTCGTGACAACTATGAACCACTAAATAACCCAAAAAAATCATGAATAACCCGCATAAACACTAAAAACCATTAAAAACCATTAAAAACCCTAATAAACCCTAAAAACACTAACAAATACTAACAAACCCTAACAAACACCAAAATCCCCAAAAAACATAACAAACCCTAAAAACCCCTAACAAGCCCTAACAAACCCTAACAAACCCCAAGAAGCACTATGAAACCCCAATAAACACAAAAAACCCAAAGAAACCCTAACCCCCCCTAAGAAACCATAAGAAACCCAAACATAACCCTAAAAGACCTAAAAACCATAACAAAACCCTAAGCAAATCTAAGAAACACTAAAACACCCTTAGAAACCCTAACACACCCTTAGAAACCCAAACACACCCTTAGAAACCCTAGCACACCCTTAGGAACCCCAAATCACCCATAGAAACCCTAACACAAACTTAAAAACCCTTAGAAACCATAACACACCCTTAAAAACCCTAACCCGCCCATAAAAACACTAACCCACCCTTAGAAACCCTAACACACCCTTAGAAATCCTAACAAACCCTTAGACACCCTAAATCACTCTAATAAGAACTAACAAATCCTTAAAAACCCTACCAACCAATAATAAAAAATAATAAACCCTAATAAACCCTAAATCCCACTACTAAAAATGCCTAACAAAACCCCAATGAACCCTATGAAACCTTTAAAAGCCCAAAAAACAACCAAGCAAACCATAAAAACCTCAAAAGAAACCCTAATACACTTTAAAGAACCCTGAAAACCCTAAAACCCTAGGGAACACTAAAGAACCACTAAATCCACTAGCAGCGCTACATAAAACCTATCAATAGCTACAAAAACCCGAAAAAATGCTTCAAAACCCACAAAATGCAATAAAACCCCAAAAAATGCTAAAATAACCCTAAAATCATAAAAAATCCAAACACACCCATAAAACCCAAAAAAATGCATAAAACCCCAAACAACTCAAACAAACCATAACAAACCCTAAAAACACTAACAAAACCTAACAAACCCTAACAACCACAAATAACATCTAAGAACCACTAATAAACCCTAATAACCCATAAAACCCACTATTAAACCCTAAAAACCCAAATAAACACTAATAAATCGTAATAACCTGTAATAAACCCTATAAAACTCTATTAGACCCTAATAAATGCTACAAAAGCCCTAAAACCCCTAATATACAATAAAAACACTATTAAACTATAATAAACCCTAATAATCACTAAAAACCCCAACAAACCTGAAATAACGCTACAAAAAATCTCTAAATAATAGCCTAAAAAACCCTACAACCCACTAATAAACCCTAAAAAATCCAAATAACCCCAAAATAAATCATACCAAACCCTAACAACACCAAATAAATCATAACAAATCCTACAAATGCCAAATAAATCGTAACAAACTGAAACAAACCATAACAAACCCCTAATAAACCGCAATAAACCCTGACAAATCATAATAAACCCTAATAGATCGTAATAAACCCAAATACATGTTACTGAACCCTAATAAATAAAATAAACCCTAATAAACCCTAATAAATTTTGAATAACCCTAAAAAGGATGATAAACCCTAGAAAAAGCTATTAATGCCTTTAAAATACCAATTAAACCCTAATATACAATAAAAAATGCTAATAAACTGTAATAAATCCTAAAGAACACTAATAAACCCTAAAGAACCCTAATAAAACCTAATGAACCTTATTAAACTCTAAATAACACTAAAAAACTCTAAAGAACCCTAAAAAATGATAAAACACATTATATAATCCCTAAAAACAGCTACAATACCTAAAAACCCTAAAACACACTAAAAAACCCTAACAACCCCTATCAATCCCAAAAAAACAAATTAACCCATAAAAACCCCAAAACCCATTTAAAAGACATCAGATATGATAAAAACCCATAAACACCCATTAACAACCCTTAAAACCCCTAAAAACACTAAAAACCATAAACAACCATTAAAACCCTAAAAAATTCTTCAAATAGATACATAAACCCTAAAAACATTACATAAACCCTAAAAAATGCAACAAAAACCCTAAAAATTCATCATATACCAAAAAACCCAACATAAACCCAAAAAACACTACATAAACCCTAAAAGCACTACATAAACCCTAGAACTGTAACATAAACCCTAAAAAACACAACATAAACCCTAAAAAACGCAACATAAACATTAAAAAATGCTACACAAAACCTAAAAATACAATATAAACCCTAAAAACACTCCATGAACCCTAAAAAATGTTACATAAACCCAACAAAATGCAACATAAATGCTACATAACACCTAAAAACACTACATAAACCCAGAAAACGCAACATAAACTCTAAAACATTCTACATAAAACCTAAACCCTAAAAACACTACATAAACCCTAAAAAAATTAAAAAACCCCTAAAAATGATACATAAAATATAAAACTGCTAAGTAAACCCTAAAAACGCTACATACACACTAAAAATGCAACATAAACTCTAACAACAGTACACAAACCCTAAAAAATTATACAAAAACCATAAAGACGCTTTAAAACCCTCAAAAAATATTAAACCCTAATATATCATAATATAAAAAAATAAACACTAATAAACCACTAATAAACTCTAATAATCCCTAAAAACACCTTATAATCCATAAAATTCAATGAAACTCTACTCAACCCTAATAAAACCCCAAAAATACCTTATAAACCCTAATAAATGATAATAAAACCTAATAAACCCTAAAAACACGTTAAGAAAACCTAAACAACCCTAACCAACCCTAATAAACACTACTAAACACTAATAAACCATAATAAACCCCAAAAAACCCCTAAAAAGCCCTAATAAACCATAAATAAATCCATATAAACCCTACTAAACCCTAAAAAACCTTAACACACCATAACAACCCCTAATAAAAACCTACAAAACCCTAATAAATAAAAAATTGATAGTATACCGTA